>NDXB01007403.1:53808-168516 GCA_002631895.1 Agapornis roseicollis | reverse complement strand
CCCGGGGGGGGGGGGGGGGGGTGGTGTTTCCCTTTTGTGCCCTTGTTCACATTAAAGGAAAAAAAAAAAAAAAGTTCCTTTTCAGCACCTCTGGCCACAAGACTCGATCCCAGTCCCCATCTGTCTCCTTGTCCATTTTTCTCACCCAAAAGATAGTTCTTAAGGAGAGCCATGTCTATTAAAGCTCTTTCCCCAGTCATTGGCACAGTTCCAACTTCTTCCTGGTGTCCCATAAATAGCCTTACACACCACTCCTTCACAAAGTCCGGCCATCGCTTTCAGCAGATGTAAGAACCTGAGCTGACTTCATCTCCCCTCTGCTGTTGTACTTATAGAATCACAGAATAGTTTGGGTTGGAAAGGACCTTAAGATCATCTAGTTCCAACCCTACGCTCCAGCCAACTGTTTCTTTCTCCCGATCTAAGGCATCATCTGTAAACTCAAGAGCCTGACCAGGACAAAGCTGCCAGATCCTGGGACAAAGTAGTGAAAACCAGAATCTTTGGAGTTTAAGTCCTTTTTAAAAAGGGAAACACTTTTTCACAAAGTTGTTATTAAGGACATGTAAATTCATGGGTTTTACTTAAAACAGCCACTTCAAAATTTCATGGGATAATAAAATGCAATTCTCTGCCAAACTTCACAACCAGGACCTTTGCACACAAATGTGAAATCAGCCCAAAGATAACCTGATGATTCAATTCTTTTTGAAGGCAGAAAATGTTTCCCCTCCTCCAACCTCATTCTCAAAAGGAGCTGAAGGAAGTTTTACGTTGGAAAGTATGGTTGAAGGACCCAAAGCTAAATCATGTCATTTCAGACAGCCCGAGGTAGGTATCAATGATATGAAAGTCCAGAATAATAAATTAATTTAAGCAAGTGGAAATACTGGAATGTCATTCAGAGTAATGAACAATCTTATTAGTTGAAAGACCTATTCTTTTTTTCCCTTGAAGTTTAATAAGGAGATCAATCAGCAAACACTAAAAAAGGCAAATATTGCTTCTTCACCTATCAAGAATTCCCACCTTGTTCTGCACCCCTGTGCCTCCTGTGAGGTATTCCTCATTCCCTAAATCCCACTTCAAAAGGTTACACCTTATAAAGGCAGCCTTAATCTGTTCAGATAACAAAATCCATTACTGGCACCAAGAAAAATAAAGACCTTTTCTAGACTGCGCCTTTTTAATTACATTTTTAATTTACTCTCTTTCAAGCTCTATACACACCCCTGATAATTTTCTGGGTCTCAGTTGGCATCAGCCCAATGTTCACAGTTGCCATACACAAACTTTTTAATTTAAAGGACTTCATAATACATATCCAAGCAACCTTGAAAGAAAACTGTTTCAGCCAATGAACTCTGTACTGCACAGACACCTGATTAGAAGTATATTCACTCACTCCCAAGTTGAAATTTGTGTTTTCTGCACCATTATGACTTCCCTGTAGGAAATCTAAGGAAATGGCTCAAAAGGATTTCGGATCCAATACCAAGCCAATGTATTTAACTCAAAACTCCCTGGAGTTTAAAAGTTGGTCAAGGAAAAAAGTTACTGCTGACTCAATCAAGAACAAAGCAATGAAAGAGAAACACATTGCCCCATACATTCATTTCTGGTCTTTCTTAATGACCCTCTCACAAGGTATGTGGAAAGATATTTCACTTCTGTCAAGAAAGTAAGAAGAAAAAGACTGCTGGCTTGTAGTCACTAGAAAATCACACCACATCATCACAAGTTTTAAGAAGAAATAAAAAAAGACACTAAAGTTTCCCCCTCTTGGAAGAGCAAAATTCGTAAATATCCAGTAATTCTACTTTCCAATTCTGACATCCCACCACTGGTAGATATAAACTTGTGTGCGTCAGAGAAAGGAGCTAGCTAAAGGCAAGAAAAGAAATGCAGTAAACCAAAGGAAACATTGGCAACCAAGACTCACAATACACAGCTGTCTATACAGATATTAAGTATTCAATTCACCAATAATCGCCATTAATACTGAATTCCCCAGGAGAATTAGCTGTGCAGGACATTTTCAGGATTACCATTCCACATGTCTATCTCTACCAGTATAATGGTGGAAGCATCTACCACCGTTCCAAGCTTGGCTCGACTAAAGAGCCGAATTAGCCTCACCACTAAACGCCAGCACAAACGCTGGCCCATGATAAGACAAAACTCTGCCAATCCTCAGACAGGGAAAAGAAATTTTCCCCTCTAAAAAGGCCTTTCAGCAGGAGCACCGAAAGCGGACGCGGCGCGCCAGGAACCTCAACTCCCCACACAGGGCTACGGCGGTGTTGACAGGAAGGGACGGACACACGTGCGGAGAGGGGGGAGGCTCGGCTCCCAGCCCCGCCCCGGGCCTGGCGCGGAGCCTCGGTCGTGGGGGAAGGGAGGGGCCGCGTTGGGCCAGGCCACGCCAGGCCAAGCCGATCCGATCCGAGACGCCCCTCTCCCAAAGCGCAACCCTGTCTCACCAGCAGGCCGCGGCCTTTCCCCACGCCAGGCCCGGCGCCGCGGTGCCACTGCAAAGGAGAACGGCGGCGTCCCGAACAAAGCGGGGACACAAGCCCCCGTACCCCCACAGGGCCCAAGCGGATGGGCCAGGCAGCGGGAAAGGGCGCGGCTCGCCCGCCCACCGGGACAGAGGCTCGAGAGAGGCCGCGGCCCAGCGCCCGCGCGTGGGGGCGGAGAGAGGCTGCGGCGGCGATTGGCCGCAGCGCTTCCCCCCGAGAAAACGGCGGATGGAGGGTGGGTCCCGGACTGCGCCGGTACCGCCATCCCCTTACCTGGCGCCCGCCCGCACCGGGCAGGGCAGGAAGCGCTTCCACGGAGCAGCGGCAACCGGACGCTCTCCGCTGAGAGGAACAACCGCCCTGAACGACGGTTACGGCGGCACAACGGTCCGCCCCCTCGCCCCGCCTCTTCCCGCCCGCCAACCGCTCCTATTGGCTACAACGCGCCGTTTGAATCGTGGGTGGCCGCACGCTATTGGCTGCCGCGCGATGGCGCGGTCCTCCCGCCCGTGGCGTGCCGGTCTCCCGCCCCGGTGAGGCGATGAGCTGGGAGGCTTGGCCCTCTCGTGGTGGCTAGGGGAGCGATAACGGGTGCGGGTAGAGAGGGACAGCGGGAGGGGAGACCGCGGTCGCCATCACTAGCGGCTGGGACCGCCCCAGGGCGGTAAACAGGAACGGGGCTGTTCCATACGGAGTGCTCGTGGTGTTGCCGCCTCAAGCGCTGATGCAGGCGGCGAGACTGCGAGTGCTCCTGCACTGACTGTACAACTGGGGGCAGCTGCAGCACCCAGCGAGGCTGAACTGAGGTAAAACACTCGCTGTGTCCAAAAAAGAAATTAAAAAAAAGGGAAAAAATGAGTTACCAGGGTCTTTTTGAGGCACCTTTTCTAGAAGGGGTATCCAAGTTCCTGTCAGGTTTTGAAATCAGGAAGTCTAAGAAATGCTTCAGCAGGCAGGACAGAAAGTTGTGAAAAAGTTAACGAGTTTAATGTAAAAACGGTTGTTGCAAGCGTTTGCATCTTAAAAGCGATTAAGGCCTTTAAGGGTGAGTTTAAGGTTTGTGTTTGTACAATCTTTATGGACGTCCAAAACAGCCTGAATGCAGACACATTTGGTTTGCAGCTGAAACAGCCTAAATTCAGACACGTAAGGTTGAGAACTCTCACTCAGGCCTTATAAAGCTTCCCAAATCAGGGAAGATTCCCCCAAAAGACCACTGTGGCCCAATACAGCAGACTGGCAAGATGACATAGACACATCAAAATCCTCAGATTAAAAACAAAACAACAGTAACATCACCACAGAGCAAAAAACCACCACTCAAACCCCACAACCGAAAATGAATGGGTATAAATAAAGATCTGTGGTAGCCATGGCCTTAACTCATCCCAAAGCTGTTTTGGGGAGTTACTGTTTTATGTTCCCAGCGATAATGTTTGGGTTAAGAGTATGGCAAGCTTCTTACCTAAGTAAATGCAGGAAATGGGCCTTTGCACATGAACTGGTAGAAAGAAAAATAGAGTTTACTAATCCTGCCTAGTTTGGCCTTAAACTTTCTAATTTTCCCAGACAATCCACTTTGTATCCCCCCTTTTTTATATCAGATAGGTCAAGTTGTGTTTTCTTAGGCATTCATTATGCTTTTCACTACATGATGCAATAGGAGCCATCTAAATGAGATTAACAGTTACTCAGTCAAACCAGAGCTGTGTTTAAGCTTGCTTTAAATAAACACAGTCAGAATAAATTTGTATTTCAGTTGCATTAAGGCAATCAGATTTTATCTGAACGACATTTGATAACTTGCTATGCAAAAGAATGCAACTGAAGCTTCATTTCTGGCTTCAGATAATGAATGGTTTTGGTGCCAACTAATATTTGTGCTTTATTACTATTGCAGAGTTTACAATTATGATGTTAAGGACTGTTTTCTGTAGCTGTCTCAATTACAGCAGCTACTACTTGGAATTAGCCTGCTTCATGCTGTTGGCAACAGAGGCCTACAATTAATATGCTTAAATATGAAGGTTTTCAGTTGTAATCTCATTTAGAGAACAAGCATGCCTTCAGAGTAATGGGTTGGTTTGGGGATTGTTTAATAAACCTGGATTGGAAAGCTATTGGCCCATTAATGTTTTGTTTCGTTTAACAACAAATATTAAGCACTACAGTATCACATCTGCCTGAGAACACTACCCTTGTGTCCCCATAATCCTTTTGATCCTTCAGAATTTAACCTTTGATTCTCCTTTTGATTCCAGTAAGAATCAAAGAGGAATCTGGTGCTGGAGCTGGTCCCATCAAGGTCGCCTGCCTCCTTTCCTGCTCTTATTCTTGCCTCTGAAATACTCTTCAGCTGGAGGTAGAAAAGGGGGCAGGAGTTTGGGAAGAAGCCATTCAAAAAGTACTGGGCAGTGGGTGTTAACTGTGACAAGGCTCAGGAGCATGGTGGAAAACAATACTGATAACCAAAAATGGGATTATTTTACTCTCCCCCAGCAAGGACCAGAAGAAATTCCTTTAGAGCCAAGATTCTCCTGCCTCTTCAGGACACACACTTGGCAGTAAAAACTGCTTGAATTTAACAGAAAATATAAAGTAGTTGGCTATGTGGAAATTTAATATTTTCTGTAAAATCTCAGTGCTGTCACTGTCTGGCCTTTGGAGAAGAGGTTGGCTTTAAGGAGGACCTTCCTCCAAATGATGAACCCCTCTAAGACTGGAGGCACTATGTTTAGTATCCCTAGATAGTAACTTATCTTTAATTTAATAAAAGATACTTGTAAAAACACTGGGATATTGGTTAGAGTTACTATTCCAAAATTTACAGCTCAGAATAGGTGACCATTTGAGTCCTCTGAACTGTTATTAACCAGGTTATTAACCATGCTGCCTGGGATACTATGAATTACTGTTATTACTGTGTGTACTGATATTTAAGGTAATACATCTGTAGTCTCATAACTGTGTTATGCTTTCTCAATGTTGTATGAAAACTCAGGACTCACAGTAGAACCCTTGTATAAGTAAAGTCTACAGAACTAAATCCAAGGTACATCTAACCTGTCTTCTTTTAATTAATTAATTTAATGAGTAAACACTTCCTGAAACATTCTGTTTTCCTATAAAACCTTTGACCTTTATTTTTCATTGTTACGCAATAATGTTTGCATATTCAATGCCTATCTTGCTTTTTTCCCCCTTCCTAGTTCTTATTTTACATGCAAATTTTTGTGGCTGCCACTTAAAAGAAGACCCATCTCAGCAGCATTCTCGTTCCCATAGAGTTTGAAGACCAAAATAATCACTAAAGTTCCATTGACCAGAAAAATAAAGTTCATACGTTCATTTTTTATACTGTTTCTGTCCATCTCCTTATCTCTTTCAATGTAATAAGATGCATATTGGGTTTGTTTTTATCTGTCACAGAACTAAACCCATGTTAAATTCACCAAACCAACATTCAGGAAACACAACCATAACACACTGCAGCAATAAGAGCTGATCATAAGCTCCCCTAAATTCATTTAGCTCTGAAAATACTTACAACATTTCTGGTAAAAGTGCATCTTTCCCAGTCCCAGAGCTTAGCTGTCAGGGAATTCCCATGTATGCAGGCCATAACTAGGCATCTCTGTGCTTAAGACAAGTGTTATTGTTACTTTGGGGTTATTTTACCACTGTTTTTTTGTAGGTACCATGAGAAGGTTGTACAAATGAGTCCTCCTATAAAGCTGCCAACCCAAGAAGGTTGAGACCTGTTGTGATAAATGGCTTTAGCACAGGCTTTGGAGGTGGGTGGGGTAATCTGCTTCTATTTCCTCTCCTGATTAGCCCTTTGCTTCTGTGGAAGAAAACACCCCTAAGACTCATGGTAAGGTGGAGTTTTCATACTCTGTTAAAAAAAACCCAACCCATATATCTATATATATGTAACGATATGTACATACGGTATATGCATATGCTATGTGAATTATAGTATATATACACACACTATATGTTTTCCCTTTCTCCTTCTTTCTAGTATTATATATGGTCAAAACATTGTAGCCTGTCTAGTGAAAATACCTCTACTGTTTGTGTGGGAAGAAGAAACCTCCTGGCTGGCAGCTGCCTTCAGGACACTGCTGTAGCCAAGTAGATGGTGATGAGCACGTGTTGTCTGTTTTCGATCACAGCATAACCTGGGAGAGAAGACACATTGAATTCTGGTTACTAACAAAAACCATCTGTGCTTCTCCAATTGCTGTTGAAAAACAGAGGACAATCCACTCCTTAAAGCTGTTGTTGAGATTAAAGCATGCGAGTGCACTCAGGCACTTTGGGGACTGTTTTGATTAGTATATGTAATTTTATTCCTATTTTTTTAGCAATAGAATGGCTCTTTAAAAAGGAGCAGGAGATTTGGCATTAACCTCTGCTACAGAGGTTTTGTTCATACAGCCCTCAGTAAGGTCGAGATTCCATCCTTGACTATAGAAGTTTCTAATTATATATTAGAGTATGACACATGAAACTGGAACTTACAGCCGTGTGTAAAAGAACAGCCTGCTAACAAACAGTGTGGCCCTGGGTGAGTTCTGTTGAGCACTTGCATTCTGGGATCTTTTGCAAAGTGTTTATCTTTAGAAACAGCTTTAAAATAATGTCCAAGGCTATCAACCATGCTGGGCTCAGCAAGGAGAGAGACACAGGCACATGCCAGCGACTTCAGTTCTCTAAACAGGAGGAGAAGAAAAAAACACATTGAAACTTTGATCTCCACAATCGTGCAACAAGCTTCCTTTTCTGTATTGTATGTGAATTTATAAATAAGGCTCATTCTTGACTAAGGGAAGTTGATGCAATTCTCCAAGAAATGGGTCTTGAGATAAGAGTTTTGGCTACTGTGTCTTCTGCTAGGCTGCTTACCTCCCCAGTTCTACAGCACAACTGTTAAGTTACTCCAGCAGTAAGCCTTTAAAACACTTTCCTAAAGGCTTATGGAAAACACACACTACTCCTGAGTAGCTCTAAGATGTGTCAGAGGTATGTGCATTAAAGAACTGTAAATGTTTAGACAGAAAGTGGTTTTAATTCTAGAGAAAGATGGAAAACTTCATTACTTTAAAACACACAGACAAGCCACTCTTGCCTCCCAAACACCCCATGACTCACAAGTACTTTCACAGAAGGCTTCTGGCTTTTCAACCAGTATCCTCTAGGCTTCAGAAGGAGGTTACTGAGCAGGGAGTGACTTGAGCTGACACTGCAGCCATCTGGGATCTCCGCAGGATGGGAGGGAGAGAACATACCTTTCCCTGGTTCCTGTGTTAGAGCCTGCCCTGGATGAAGGGAGAAACTTGGCCTCGATCCTCATGTCCAGCACATTAACAGTGATTACATCCTTGAATCATTAAGGCACTCTGGAAATAAAAAACAAACAAAACCCTTGGCAAATGCAAAAGGGGCAGAACCCAAAGCCTTTGAAGTGACAACCCAAACATATGCACGTGTATATGTGTCTGTGAGTGTGTATATGTATATATGAAATATTCATACATATATATGTATATGTATATGTATGAAGAGTGAATAAAAACATTGGCTCCCCATCCTTTTTGCAACCAATTCAGGATCTTTATGCCTGTGGCCGGCACAGCTCTCTGCAGTAGCTGAAACTAATATTTAAGAGGCTTTGTAGTGTAAGTTGCAGAGGGCCACATGCTGCTGGTCCAGAGTGAGCAAGCAGTGGAGCTGCTTGTTCTCAGCTGCACAGCTGCAGACTTGGCCAGGCCCAGCATCAAGGTGGACTATTGCACCCACAGCCAGTTTTTATAGTCATAGTCAAAATTCACTGTAGTGGTTTTTAATAGAGTTTGAAGAACAGAAAACACTCTACTTCTGGGAGGGAATTTTTAAGGAAAATAAGATGGGTAAATGTGGACAAATATTTGTAACAAATCTTTAACTCTGGGATGTGTGGAATAAAGCATAAATTCCTTACCAGAGTACAGATCCCAAAGAAATCAGTTTATTTAACATGGCACTCATATTCAAGCTCTCAGATGTGGTGCTACTCACACCTCTCATCTTACTCTAGAAGAAACCCCATCTAGTTACTGCAACACACAGGCCCAAACCAGAAGTGATAAAGGAAGAAATCATCTTGATGTATCTCATGGAGGATGAGCTCGCATATTTTGGGTTTCAGAGCTGGTAGTGCTGCACATCTACTCTCACTTAAACTGACTTCTTTGGTGAAACCTGTTTAACTGGTCCTGTTCATTTAATTAATGTTTTTAAATACAGTAATTTAAATGTTAATTAACTCTCTGAACTTCAACAGCTATAGTTCTACTAACAAAATATATACAGATACTTACTTTTTTCCACTGTGTTTTATGAAGGTGGAGCGTTTAAATGGATACTGGTAAGAAAGCAAGGAATAAAATGGAAGATTCATTCAGCTAGAGCATTCTTTCTTTAGAAGACATTTCTATAACCCAACCCAGCATACACTCATCAAATTATGGTAGTAGTATTAAAGCAAAGCTTTGATGTGCATGTGTGATCCTTGCTAGGCATTGTTCATTGCACAGCTTTTAAAACTCTTGTTACAAAACACACACAAATAAAGGTAGTTTCATTAGAAGCAATTTGAATAAATGAATCAGAATCCTTCAGGGCAGAGTTTGCATATACAAGCCTACACTTCCCTCATTTCCACAAATCTCTCTTCTTTTCCTTCCCCATATTGTAAAGTCTATCTATACACCAGCCATCACTTTAGATGTGAACCATTTATAGCACAGCAACAAATTCATCTCCCAGTTCTTGGTTTAGCAGTGAGCAGCCAACAGCTGGAACAGGACTGCTGACAGACCATACTGATGTGAGAAGTTTCAGTGAGCCAGTACCTGGCAACAGATACGCAGCAAAGATGGTTGCATACTTCAGTCTTCTTCTGTCTTTCTCCCCCATTTCTCTCCGGTTCTCCCATTTGCCAAGCAGGATGAACTGAGCCCAAAACACGGCTCATGGGAAGCAGAGGCTAATGGCAGACTTCTCATTTAATTGAAGGAGAAAGGATAATTAGGATGATTTCTAGGCTAAACTACGCTAAATCCCAAATTCATAATTAATTATGGCACTAGGCAGGCTGGCAGTTTTCAGACACTTCCTCTATGCTGAATTGTAAACATGGAATCATCCCTGGTGTTACTGCAATAGTCATCCCTTCCAATCACGGGTATACCTCATGCAAGTTTCAGATAGCAGTTGCAGGCATTCCCAAGCTCTTCTGAAACAAGTGACTCAGATATTAAAGAAAAAAAGAAGTATTTCTGTTATGACCAATTCCCACACAGTGTTTATTTGTCCAGCACAAAGGAAACTGCACTTTGTTCCCAAAGCGAGCTGGCATTGCTGCAGATATCAGTACATTGCCTCAGAGTGCTGGTAGGGCAATCTGGGCAGCTCACAAATAGTTTTGCCAGCCTGTGCAGAGCTGACCCGTCCCAGGAAGCTGAGAAAAGGTGTGAATGAGACCAGTGTGACACAGTGCCTCTGGCATTTTCATGGGCAAGATTCTGGTTTAAGATTCATCATTAAATACGAAGTGAAATACCAAAGAAAAGCCAAGGACACAGATACCTGGTATTGAACCACATGAGATTGCTTCCCCTGCTAGGCAGGAAAGTCTTGCTGCTGGAGCAAGCCCTTATTTCCCTGGCCAGAAATGCACCTCAGTGATAACCTGACCTGAAAGCACCCTCCGAAACAAAGGCGCTTCCTGCTCCTACGTGCTTTGCCTTTATGCCAACAGGCAACATGACTCACTCTATTTACTTTTAAAGTGTGCTTTCCCTTCAAAATCACTCTGGATGACCTGGTCTGGACAGATCCCTCAGGCTATGAAGGCCAGAGGTGCAGTGGTGCCTGAGGCCATGTGCTGGAAGACTCACAGATCTCAGCAGTGTGTAAAACAGGGCTGCACCGGATTCACTGTCCATTTTCTTCACTTTGTTTCTGTAAGATGCAGCTGTTGCTGTGTGGCTTGGAGGTTATTCCTGTAGAGCACTGGCATTACTCATCTTAAATGCACACTATCCTGGTGAAAGCACGTGGCACATGGCAGGAGGACCTTGAAGCGCAAAGGCAATTGGGGAACAGAGTGAAAACCAAACCGCAATCTAAAGATTACCCAATTCACTTTTGTACTTCTCTGTTCGCTTCTCTTCTCTGTTCCTTTCCTCTGCTGTATTTGGAGCACATGTCACCAGCTATGACCTTATGGACATTGCACCAGCCCTTTGGTGATGCTTTAGTGGTGCAGGGCAGGCAGCTGCAAAGCAATTTCCTGGACTAGCTGAGGTCAGGCTCCGTGGAGGTGCAGCAAACACCCCGTGTTTGCCTGCCACTTGAACACTGACACACCGTGTGAGCTTGCACCTGAGACAGGGAGTTAGAAATGAAACCCAGGTGCACTCACGCAGCAGCTACTGATGGCCAGAAAAGCCAGGGCTGCCTTTGTAAGCTGTTGCAGATAGGCTGTAGGTAAGGCTAAACAGAAATCAGGAGGTTGTCACTGTGTTGTAGAATCATAGAATAGTTTGGGTTGGAAAGGACCTTCAGATCATCCAGTTCCAACCTCCTCCATCCTGCAGGGATGCTTCATATTAGAACATGTTGCCCAAGGCTCTGTCCATCCTGGCCTTGAACACTGCAAGGGACGGGACATTCATCACTTCTTTGGCAGCCTGTTCCAGTGCCTCATTAACCTTACAGTCCTCAAGCCTTGCTTCAAAGCTGTGGCTTTAAAGCCTTTTCTAGTTTGAAGGAGAGATGCTTTTTTTCTGTGCCTTCAGACCACTAAAGCCAGTTTGTAGACAGCTCATGAACCAGCTTCAATCCCAGTTCCACCCAGTTCCACTTTAAAAAGGTCTAGTTCCTAAATGAACAAAATCTGGGGAACCTTCTCCTATTGTTTTGAAAGAAATCCACAGGGAAAGGCCTTTCTCCAAATGTTTCTTACCTACACATTTACATTTCAGTGAAGAAACGGGACATGGCACCCAGACCGTACACTGCAAATCATGCTGCTGCTCTGAGTGCTCACTTGAAACCAAGCTTTGCTTTCAAATCCGAGGGGAGATGATCTTCTCTTCCTACACACAGCTGCCGGCTTGAGCCGTCTCAAGTGCAGCGCGTTTCCTTTGCTGGGAGAGGGCAATTTCCGCTTTTCAAAGCACTGAGACACTCCCTGCGCCCCAGTGTCAGGGTTTAATCCCAGCCAGCAACTAAAAACCACACAGCCCTCCCCATACAAAAGACCAAGAAACACGCAGTGCTGATTCATTTGGCCCCTCTGTGTTTATTTGGGTGCTTTGTTCATTAATTGGAGGTACCTAAACCTTCCTTTCCTCACCTGAGCAGGCACGAGAAAGTAGCACTTAACAGCAAACAGGAGCCCAGCTGCTGCTTTGCTTCCCTCCTCGCTCCCCAGTTCTCAGTAAGTCAGCACCAGTGATTTCCACTGATTTTCCTTTGCACAGTGAGAGCTGCCATTAAGCCACAATATGTCATTAATATGGAATTAATAACCATGCAATTATGCACAATCATGTAATTTATAATGATGCCATTTGTCATAAAAATGCCTTTTATTATATATATGCAATAAAAGCACTTCAGAAATCTTAATAATGAGAATGTCACTTGGTAAAGGCAGCCATGAGCTTTTTCTGCAGCTCTGGAAAGGCCTTTGAAATCTACTCAAGGCAGTTAAAATCCAGTTTAGAGCTTCAGCACATTCAATGTGTAAAAATGCTGCCTATTAGCAAGTGCTTCCGGAAGCAACGTGTCTGAGCCTTATTGTTTCACTCCTCAGACAGGAAAAGCATTGTGCTGCAGGCATCCTCAGCAGCTGCTGAGCCAGGGAGATGCTGAGATATGGCCTTCAGCAGCCCTGATTGTCCCAGGAATTTCTCCTAAGCTCCACTTGGTCTCATAAGTGCAAGTGAAAAGAAAGAAAGAAAAGGAGGTGAGGGGCAAGAGAGAAAGAGAGGGGAGAAGGAAGGAAGAGAAGGGAAAAGAAGGAAAGTGAAGACTAGGGAAGGGAGGAGGAGAAAGAAAGGAAGAGAAGGTGGAAGAAAGGAAGAGACGGGAAGAGAAAGAGGTAGAAAGGAAGAGAAGGGAAAAGAAAGGAAGGGGGAGAAAGGAAGAGAAGGGAAAAGAAAGGAAGGGGGAAAAAGGAAGAGAAGGAAAAGAAGGGACAAAAAGGGAAGAGAAGGAAAAAGGAAAAGAAGGAAAAAGAATAGAAGGGAAGAAAGGAAGAGAAGGGAAGGTAAAAGAATGAAAAAGAAGTAAAGAAAAGAGAAGAGAAGGGACAAGAATGGGAAAAAAAGGAAGAGAAGAAAAAAGAATTGAAAAGAAGGGAAGAGAATGGAAGAGAAGGGACAAGAACAGAAGGGAAGGGAAGAGAGAAGAGAAGAGAAGAGAAGAGAAGAGAANATTGAAAAGAAGGGAAGAGAATGGAAGAGAAGGGACAAGAAGAGAAGGGAAGGGAAGAGAGAAGAGAAGAGAAGAGAAAAAAGAAGAGAAGAGAAGAGAAGAGAAGAGAAGAGAAGAGAAGAGAAGAGAAAAGAAAAGAGAAGAGAAGAGAAGAGAAGAGAAGAGAAGAGAAAAAAGAAGAGAAGAGAAGAGAAGAGAAGAGAAGAGAAAAAAGAAGAGAAGAAAAGAGAAGAGAAGAGAAAGGAAAGGAAAAGAAAAGGGAAAAGAAGGAAAAGAGAAGGGAAAAGAAGGAAAAGATAAGGGAAAAGAAGGAAAGAGAAAGGGAAAGAAGGGAAGGGAGGAGAAAGAAGGGAAGAGAAGGGAAAAGAAGGGAAGGGAGGAGAAAGAAGGGTAAGGAAGGGAGGAGAAAGAAGTGAAGAGAAGGGAAAAGAAGGGAAGGGAAGATAAAGGAAAAGAAGGGAAGAGAAGGAAGAGAAGAGAGAAAAGGAAAAACAGTTTAAGCTTTTAATTTTTATTTCATTACTTCTCTGCCCATTTCTTCCCAGCTCTATCCCCTTGCACAGAAGCCCAACTTGTCTAATGTCTACACTAGTGGCAGAGGAGCAGAGCTAAACACTGATGTTGAGCTCTTGGTGCATTTAGGTTTGTGTGGGGAGGAAACACACCCTCAGCCAGTTCTGCTACCTCATGCTCAGGGTGTGAGTGCTTGCTGGCACGGCACAGCAGGGGACATTGGGGGAAGAAGCAGTAGCAGTCCCAGAGCAGCATCCCTGCAGTGACACCACAAACGTACAGACTCATTTCCAACCTGAGTTTCATGGGCCTGGATTCAGGATCATTCATTTGGCCCTGGAAGCCCCCACAAGTGTAAAGAGATTTACTTTTGGTTTTAATGCAGCCTGTTACCTCTCTGTAGGAAGAGCTTTTAGAGGTGTTCTCAAAGAAACCACTGCCCCAGGATCACAGTGAGCTGCCTCTGGTCTTCACCTTAGGTCTCAGAGGTCTGGTCTCAGGGGTTGGTTTCCTGTGGGATCATACAGATAGAGAGACAAAAAATGAGACAAGGCAGAGAGGAGAAACTAAAGTGATTTATATGAGTTTTGCACAAAGTGCAGCTAGTTTATTCACAGCTGTAGAGCCTTACAGTCCAGTCTAGACAGCCTGGTCTATGATGTATTTGCCGTCTGGTGTGTATGATACAGAACAAAGTAATTTTAAAATATTAGGGGTAAAATTAACAGACACACAGATCATTAAGAAAGAATCTTTTTTTTTTTTTTGGTATCAAGAATGAGACCTTCACCTAAATTGATGGAAGCTGAAGCCCTTTCTGTCATGCTGGAAACACAGGAACATTAAGTACATCCAATAGGACACCAAGGCTTCGGGCTACTCCACACCTCACTGGTACTGCTATAAGTTCACACTCCTTTGGAGTACGTATTTCAACTGCTGTCGTTTATGCTTGATTATTACCGAGCTAGATACCAACAGCCCCCTCGCCTGTCTGCTTGATGTGCTTACACTGAAGTCCTGCCCTGGTGACTGGCTCCCTATGGACGTTAGCTGCTACAGGCTGGGGGCTTGTTTTAGGGATGTTAACAGCCCACAGTGTTCACAGTGTTAAAGAAAAAGGCATACAGCCATTATCCTGGTTTATTCCTTATCCCTCATTCAAAGTCCCTCCTCTTAGCTGTCCATTCTCTACTTAAGCCCACTGACAGGCGATGGATGATGCAGAATACTTACATGTGTGATTGTTCTGTCCATCTGAGCACATTATTGTGCTCAGACCCAAAAGAATGTCAGGTAGTGAGCAACAACCACCACAGTTTTCACTTTATCAAGCCCTAGAACTCTGCAGGATCAGGTTGTTACAGGGCTTTCTCTAGATCAAGGGAAGTGGTTTTCAAGCCCAGACTGATGGCTCTGAACTGGGCACTCACTGGGCACAGGGGAGAATGTTGGTACCCAAGTGGGTGGGCATCTTCCCACTGCCACAACCAGCTCTTCCTCTCCTGTGCTTTTGGAAGCCCCCTTGGAAACCTTTCAGGGAGGCAGGAGGAAGAAGAACAACCCTTATACTCATCCTGGAATGACAAGCCCAGGAATTGTTCTCACTTAAAAAAGAGCTTTGGTTAATCAGCTCTTAGAGGAAACAAAGCTTCCTTTAAATTTTGTCTGTTGAAATTGCAGCAGCACATTCAGTCTGGCACTGCTTCAGATTCCAGCTCTCCATCCAAAGAGCTTTCATGACTCATGCTTGCAGGAATGACTATCACTGGGTAAACCCTCAGAATTCAGTGCAGAATTTACCATCTATCCGAACAGAATTAGATGACTGCATGATGTGTTTTTTGAACCCTGCATCTACTGCCCTCTCAACACATGTACTTCTTCCTTCTCTTCTTTGAGGAAGCCATCTGAAAGCCCTCAAGTGCAACTTGAGACAGACACACAAGGGGGTGATACTGGTAAACCTCTTCTTCCACATTCTACCTGAAAATCAGGATTTATTTACCGTGCACATCTAATAGGCTGACGTCTCCAGCACTGGCATGAGTGAAGAAAGGTTGCCCTGTGCCAGTGTAATATATTATTACCTCTAGGGTGGTACTTAGTGTTCAAACAGCCACACAGTTTGTTCTTTTAAAACTTGTATCTGGGGACAAGAGATGAGCTCCAAATGGTTTTGTGTGCAACCCCAGTGCTCCACAATAGCCTTCAAGTCACACGAAGCAGCAAGTTGCCAGAGGGGTGTTCAGGTGAACTCCCTCTTGGGCTCACTTGCACACCGAGTGAGCCTCCTGGGCTCACTCCCCTTGTTAAAAACCAGCTGAAACAGCATTTCATACATGCATGAACGCAGCCAACCTGTAAACATCAGGGCTGTGGGAAGGGGTTTGCACCATCAGCAGCTCTCTGACACAGTATCACACAGCACTGGGAGGGTTCAAGGTAAATGATGCTTTTCTCAACAAAAGTCCTAAGCAGCACATCTCCACAGCAACCTCACATATAAAACCAGAGAGGATGATGCACTCAGAGCAGAAGGGACCATTCACCAGTACCTGTCATGCACATTAGAGCATGCACTTTGAACATGTGGTTTCTGGTTTGAGGTGCTGCAATTAGACCGGGGGAAGGCAAAGCAATCTGTGTAGGCTCTGACCTCTCACTCTAGGTGTGTATTAAACACATCACAGTTAGCATGCCAGTTATCTGTGAGAAAAACGGCCTGTAAGGCCTGTATCCCTGTCTTTTCCTGGGAGAGGAGGAGTGCTTTCCATCAGCTTGCTGGACTTGGCCTATATGTCACAGCATCCCACTTTTTCCCCATTTTCAATGGAAGTGCAAGCTATTGCTTCACAGATGTACTCTGAACAAAAGGCTTATTCAGTCTTCTCTGAGTTTTCCCTGGAGTCACTGGCAAATCACTGAAGGTTCATCAGTGATACCCTCCCCACACCAGGCTCTCCATGGAGCATGCAAGTGCTCCCCTCTAATGAAAACAAGGCTGTGGTACAGTGAGATTAGTACAGGGAGAGTGTGTGTGTGCAAGCGCGACCAGGGACCAGAGGTTGTGCCATCTTCCCTGCATCCAGCTGTGGCCTTGTCATGGACTGGTTCAGGTGTTATTCTTGGGCTTATGCCTTGCTTACCCAAGTAAAACTGAGTTCAACGAACTAGGAGGTGGCCTTAAACATGCTGTGCAAAAGAAATCTTGAGGCTGGGGCACTTCTCATCACTGCTTTTTCTCCCTCCCCACCTTTGTTCGTGGGAAATAACTCACTCGCAGTGTAAAATCTGATGCCTCTAAGAGCAAAGACTGCGTTTGCTGTGCCACAGTGCTGCTGTGTTGTTAACTGTATAACACTTCTTATGAGTTTGATAAACAATTGTGAGTTTCATATACTGAAATGCAAAAATACTTCTCTACCATTTAGCATGAGTCATTCCAAGCTGTGGTAATACAAGGTCTCAGTCTTTATCTGATCTCAGCGTTGTGAGATTTACTATTTGCACATAGTCTAATTCACAAGAGAGGCTGAGTAGCCAGCAAAGATTGACTTTGTACTTATTGGATTCACCGTCAGCTTCCAGGTAACACAGAAAGCTGGGGAGGCTGTTTTGAAGGAACCAATTGGATACACACTTTGATTGGGAAATAGCATCCAGATCTGAGCACTGTGCTTTGAACAAGGAGCCAAATATTCATCTGGAGAGAGTTCAAAAGCCCACCAACCCCTGGGACCTCAAGGGAGCAGATCTCCTCAGAAGCTGCAGGTGATGCACAGAGCAAAAGCTACAGTATAAACGCACAAGAATATGCTATTTGTGAAAGCCCAGGAGGCTCTCAGAGCCATGACGAGTAGGTTGTTGTGAACTGAATGCAATAAAGCCACCACGAAGCAACCTGGAGCCTGCTTTGACCTACATTGCTCTTACGAGCCCTGCTCCTGCACAGCCCTTGCCTCTTGCAGCAGCAGCAGCCACCAAGGCAGCATCATTAGCAGGTCTGACAGCCCACAAAACAATAATTGCATGCATTATGAAGCAGCAACAGCAAAGACAGGCTTGGAAGGCAGCCCCATAATTGAATGTATAGCTAAGAGCAATAATAGCATTCAGTGACTCAGAGGAAGGTAACAAGCGGGTTATTGAAATGCACTTTAAGGAGTAGAAAGGTCAACTCAGATAGGAGGGAATCAAACTGGCATTCCTTCTAATTCAAGATGAGCCTTGGCTATAATCTGCACATTCAGGTTGGGGTCCAATTCAGACTACCAACAGACACCCTTACACACAGCCATACCACCCCACTTCGTGTGTGAAACTGAGCTGGATCACTTCAGATGTCAGCTTCATGAGAGATACTTTAAAATTTGAACTCATATAAAGTTCTGAAAATGCTCAAAGCTGACTTTTTCTGAAGACCATTGTTTGTATTGCTGGGCAAAAGATGTAGGCATCATTCTGATTTAACCATGGACCCAAGGGGCAGAATGAGAACGTAAGTCTTGGTTACTGGGACATGTACTTTGTAAGAGATTTTAGAAGTATTGATGGCCTTTGGAAAATGAAAAGTTTTAACATACTGGAAATCACATATGAAAAGCCAGTAGCATCCCTTTAACATCATACCTGTGCCTTCATCCACTGGATTTGGTAGCAAGTTGTGCATGTTTTGATTTTGGGGTGAGATGCAGCATTTTGTGGTACATCCTGAAGCCCAACAGTTTTTGTTGTATCCCATTTACAATGGATATTTCTAGACAAGCATGTAGCAAACCAGCATCAACTCTCACAGTGCCTGCCTTAGAAAAGAGGAAAGGAAAATAGCAATGTCTCTGTAGACGTTTTGGGTACAACTATGTCTATAGTCCTCTGTTAGGTGTATGGTGATTTACTGCTTGCTTTCCTCTCATCTTCCAAAATAAGCAACAAACACTTTGAATGTCATGTATTTTATTCCAACAACCAGGGCAGGACCTTACCAGCAACAGGGCTTTTTTCCCTCCTCAGTATCGTGCAGTTTAACAAATGAAATCAAAATATCTCTGGTCTGAGTTCAGTAAATTGGATAAAATCTAGATCCTCCCTTAGCAGCACATCTGGAAGCCATAGATGGAGTGTGGGACACTGGATGTGTAGCAAACACACAACTAACCCACATGTGGGCATGAGGGTTAAACCTCATCCAGGACTCCCACACCTGTTCCTGCACCCAGGCTGCTGGGCTGGGTGAAGTCAGACCCTCTTCCACTGGACTTGGGCTAACAAGAAGGAATTTACTGCCAAAAGCAGAAGGGTTGATGGATATGGAAACTGCCATTCAGGTTCAGTGGGAGATCACCTAAGGCACTGGTTTAAGTTTCCGTGTGGAGCCAGACACAATGAGTCAAGCCCTATTGAGAAGGAAAGGGATTTGCTGAGGAATTTGCTTTATTCAGATGTTGCTTCCCCTCATGACAAGCTGGTGACACCTGAAAGGTGGGGAGGAAATTGCTGGGGGGTGTGTGTTAGTTCGTTTCTTTTATCTTGTGCTATGGCAGATAAAAGCCTTTGACAGGACACATCACTTGCTGTCCCACAGCCTGGTTTCTGTGCTTCATGTCTTTCCCTGTACACTGCATGGCCCATTAACTTCTCCATGAGAGCACTGCAGTGGAGTGAGAGTTTATATACAGTTGCAGTAAGTTGTCAGGAATCAAATGGTACAGCAAGAGTTAATTTAATATGTTGGATCATTTAGGTCAACATTAAGCTCTTTTGTGCCTTTTGCGATTCTGTTCTGAAACAGAACTCACTGCAATATAACTCTCAGATTCCACTCAGGATCAAATTCCTCCTCTACTAAAATAGTCCGTGTTATGCTGGGTTTATACTGTTGCAGCTCAGAAACACTACAGACAAGTTTCATTTTTATAGCATCAAGATGATGTGCAATAGGTTTCACAAAGCTCCACCAGCTCTTTGCTGAATGGTTTCTCTATTGTTTCCTCCTGTAGAGAGCAAGTTATGTGTAACTAATGGATCTTGCAACTCCACAGATAGAAGGTAAATGGTATTTTTATGATGCCTTTCATTTATTCACCACCAATATGTTCACTTGCCAAATTATTATGCAGTACAGCAGTAGGCCCAGCTACCTAACTTTGTCTTTCAGTAATGTAATTGTAAAATAGATGTATATATTTTCTATACTAATCTGAAGCACTGAACCTAAAGAGCATCTGTGCAGGTCTAGTATGCCAAGTTAAATTTTTCCCACTGGAAAAAGATGTCTTTCAGATTATCCTCCCTTTCCCCCCCCACAATTGCTCAACTCTATGCATTTAATACCATTTTAGATAAAATACACAGCTTGAAACCAACCATCCAATTTGGGTCTTTAAAAGACATCAGTACCAAACTGCTTTCAATTACATGATAAAAGGAGCTGTAACTGCTTCTCCTTTACCCCTGACATTGTGCACCAGGAGATGTCTTAGCTGAATGGTCTTTTTACATTACCTCTGAAACAGTGAATCCCTTCTGTGTTTAAAAAGCAGATGTTGCTCCATGTGAAATCAGATAACCCTGTATCTTTTCTGGTGGGGAGCTTTTGGGGAGAATAAATGAGAGTTTTGCTTGTTTAGCTTAAATCACTGAACATTTGTCTAAAAAGTAACTTCTTTCAGCAGTTAAAATAAGTGGAGTCCCAACTGGTGAAATACAATTCCCTGTAATTGCACAGTATTTGATGGGTAATGTTAATTCCAGAGTGATTTGCATTACATCTGCTCTCTTTTCTAGCATCCTTGTCAATGACTTAAATCAGCCTCCAAGAGGCTGCACATGTATGTATGAGCACAAGGGAAACATTTACACATGCAGATGGAAATGTGCTCAGTGTTTTGCTTGCACTGCTCCTTACTGAGAACATACTGCTTGCTTTGACAGTGTTCCAGTAAAAAATACTGAGATTACCTGGCCAGACTAGGGACACACATTCTCGTGGTTCAGCCACTTTTCATCTGTGCCAGACATCAAAGAAAGGCAACTTCAGTAGGACTGAGATGTTCTAGGACTGACATTGATCTGAGGAAAGCAAATCCGTAAAATAAACGAGGAAATCAAAATCACTGAGTTTAGTCCATCATATTTAAAGCAAAGAAACAAACTTACAGGGAAATTCCAGCAGAACAAACCCCAGGAGTACCTCATCCAACCTCTGGCTCAAACCAGTGTCAGCTGTAAGGTCAAGCCTCTCACTCAGGGCTTTTAAATGTCTTTCATACGGCATTTTAAATAGCTCTATGAAACATGCTTTAGTGCCCAGCTATCCCATCTATTGTCATTGAAAACGCTGCAGTTTTAAACCTTGCCAGCAGATGCCACTACAGTAAAGTTGTTACAAAACACAAAGAACCAAGATGAAGACTTTTTGTTCCTTGGTACATCTTGGTCCCTTACCCAGCAGCTTCATAGAAGCACTTAGTTCAGAGGCTGGTCATTGGAGTAGAATCCCCCAAATCCTGCACCACCATAGCCCAGGGGAATAAGTTTTCTTGGGTTTAGCACATAAAGAAACCCGCAGCATTGAGAACCATGAGGGTGCTGCTTGATGCAAGCAGAAGGGGCTGATCATGGCAGATGCTGATCATGGCAGTTAACCCACCCTGGCAGATGCTGAGGCAGACGAGAGGCATGACAGAAACCTCAAGGAACAGCCACACTTAGAGTATCCTGCCTGCAGCTTGTGCTGCATGAATCCTCAGAGACCTCCCGATGCTTGTGCAGCCTCAAGCATCTCAGCTCCTTCAATACAGAAAGGCCTAGAAAAGGACTCTGGTTTCAGCTTGGGGTTTATGTTGGTTTTGGTTTTGTGACGTTTCACCATAAACTGTTGCTTGTTGATACAAGAAACATGGCCATGCACAGGCATCAAAAAACAGCAATCAGCAGGCACCAGAGCCACATCTAAGGAACATCAGGCTCTGTCTCAGCTGGGGTTATTCTCCTAGTCAGGTCTCTGCTTGGCTCTCAGCCCCTGAACATCATTCTGCTTTTCAGAGAAGGAAAAATCTGCACTATTACTAAGTAGTAATTGTAATAGACAATACATGTCTGTCCTTGAAGAGGCTGCAGAGAAGCGGTGGAAGAACCCATCTGCTTTTCTTGGCCTATGTCAGCTGGAAACAGTTCTTCAGTGATCGGGGAAGCCCAGCTGTAGAAACGCTCCTGGCTGCTGCCAGTTCAGCAGCCTGAGAAGCCTGATAAGGCTTAAAATGCTGTGCTGGGACTTGACAGTGGCTGCCGATGACTTATCCAAGAAGCAGGTTGGCACAATGGCAGGCATGCAACACCACACCCTGACCTCCTGCTGCTGTATGGGGGTCTGGGCTGTTTATTAAATGAAACTGATGGTTACAAAGGCCACATAGAGAAGAGGGGAGAGACACAGGGTAATGCTAGCTCATGTACTGTGAGACAGGTTGAATGACATGGAGGCAAACCTTCACACAACAGTAATTAAGGTATCACTACTTCTGAAGACAGTTGAGGTGGGCACAGGAAGGCAAGAAAATACATCTATAATGGCTTCACCTAGAAAGGGGGACAGGAACAAAGGCAGACCCTTAAACAAAAAGCACAGCATCCACACAGTTCCTGGACATCCTATAAGCTAAAGGAGCCCACCAACTTCTGATAAAGATGGAGAGGGACACACTGGAAAGCATTCTCCTCCCAGGAGAGACAGGGTAGTCCCCTCTGAGCTCTTGGGTTTCTCAGAAGGGAATTTCTCTGCTTTTGATGTCCCCAGCGAAAGAGCCTTGTTTAATGAATCTCTGCCTTTGTAATCTCACTGATCTCAAGTTGGGTGATAGAAACCTACTTATGACAGCAGCCAAACCATCAGCTGTGCAGCAGTCAGGGAACTGGAGCAAATTTCTTTGGTGATAAGCCATAACCTGGGGAATTAACTCTTCTTCTCCTGTTCCCAAGCAGTGATTTCTTCCAGTCACACTTGGGAATAGAGGATGTCTCAGCACTGCTCCCAATGTACTCCTCCCTCTGTGGACAGAGCAGACGGGTAGGGAGATCACAGATGACATCTGTTCTGCAGCAGGATGCTGAGGATGCAGTAGCTCCCCAACACACACCACTGTGTATTAGCACCAGTGTTCAGCTGAACAAACAGCATTTCCAGGTTCCCATCAGCAACTCTAACTTTACTAACTCCCAAAAGCCTTTTGCCCAACAAGCTTCACACTCCACTGGCCATGGGACAGTACCACTTGTACATCTCTATTCTGAACACATTGGTGGGATTCGCAGCTCTTCACAAGACCATTTTCTGTGAACTTAAATTATCTTTACAGCATATGAAGGTGTTGCCTCATGTCAGGAAGTAACGTAACTCAGACCACAGAACCAACGTTTCCTTCTCCTTTTTTCACTTGCAATTTTAACAGCAGGTTTTTGGGTCTACAATGGTGTGTCAGGTCTGGGTTTTTTAGAAGGTAAAATGCCTTTTTTTTACTGGTTGATTATTTGAAGGATGATTATCTTTGCCTTTCAGAAAATTCTACCTGAACATAAACCCCAAGGCCTTTAAATAGAAACTTGTGTGTTTAGGAATAGGGATCTTATGCAGAAACACCTCCTAATTGCCCATCGTTATTCTCGCTAAGCTAGCAGAGCGCAAACACAGGCACCCCCATTACAATTAATACCTCTGTTCCCACAGACCTTATTTTTCCCCTTCATTTGCTCCAGCTATATTACACGTTTCCCATTACATAGCACAATATTGGGCATTGTATCCTGAGTGGAACCACCCTGCGATTTACTGCAGCTGCTGCCTTTGCTGGCTGATTTCACAGCAAATGGGTATTTCCTCATTAATATACAGCCATGTGAATAACACTCTGGTTTGGGCATTTTGAGGGTTGTTATATAGGCTTTTAGTTTTAAATTGCATTCTTGATTCTGGAATAAGTACTTTGGTGTTTGTACTACCATGTCCTGAGGTTTGTCAGGTGTTTTTTCTACTTGTTTAATAACAAAGAGCACTATGTCAAGCAGCCCTGCTGCCTCCTCCACAACTGCAGACAGCTTTTCCATTCATTACAGCATTGCTATTTTTGGACAGTAACTGAAGATGATCCTGCTATGACTGCAGGGAACCAACACACTAGTACATGATCAGTAATAAAGCCCCAGTGAATTATGCTGAGGTGCAGACCTTCTAGAACCTAAACCTAACTATTCTTGCCCACATCACCTCAGCAAAAGCTTGTAAAGTAGCTCAGATCTAGAGGCTCAGAACCACTCTTTGGAGGAGGAGGCTCACCACAAAACCCCTACCTCTGCTCTGTAGTGAGCAGAATGTGTCATCTGCTGCAGCCCTGAAAGCTCAGTAACTCTGAGATACTGAACTCTGGATCAGAGGACACAGAAACAGACAAACAGGCACAGCTTGTCCAGGGAAGTGGTAAATGCTCCATCCCTGGTGGTGTTCAAGGCCAGGCTGGACAAAGCCTTGGGTGACATGGTCTAGTGTGAGGCATCCCTGCCCAGGGCAGGGAGGTTAGAACTGGATGATCATAAGGTCCTTTCCAACTCAAACCGTTCTATGATTCTATGACTCTGAAGCTCTGGGGAGACCTTATACCAGTTTTCCAGTACTTAAAGGGCACTACGAGAAAGCTGGAGGACTTTCTACAAGGGCATGTAGTGCCAGGACAAGGGGAATAGCTTTAAACTAACAGAAGGTAGGTTTGCCTTTTCTGAAGCTATTTTAAGAGTAAGAACACCCAAAGGAAGTTGCTTTTTGGTTTTTGAAAGAACAATTCATTTAACAATTTAGTGATGCTTCAGCCACACTACAGGATATCCCCTATGGAGGCTGAAACTATGATGAGTACCAAAGAAATCTATTTTGATTTTCCTCACTGTTCTACCCACAGAGAATCTAAATCCTCTTGTTAAAAGCAAACCATCACAGAGCAGACACTTCTGGTTTCTGCCCTCTTTCAAGCACTTCAATTACCTTTCTAAATCAATGCCCATTGCTAGAAAAAACCCTACACCTCTTACATTCATGCCAAAACATCAATATTTATTTCACAAAGAAAATGGGTATTTTGCTAACTCAAAATAGTGCCTCTTCAAATCAGAAAAGCATGGATGAGGAGTAGAAGTTAATCCATTATTTCTCAGAATATACTCCCTTGTAAGACAAGCTTCCTACCTCCCCTCCCTTTCCAAAGCAACATACATCAAGAGGAAAAACTGAAATTAGAAGGGGAAATCTATATGCAGTTCCTAAAGGACTATTTTTAAGTCACTGTTTGCAACACAGAATCTCAATCCAGCTGTGCTCCATCTTTACAGCACTGAAGTTTTCCTCTGGGAGCACTAGTTTGGCAATGACATCTAAAAAAAAGGTACTCTGAAGTCACTCTAATTGGAGAACTTTCATTTATAGCCTTTTTAAAGTAGACATCAAGCCATTTCTGAATTTTAAGTGGGGAACTACTCCATAGAAAGCTGTTTTCGTTACCTATGGCCTATTTAGTTCTAACTGAACTCAGTAGCAGAGTTCAAATATCCCCCAACACTTGTACTGGCTGCAGCACCCTGTAACGCTGTCTCCAGACTGCACCAGTTGATGATGCCAATTCCTTACTCAAAAAGGAGACCTTGTCAGCAATTGCTATTGATTTATTCAGTCTGTGTCTCAGTCATTTAACAAATTAATCTGAGTTTAGAAATACGGCCAAATGCCTTTCATTCTGTACTCTTTACTATAGTAGCTATAGTATTAGTGTCAGGTAAAAAGCCAGTCTGGGAAACTTTCTCCTTGCTCCTCATCAGCCCAATCTTGTTCACCTATGGAAAACAGAGGGAATATTCTCTTGATTTTGCAAGCTTTGTATGATTAGTTGTGAGAGACATGCTGGCAAGTAATACTTAGCACTGGATCTGGGCCTCATGTAGAGTGCTGATAATCACCAGTCTGCTCAACTGCATCACTGTCCTACTTTTGTATTATTCCACTTTAAAAAGCAGATGCATCTCTTGTCGCTGATACAGCAGGGAAGTGCAGCTTTCAGGATGCTAAGTCAGGTGCTCTCAATATTCTGCTGTAAGACAAATCAAGCAAGTCCTCAGTGTACAGAGAGCTATATTAATCTTTCATGGTAGTTTTTCTTTATTACCAGTATTGAAAATGTCATGAACATAAAAGCAGCAAAAGTTGGATTAACTACAACTCTTTTTCCCCCCAGTCTTTCCCTCTCCCTCCCAATTTCTCTGCGGACAGAGACCAAAATGTATATGGTGTGAGAATGTAGATCACATCATATGTTTAAAATGGATTTTAATGTGTGTATAGCAGTTACTGTTCGTGAATGTTACACAGTCCCTGAAATGACATCCTTTGTAAGGTAAGTCTTCACTTTAATGACTGCGATCATTCCTTACTCCTTGATCTCACTCCTCCTTTCTGTTTTTGCATTAGAAGATTCAGCAAAGATTCCAGGAATTCAAGCAGTAAACCTTAAGAGAGTCTTCTACAGAGTTCCAGAAATAAATGGTGGCAACATGTATATATTGCAATTTTATTTCATTCGCTCAAACAAAAACGTTAGCATGTAAGAAATTTAAAATGACACAATATGATAAAAATAGCAGAGAATGAACTGAGAAACTAAAAAGAAGGTAAACCTAACTGTATGAAAAGTCAACATTCATTAGTGATCATCTTCAGTCTTTGATTGACACTTGGTGCTCGTTAACTTTCGCAAACAATGAACTGGAAATCATTATGACTATCAGAAGAGATTTCAGCACCAGCACTAAGATTTTTACATTCAGTTGGTTTGCAGTTGACTTTATAGCCACTTGTCTATAGTGCAGGTTTATCACAGGTCAGATCACAGTGTTGAGGAAAGCATCGCCTTCCTGACATTAGAAAGGATCCCTTAAACTGCCCTCAGCTTAAGACATCCAGCGTACAAAAGCACAGAACCACCACAATATGGTTTGTAAAGAACTCAGCAGTAAGCAAAATAACCTCAGCTTCTGCAGTTCATTTTCAATACTGAAATCTCTGGTGCAACTGTCAGGAGGACAGGAAATGTCTACAGTAATCTTCAATTCAATCCAATTTCCTGGAAAGAACCAATTCGGCGGTTTGGGATTACAGAAAGTGTGTATGTAGAAGCAGCACAAAAGACAATATCTGTTCCTTTCTCTTTTAAACAGAAATCATGTTAATTGTAGACCAAGGCACAAAACGTTTAGTGCATAAGCCAGTTCCTTGCACAATCTAGCCTTCAGTTTTGGACCACTTTATACCCATTCACACTATTCCACTACGCTACTCCTGAACTCTCCTAGAAACAAATCAAACATGATTTCTGACAACGGTAAACGTCCTCAATGCGCAAAAAGTCCACGTAAAACAAAAACTTACATCAACAAAGATGAAAATGCCTCCTCTTGTTTTGAGAAAAACAGTACTTGACAAGCTTACTACAGAGTTGGTTTGTAATGCCTTCAATAAATGCATGCAGAAAAATGTTTTTGTCTATTCCCACTGTAGTCTTCTCTTAGAATTTGAACCTTCAGAAAGAGGAAATGTTTAAATTGGAGAAAAACTTCTCATCAAAGCCTTTCCAAAGCTGTCAGCGCTGTTTTGCTTTGGTGTTCAGTGCTTAAGACAGTATGTCACTGAAAGCATTTGTCTTAGAAATGGAGCTGCATATAACTTGTAAGTTGAAATATTAATCTCCAAAAGTTGTAAATAAACTTCTCTTTTGGACCAGCACAGACCCCAAAGCAAACATGGCACTGTCACAGCTCAGAAAAACTGATGGTGCAAAGGAAAAAGGGAAGATTTTGATCCATGTTCTCTGTCTGAAGCACTACAGATCCAATTCATGGCATTTCTATTCCACTGAATTGTACCACGTTAAAGAAATTCAAAAATTAAAGTTTACAAGCATGAAGTCTGAAAACCCTGGGAAACAAGAAGGTATCATCTCCCCTAACAACGATTCTCAAATTGCTGACTGCAACCAATGGCATACAGTTTGTTTCAGAGGCTGGGTTGTGTGGAGCTGTGGGGTCTTTTGTTGGTTTTGAGTTTTTTGGAAGGAGGGTGGCAGATAAATGAGGAGGAGAAGGGGACATTTGCTGTGACGTGATGCTCTGTCGTTCTAAGGTAACTAACTGCTGCCCTGTTTCATTAAACAACCAAACAAGGATTCTCAGAAAAGACTGAAGCAGAGGGTCATGGTAAAAAGGTAAAGGACAACGCACTTACACAGGGGCATCCTCAGTAAAGTCAGATGCTTACACATTTGTTCTCTCACCGAGAAATGAGTTCGGTTCACATGGGAGTTTAAGAACCATTATGGAAGTATTACTGAATTTCAAATAGAAAACTGAAAAAGATACAAAAGGATTAAGTACCTGGTTCCATTAACATGGTTACTGATAAAAGTAGTGTTTTCCCTCATTATTACACATGCATGTAAGATGAAGAAAAAGTGTAGAAAGTAATAAAAATGTGTCACCTTCCCCCTCCCTCATCCCACATCTTTCTGGGCATAAATTAAGCCTTACAAATGAAAAGGCTACTCTGTGACATGCAATTTTTCTTTTAATTAAAAAGCTGGCTGTGTTGTGTTACATTACAAAAATGTCCACATGCATAAATCTAAAAAAAGCCCCAAAATCTACCGTAAATCTACAACATACTAATGATTTACATTTGACTGCTGATTCGCATTATGTCGAAGTCTTCGATTTGGTAAAGCATCGTAACAATGTAGGAAGGCATCTACATCTTTAAACTCTGAACTGTATTTGCTTTTTTTTCCATTTTCCTATAAAATTGCATGAAGGCTAACTAGAGAGGCTTCCTATCATAAAATTCCCAAATCTTGATATGTCATCACTGTCTAGGTCATTCACTTACAAATATTGCCCTTTAACAGCACGCGTTTCTAATTGTTCCATGTTTCGTGAACTGAACTTCTACACATCTGATCTTGTAAATTATGCATGGAAGTATCAGATATGATAGGAAGACAAACCTGAGATACATTTGAAGTACAACAGTATAACTTGCTAACTCCTTCATTAACAAAGAAAACCTCTCTGAAAAGCCTTCCCACGCTTTTCCCTGTTTTTTTCTGTCTTAACAACAAATTCTGAAACATGTGCAATTTTATCTTGACATGAGTAGACTTCAAAGCACTGTGATCTTGTCTGATAGGTGTAGGAATTTCTGCATAATCATTACAGTAACGTTAAGAGTCTTTTCCACCCTGCTGTAAAGGTCAGAAAAAAGCTGCAAACTAGGAGGGGAATAGCATATCACCCAAGTGATGTGTCTGAAGCTTTCAGAATAGGTTGTTTTCTCCCTCCTTCCAAGTGTCTGTCTGTCTCCGTTTTCTTCTAACAGCTCACAAAACGTAGTCAGTTTTATACCAAGTTAAAGAGTCACATCGGCTTAGTACTAGTCTTTCTATGCAGTATTCGACTTGCTGAGTTCCTGCCTGATAGCTAAAGGGAGAGAGAGACAGAGAGAGAAGTTAACACATCAAATATTCAAAGTAAAAGCAGAAAGCCAGGATACACAACTGACCTCTTCAAGAAAGCTCACCCATCTCCAAGTCTTATAATGTGAATAATCTATATGTAAGATAGCTTCATGTGGCTTCAGACATCTGATATTTTACCAGCAGTGGTATCAGTTTAATATCCCTTTTTATTTTCCTCTTCCATTATTTTAGTACTTTCCACAAAGGAACAGAAAAATGCTCACCAAGGCAGTAAGTCACACACAGAGTTTTATTTCATTCTTCATTGGTGGACCTTCTAAGGTTATACTTTCTCAATGATATCCCTCAACTACAGAGGACTACTTAGGAAAATATGTTCTGTTAAATTAAAAATGAAAATAGTGAGAATTCTTTTCTCTGACTCTTACGTAACAGACCAAAGAAAACTGAAAGCTGGAAGCACAGTCCCAGTCTGAGTATCACCAGCTCTGAAATATGCACCTTGGCGGCTCTGGTTTATTTAAAACTAACCCACCTACCACAACATGATACTAAAGATAACTGCAAATCACTCAAACATAGCATCCCTCCAACTGCTTTTAAAAGAAACTGGTGTCAGTGTTCTATTCAAACACAACATGCAGGAGAGAAAGCATGGAAACAAAGTCAGTCACAACTGGGCTGGCACAAATTACAGTATGCCAGCAGAGTAAGCACAGACCTACTTTTACCAATACATTGTTCTCAGGCTAGAAACGCATTACACTGACGTTGTTGTATACTTGTAGTTAATTACTCTAAGACTGAACAGCAGCAGCAAACAGACGGATACTCACCATCAATGAGTTCTTCCTTTAATTTCGTTAACTCCTTCCTCATTTCATCTAAAATGTCCTATGGTGTCAGAAAATAAATAGATCAGGTTTTCAACACAAACAGTCTAGCTCTGCCACCCATCATATTCAGCAGAGAGAAACCTGAAATCCTTCTGAAATGCATAACCCACCCTTTAGCTTCCAAGTTAATTCCCAAAACCTAAAGCATTCCTAAACCACTCTCACTGCTGGTACAGTGAAGAAAAAACTTTTTGGAGAAGTCCTATAAATTGATTCCTCTACAAGTTGTGAGTGCTCCATCCCTGCGAGAGTTTAAGGCCAGGTTGGACGAAGCCTTGCATGGCATGGTTTAGTGTGGGGTGTCCCTGCTTATGGCAGGTGGGTTGGAACTAGATGATCTTAAGGTCCTTTCCAACCCTTACTATTCTATGATTCTATGATTAGGAGAGAGGAAGGAACTAGATGATCTTAAGGTCCTTTCCAACCCTAACTATTCTATGATTCTATGACATACTGAAGTTACTTTGCACTAATGTAAGTGCTAAATAAAAGTAGGAAAAATAGTACTTGTCACATCCCCTTAAAAATAAAAGCTAGAACTGCTCCTGAGGGCTTGTTGTTTGTTGGTTTGCTTGTTTGTTTGGGTAGAGAGAGGATAAGGAAAGATTTTCCAGGCGAACCAGTTTCCCAGTTCTAGCCATAGTACCAACAGCATAATATCAGCACACCTGTGCGTGATATTGCAAAAGCAGGAATCAGCATCTGTGAGAAAGTGATGGGGCTGTGTAAGCCACCATCCTACAGTTACAGCTCCTAACAATACTGAAGCATTTCTGGAGACTAATAATGACTAATAATTACTAAATCATTATTTAAGTCTGGAACTAGTTAGCAAAACAGTTAAAAAGTGGTATTAGACAGCTACAAGTTCTTATACCCAAGTTTCATATTCAAAACATTATATACATACCTGCTTCAATCTGTCGTAATCTAGACCTTCTGTCTGTACTCCATTGGCACTGGGTTGCCCCGCTGGTGTAGATTTTGGTCTGCAGTACAAAAACACATCCTTGAATTACTTGTCACTCTTTATTACGAGATACATAGGACTTCCTCAGCAAAGTTGCTAAGATGTGTTCACCAAAACCATAGTAGAGAATCAGAATAAAAAAACAATGTTGGGAGTGGGAGGGTGGGAAAATCAAGCAGACCCAAAATACCACACAGAATAGAAAGCAACAACCAAGAATATTTTCCACACACTGGAACTAATACCATAAGAGTTATTAGTTCAAAACAAGAACTTTTCAAGTGGCAGACAGTTTTCACTGACAGTGGTTTCTGATTTTTTCATAATGGGCATGAAAAGCTGAATGCCTTTAAATGTCAGATACTTTCCCTTCTCCCTTTTCAGCTGCTTACTCATTTCAAAAGAGGCCCTCTCAAAGAAACACTCCCACTAATGACTACATGTTGATGCTGGAACTGCATGAATGCTGTGGAATCATCCTGGCAGACTTTCAAGGTTTGACAAAACAGGGCTAAGCAACCTTATCTAACTCTCTTCCAACCTAAACTATTCCATCAATTGCTTTCTAAAGCTACTGAAAGCAAATATTGTAACAGCAAACTTGATCCATAAGATAGATAGGTAGATAGAGATAGGGTTGAAGGAGGTGATCCCACCCCTCTACTCTGCTCTCGTGAGACCTCACTTGGAGCATTGTGTGCAGTTCTGGTGTCCTCAACATAAAAAGGACATGGAGCTGTTGGAACAAGTCCAGAGGAGGCCACGAGGATGATCAGGGCACTGGAGCATCTCCCATATGAAGACAGACTGAGAGAGTTGGGGCTGTTCAGTCTGGAGAAGAGAAGGCTGCATGGAGACCTCAGAGCAGCCTTCCAGTATCTGAAGGGGGACTATAGGGATGCTTGGGAGGAACTCTTCATTAGGGACTGACAGGACAANGCCTTCCAGTATCTGAAGGGGGACTATAGGGATGCTTGGGAGGAACTCTTCATTAGGGACTGTAGTGACAGGACAAGGGGTAACAGGTTCAAACTTAAACCAGGGAGGTTTAGATTGGATATATGGAAGAAATTCTTTCCTGTTAGGGTGGTAAGATGCTGGAATGGGTTGCCCAGGGATGTTGTGAGTGCTCCATTCCTGGCAGTGTTCAAGGCCAGGTTAGACAAAGCCTTGGGTGGCACGGTTTAGTGTGAGGCGTCCCTGCTTATGGCAGGGGGGTTGGAACTGGATGATCTTAAGGTCCTTTCCAACCCTAACTATTCTATGATTCTATAATACTTGAGAAGTCGTAGAGTTTTGGACTATGTCACATTCAATGCTTGCTTACATAAAACTCTCTTAAGACATCAAAAACATGCTTAGCAAGATCAACTCGTATTTTTAACACACATTACAAAAGAAGCAGTTTCCTGTCTTCTCACTTCTCTTTTCTGAACCCCTCTGTTTATACATGGTGTAACTCAGACTCATGTACTTACTACATTTCCACAGAGCCTTGCATACCTACAGCAATTAGCAGAGACAAAACCTAGATGCTAACAGTACAAATGGTTCTCCAAAGCAGAGGGAGGTAGGTGGGCAGATGGGTGGATAGATGGATGCAGTGGGACAAAGGGAGGAATGTTTTGCTGCTCTTAATTGCTTTTTACATCTTGGTTAACATTCTCTCCCTACATTTAAAATGTTAAATCAAAAAGAAGCTGTTGACAAAAACTGCTGACTGCTCATGCCAGGTTTCCCCAGTGTTTAGAATTATCACACTATGATAATGTTAAGGAAGTGAAATGTATTAGTAGGCTAAACTAGGTCCTATTTTCTTGTCCTTGTATGTGACATCACTGAACAAAAATGCCTGGCCTAAACTCAGTGTCTCACTTCAAAATTCTTACATAGGACGAATTCATTAAACAGTGTATTTTCTGGATTTGTTACCTGAAGGTATAACCTTATTTATTACAATGGAAGGTGGCCAGGAACAAAAAAAGACAAACCAGCAGGAAAAGCACAGTTCTGCGCTTTATCTTCGCTCAAATATACAGTATGAAACAATCTTCTTTCAGAATAAAGCAGAGTGTGTGAGGGACACAACCAGTATACCCATTGCTTTAGTACTTCCATTTATGTATTTTAATTTAGCTAACAAAGAAAAACTGTGTTTTCAGAAAAAAAGAATAGTGAACCTATATATAGAGGCTTGTTTTTACAAAATCACTTCCAACTTTTATGCATCTTCTCTTACAATACAGAAGCTCATCCATGAAGAAATTGTCCTATTACACTTTGTTCAGTACCAGGTAAATGAGCCTCATACTCAATTGTCTGGATGACTTTTAGGACTCCAAATGCAACCCCCAACAGAAAAGGGCATCCACACCAAAATGTCATTTTGCTACTAAAGAACCTTCTCAGATTTATGCTTTCCATCAGATACTTTTACATCTTAGAGGTTCCCAGTGTGAAAAATGCTAAGAAACAACATGGGACACAAGGGTTGCCTATTTTGCCTCCCCCTAACCTATAACAACATATGCCTGTGTCACCGAAGAGCCTGTCACATTTGAAAGATTCATTAAAACCTTCACAGCTACCAAGTAATCCTGGTGACAGGACATTTTAAATTGGTACACCCAAGCCCATTCATCTTTTCAAAAGGCAATAACTTCAGTGTAGGTGGTGGAAACCTCTCGATGATCTTTTTAATGCTTCACAATTATTTCTGTGCTCTTGAGTCAGTTATGTCAAGCCTAGTGGCACCCACTTAGGAGAAAACTGTAGTTAACCACACAAAACAGTCAGCAAAAGGGATTGCATTAACTATCCCTTTGCTGCTGGACTTTGCATCAAAGCAGAGAGGTGCAGGAACATCCTGTATTGTTCTACCAGCTCAGTTCTTCACTTGGGATCAAAATACTCAATTGATACAACTGTTTAGATGTAAGCGCCAAGAGAGAAATCACTAACATTATTATTGCTTGAAACACACCAAAGTGAAATACATGATCTACTGAGGAAGACAGAAGGTGAAAGGTTCAGTAACTTGGATAGTGGAAGAAATCAGAAAATAGAATTCACCTCACAACCACCAGAAACTCTACAGTGTGTGCTAATGCTATGAAAACAAACCACAGTTTAGGATCTTTTACAAGACTCTTTAGATATCATCAGAGCTTAATTCATTATGAAAGAATTCCTTGCTCAAAAACATTCATCGAGATGAGATCTTTGGCAATTGCTGCTTCATCATGTGTCTGATATTGGAAGTGTTACTTGCAGTTTATCCCTCAAACTGAACACTGACTGACTCCAAGCAGGACAGCATGAGTTCTTCCAATTCTCCATATATAGTTCCTGATCATTTCCATTGACTATCGCTTTGTTCCTATACATGATGATATTACAGCATTTACCCAACATGACCAAAAAAAGGATCAGTGAACTCCCAAATGCAACCTCTGGCAACTCAAACCAGACACCTACTACCTGCCTTACTGGAAGAACCCAAACAAGAATATACTTGAATATTTTAATAAAATTACTTATGACTTTAATAATTTAATGAGATGACTTTAAAGAAAAGGTCTCCACAGACAGAGTGCTTAAAAACACCTTAAATGTTTCTTTTGCTTCATGTCTTTAGAATAAAAAGCCAGCTCTACCAATCATATACTATATATTCCTGCTACCTGTTAAAAATCTCAACTGGAAAGTCTCTTCATAAACTCTATGACTCAGTCTTCAGAATGCATTCCATTTTTCCTTTCCAAAATGCAAGACGTTCTTCATTCAAATGTGAAAGACCATCATTTGTAAACTAGATAATTTCTAATCTCTGGCAAATGTAGCTGTCATCTCCCAAGAATTATCCTATTTTTCCTTCTTCAATTTGCTCAGAAGAAAGATCAATGGTGAATGCAACTGCTGTTACGGAAAACATTAACTATTGAAATTTAGTGAGTAAAACACCCCAAACATTTGATGCTAAGATGGCTAAAGAGCTCTCCCGTGTGGTTTTTCATAGCATTGCCTAACAGGACAGTAAGGCAACCTCCACAGTCCAGAAAACATCTTATATCAAGCATGCAAGATAAGATTTTTATTCATGCCAACATGCAGAATACACCACCCAAGATAAGTAGCTAAAGGGGAACTTTTCATACAAAAGATTAAGTAGTCACCACAATGAGTGCCTTCATGGGAAGCTGGAATTTGACTCAGTAATTCTGAGGGGCTCCAACACATTTACCTGTGGAAAGCTCTTAAAACCTGAAGGCTTTTAAGACCGCCACTACAGACAGTGAAACAGAGATCCACAGCTTAAAATACACACAGTGCTAATTCTAACTTCTGAATATATTCCCAGCAGAAACACTGATTTCCCTTTTCGATTATTTTGGTTTTCCTTTCCCATGTTTATCTTTACTAAATTTATGAAAAGCAGATGTGAAAACCCACCTGGAAATATATTTGCTATTCCTGTGAATGGTTCACTGAATCCTGGCATATCCAACAGGAATATGCATTTTTGCAGGTGGCAACTGCCAGAAAACCAGTAGCTACTATAAACTCATAGCTAGTTCCTAATCTATCTCAATTTGCCTTTGACATCATCTGCTTTTAAGCAGTTCAAAAATGGGCTCAACTGGACAAACAAAATGTAACGAGGAACCTGGTGGTGAATGTGGTGATTACCAATCCATGTAGAAAAAGTCCAACCCTGAACTGGTCAAAATGGTTATTATAAAGTCCCAAATCCCAACAGGATGATACCTGTTTAATGAATCATAGAACCTGTTTTCAGAAGCAAGCAGATTTTTCCACGGAGATTCCCGTCTATGAAGGGGAGAAACACTACCTTAACAAGCTATAATAGATCTTAATTTTGTTCAGTTCTAGCACCTTAAATGCCATGGAGTTTCACTAGTTGTGTTCCAAGAATGTTTCAGGAAATACTGAAAGCACATTGCTTAAATCTTTTCAAAGTCTGCTACAAGAAAAAGGCCTGATTTTAAACATGACACTAACTTAAAATACTCAGAACATTCATTCTGAATAACAGCTCCTTCATTGTCTACCTGTTTAGAAGCTCTGAAAAGTTTGCTTATTCACCAGTTTCTGAGGTATGCTTTGTTTAATCCCTGTAAATGACTCACATACTCTGTAGAGGTCAGAAGTAGGTTCTTGAGCCTTACCAGGCGAAAGATATCCCCTTTTGGGGAAGAAGGTATTAGTGTTTCAAACAGCTGCACCCTTTGATTAACTCACTGAAACAAAGCCACTTAAGCAAGCTGCTAGCTGAGATAAACTTGGTAACTGTGGAAGATTAACTAAAATGCAAGGATATTCAAGAGAAACTTCCACTAATACATTTTCTTCCTCGGTCTACGAAACATTTCGCATCCTGCCAGAGCAAACTGTCAACACTAACTAGAAAACTGTACCAGCAGTTGTAGAAGAAATGCTATGGCACCTTCCTCTATGTTATGGCAGCACTGCAAAATAATACTGATATTTGATAAACACGGAATTCTTATTTTGGAAGTACTTTTAGAGTATACACCCAGTGAGGCTCTCATCAAGCTGAATTCTACCAATATTTTCCACTGGATGACTGAAGACTAAAGTTTAATGGAGAGATCGTCTCAATACATCAAGAGAAGTCTCAAAACTCCTCTGCATTCCTCTTCTAGGTCAGAAAACATGTTTAAACAGACTACAGTAACCTCTGAATTTCACCAGCTGAAACAAGATCAATGAAATGGGATGCATGAAAGAGTTGTAAGAAGGCTCCAGCTGTAGGGACAGGTAGAATAAAGACTAAAGGGCACCCAAAATTCCCTAAAGGAGTCTGCTATGGAAAGCTGCCCTACTTATGAATCCCTTCACTTTCTTTACCTCACTTGTTTATCCATAGGGTATCTATAGTCAAAGGGCCAGGTCAGCAACTGTCTTAAACACTGTGAAATCTAAAATGCTCTTAGAATTCCTTACGCAAATTATTTCTGCAACAAGTACCCCCTCAATGCCATGTAACAAGATCTTGATCTCCTTGAGAGAAAGAGACCTTGCTTAAAGGAGTTAGATCTAGTCGGGGTGTGAGGAAGAATTTAAGGGGAAGTCAGGCCTAAAAGTAAAGCAATATTTTGTTACACTGACAATATAGCAGGGTGTACATCACTACCAATGTCACCTGCAAAGCAAGCAACCAGAATCAAGGCTGGAGACATTTTAATCTCCTTGATTTAATCTGAAAGACAGACAAGGATAGTGGTATAGGCTGAGAGTGTTTAGCATGTTATAGAACTGAAGACTTCGATGGCAACCTCAACCACAAGTAATGCCACTTAGAGAACAATTAATTTTTCTTCAGTAGTCACCAAATCTTGTGTATCTGTTTCCAACAAGCCTGAATTTTAGGGAGAATTCAAGCAACTTCAAACACAGCATTCTCAATTTTAATGTGTTTTCTTGATTTCTCAAGAACTTCAGGTAACCTTGTCAGGTTATCAGAAGTCAGAATCCTTTAACCTTTGCACACAGAATGTGTATGAGCTCTAAAATGGACTGCAAACCTTAATGTAAATGACACCTCAAAGAAAAAACCAATTTAGAAAAAACTAAGGCAGCCATTTCACTCTTGCATTACTGAAATGCCTACCAACACACCCAGTGCCTACCAAAGTTCCAGCTGACAAATTACCAAAGACTGGTTAATGCACTGAGGGATGTATAATATTTCTACCCTTCTTTAGGATGGATTCCTTTGGATTGGTATGAGACAGCTACTGAAAACTGTCACAGGATCAAATCTTACCAAGATGGCTTAAATATCTAGATAACCATTCCATGACTAGCACATAAATAAAAAGGAGATACACTACTGAACATACAAATCACAGCACTGAATTTGGTGACTTTTGGTGAATTACAGACTTTAAAAATTAAAGAAATAGAAAGAATTAAACATTGCTGTGGGCAAACACACACCTTAACTGAAGATATACACCAGCAATTGTTAAGAAATCTTTCTGGGTTTTACTTTGGACTTTACTGTCAAACATTTTGCTTACTAGCATTCTCCAAGAGCAACATTTCATTCCTAATTAAAACAGACAAAAGCAGTTTCACAGCAGTAATTTTAACCCAATACATTTTGCTTTTCATACTATTAAGGCAATTTTTACTATTTTAGTCTAGTAGCTTTAGCAGCATAAGCAACAACAACAAGCATAAGGAGAAGATAGCTGGCACAAAAGGGAGTACCTGGAGATAACAGGCGACTTGCTTCCATTCACTGTATTTGTCCTTTCCCAAGGCTTTCTTGTTAGTTCTGGAAAACATAGTGACAAGATTAAAAATGGTCCTTTTCTATTTGTTCTGCAACTTATGTGAGGAAACTTCAAGTACCTGCCATCTTAAGTCAGACTTTGTGGGGGTTTGTTTTGGTTTGGAGTTTTGTTACTACATTGCATTAGTTCTTAAGCTACCAGCTGTTGTATTTATCTTATTTTTAGTCATACTACCATTTATGTTGTGATGGCATCTTGAAGTCTTGCTTTTGTTTTAGGCATCATAAATGCCATTTGATTCTTAATCCAACTGAGAGCATGTCTGCCTGTGTTTTATGCTTCAGTCATGAAACATGGAATTCTGAAACTATAAGTCAACTTCAAATACTGGGTGATGGTACTATTAAAGGACAGAAAAAGACAGCCTTGAGTGTCACCTGAGTCCTTGTAACACAAGTGTTTAAAGTATGAACACATATGCATGCTGACAACACAGCCTGGCCAACTACAGAATTGGAGAAATACAAGCTTTCCTTACTGACTGCAGCAGAAGTGTTGGCTAGACACTTCCAAACGCTGCCACAAGCATACCTCAGCACAGAAGTAATAATTAAAGAGTTTCTATTCCATGCACTTACGTTCATTTAGAAAGGGCACCTGCATGTGAGGGAATCTTTACTTTACTTTACAGCTGAAGAGACAACTCTTTCTGTCTGATAGTCTTGTGCGTCTGCCTTGAAAGAAACAAGCTACTGTCCCAACTTGTGTCCTGCAACGACTGAAACAACTTGCTTCCACATTCACTACCAACTGCTTTGCGTGCATCAGACCCATAGTTTCAATACAGGAGGACCCTATACCATGTACAGTGTTCCAGTGGATGTTCTTCTTATCTGTCATCGTATGAAATACTTCTGAACCAGGACCTGTTCTACAGTAAAATACTAGGCTGTAATCATAGGAGAGGAGGCAGGGTCAAAAATTCAGCAGAGCTGACTGAGATTTGTCATTAGGTTTTAACATTATAAAATCACACAGTTGACAAACCTGTGGTACTTACCAGGTGTGCTTGTTGAAGAAACCTTAGAAGTTGAAGACTCTGATTCTTCCTGATTAAAAGTGAAGAGAAAGGGAGAATGGAGAAAGAGAGAAAAAAAACAAACCACTTTTGACTAAACAGATTAATCTCAACTGTTTCAATATTTAAGTTTTTAGATTTAAATGTTTCAGATTTATGTAGAAAATGTGCAAGCACTAGGCACTTCACAAAACAGTACTTATGTAAAAAGATGTATGGTAAAGTATAAATAAACCCATGTACACCATCAGAATCTCTCTCATAATCTAGTATTGGATGATGCAAAGTAGGTAGAATTTCTCAACTCACAGTTTTATCTTCTTTCTGCTCTGGTTCTGTTGATCCCTTTTCAGCAATTCTTCTCCTATAAGCAGAGACAAAAAGTTACCAAGATCATCTTGGCTTTACGATGGAAGAATGTTGTTTAGTGTAATTAAAGACACAGTGTAATTAAAGACATATACAGCTCGATAGCTAGGATAACTGAAAACCAGTGTTTAGAAAAAGTGCTTTCAAAATACTTTCAAAGGCAAAGTGCTCCTGCCAAAGTGACTGTGCAAGTCTGTATCCCCTCCCCATCTGCTAAACAAAGACTTACACAGAAGAAAAGTATTTGATTACACTCAAGTAAAAATGGCTATTCATAAAACATTATCAACTTCACAAAGCAACCACATGAGCAAGCCAATGTTTGTTTGATCTTTAGCCAACTGCAAAGAGGCACCCAAAATCCTACCTCTTACAATAACTAAGCAGCTGGGGCACAGCAGAAACAGCTCCTTACCTCCTGGCCAGCAGGGCACTCATTTCTTCCATCAACCCACTGCCTCCCAAGGGAAGCGGTCCATTTCCACGGCCACTATCTGTTTTAGATGAAGCAGAGCCTCCTCCTCCTCCACTTGAACTGGAGGAGTCTTCACCCTTCGTAATACACAAAATAACAGCAGACGTGCAAATAAAAGGATAGCTGACTTAATGAAAGAAGCAAAGTTCACATACAAGAAAGAAACAACTGTATAAAGAATGTGATGGGCTGGTAGTACATCCTGTAATACTTTTTTAATACTGAAGCAAGCCTACCCCAAAAGTGTTAATAATGTTATTCATCTTGAGCAAACATTACAAGCAGACAGGCCTTAGAGACAAGAATTGGAGAAAGAAACAAGAGTTGTATTTACCCGTGAGACTTTCCTAAGTTTGGCTCCAGCGAGTGCAGCTGCTAGTCCAGTTAAAGGGCGATTTTCTTCGGACACGAATCCCACTGAAAATCCAGAGGCAGGAAGAGGGGGAGCAGGAGGTGGAAGGGGAACGGAAGAAGCTTGGCTAGGAAGTGGAGGAGGTGGTGGCGGCGGTGGCGGAGGCCCCGAAGGTGGAAGCGGAGGTGGTGGTGGTGGTGGGCCAGGAGGAGGTGGGGCTGCTACTGAAGACTGAGCTGGGCCAGGGGGCAGGGGTGGTGGGGGAGGAGGTGCAGGTGGTCCTTGGACAGCACCTAGTGTCAAAGAGAAAACACACAGACTGTACTAAGGATTTAGAAGAGAAAGGTCTTATTTCCATTGAAATACTGGTTCTTTGCTCAGTGTATGAGACTGTACATATACTGGTAAGGGTCCTTTTTATAGGCAAGGAAACACTGCAAGTTTCAGCAGGAGAGAAGTATTCTTATTAAACGCACAGAAAATATGACAGAGTTATGCTATGAGAGAACAGACAGCTTCAGAGACATTTGCATACAAAACCCCTCCAGTCAGGTTCTGTGCTGCAACCAAGAAGAATCTTACACTGGGAAACAAGCAAAGCTTTTTATAAAGAGTCAAGGCACGAGCACCGTACTGCATAGGAACAATCTGTGTGTTCAAATGGTGCTAACACAGAGTGACTTCTGATTCTACTAACAGGCATTTAACATTCCACCCAAACATCTGAACCCTGGAACAGTTTGAGTTCCAACATGTTCTAAGCTATATAAAAATCTTTCCTATAAAGAACATTCCAGGAATCGAGTTTAATAATTTAATAGAAATGCTAATTAGTGAGTTAGAAGACTGACATGTTTTAAGCTGATGGGAACAAGCTCTTCTATTATTTATCTCTGATTCCTTTGATACTTTAAATTCACATTGATATGCAATACAAAAATGTGTTTTGAAGCAACACTATTCTGATGATCCCTGTGTTATTATTATAGGAACAGTTTAAGAAATTGTGACTAACAAAACAGCCCCACACATCCTCCCCCTGCCTCGCCCAAACTGCCATAAGCTACTAAAAATGCCGAGCAATTACCTTAAGCCATGTCTACAGGTAGAAATTTCACACACAAAGTCTTCCTGGTTTCCTACCCTGCTGACCACTGTGTAAATTTAAAAGCCCTTTAGGCTCTCTTGGTGTCACTCAGCATTCAAATGCATCCAAGTGCTGAGTGACTCTTTTATTCCATACTACACGTGAGGCCATTCGCCCTACTTCTACTCGATCTCAGAGTAGCTCACACCTTCATTTAAGACAAGAGGGTATAAACAGGATCTACTTTGCCTGGCTCATGTGTGAGGAAGCCATTGTCTGCTCATCTCCCAGGAGCTTCTCTGCCCATGCCTTTAGCTGAGCTACTGCAGACTTATGTATAAAGGCCTAAGTCTATTAATATAAAAGCAGTATCCAGGTTAACAGACATTTACATCCATGTAAAACACATTTCTTTCATATTGGTCGAGTGTCCATTAAGACTGTCACCTTCAGCTATGCTGGTAGGATACTACAGGCGACCTGGGTTTTTTTATATATATACATGCATAAAGCCATGTATCAAAATATGACCACTATTCAGAAAGAACTTCTGTCAGTGTCAAATACTACTTCCTAAATTTGAAACTATCTGGAGTATCAAAAAGTGGTTTAGATTACTCCTTGTTTAAGGCCATTCACGTCTCCAAAGCTGCACATATGCTCTTCCATGCTGGCTGCCATCAGGAAATGAATGATGATTATTATGAGCCTGCTAGCACCATGTTCCAAATAAACCAACAGTGCAAGATTTACCAAGCAAGCATTTGACAAGCTCTGTTCTTGTGGAGCGCTCAAGAAACCAGAATTTTACTCATGACAGGCCACAGAATGCTGGCTCTTTCCCACAGAGCTTTAAAGTGTCCCTTACCCCATCTTCAAAACGGTATTTCATTGTGGTATTAAGATCACTGCAACTTTGGAGCCATGGTATTAATTCTTCTGGGCAGTTACAGGCTTTGATACCAACTGGTTTCAACTGCATTCCTGATTAGTGCATTAGTAGCAATAACAGAAAGCCTTACCCTGCTGGGTCGTAGGTTCAATCGGCTGAGAGGCTGCCTGCAAGACTGGCTCAGAAGCAGAGGAGTCTCCCAGCACAGAGTTTAGAGAGTTCTCAACAGAGGCAGGGGTAGCTGCAGAGGGAGAAGGGAGAACACTAGGCTTGGATGAGGGAGTCGAGGCATTCGGGGAGTTGGGAGAAGAAGAAGCTTGAGGTCCAGAGAGTGACAGAGGCGGAAAGGAAGGCAGTGGGGGGGGAGGAGGCGGCGGAGGCAGCGTTGGACCTGAGGTAGAAGGTGAAGGAACCGGATAAGCCAGGTTTTCAGGAAGCCCGTTAGGAGCCGTGGGAGACGTGGACATTTGGGTCACTGGATTAGAAGACGACACTGGGAGGACGGGTCTCGGACCAGCAGCTTTGCCTGGTGGACTGCTTATCATTACTGGAGGAGATGGGGGAAGTGGGGCAAAACTGGGAGCAGACCAGGCAACAGGCTTTGTATTTGGAGGCAAAGTCGCCACGGCATTGACAGGTGAAGGGGGCCGAGAACTTTTGTTCAGTGGACGAGGAACCGTAGCATAATGGGGGAGAACAGGGTGGAAAGCTGAGCCTAAAGATGTAGCAAAACGTGATGCAGAGTGCCTTAGAGGCGGTGTAGGGGGAGTGGAAGTCGGTGGTGCAGAAGTCACTACAGCGTACTCCGGTGTGGCCTCTGACATTGGTGCTGAGACTGCTTTTGCATATGATGGAGGAGGTGCTGAAGGAGGCTGGCAACTGGAGTATTCAGGAAGTGGAGTGCTATACGGGGAGTTGTCGAAAGATGGAGCTGGACAGAAGATGGAAAGCAGCAGCAAAGGCAGGATAAAAAAAGGAGAAAGAGAAAAAGGGAGCTAATGAAGCAACAAAACCAGCATTCAAACAAAATGTATAAATGTAGACTACAGTTAGTACCAGAGGATTAGGCACAAGTGAAAATACTGTTAGGAAAGTTTCACATATTATCAACAGCTGCTTGTAAGTTTTACCAACTATTTTTGTGCCAACGTTTGAATTTACAAGTATGTTATAGAGTAAGATTTCTCAAATCCCATCTGTGAGATGAATTAGGCATAGGGTTGATTAATGAGTCTTTTATCAGCTTTTATCTTCTTGTTTGGTTGCAAACTGCAAGCAAGTGTAGTGATCTTAACATCTCTTACAACTCCACTAACAAAACTCATACCATAGGCAGCAAGTATCATCTTTCTCTTCCCCAGAAAAAGCTCCATCGCAAACTTGAAAGTACTGGGAATAAAAATATGGATAAAATCCTCTGCTTTAAAGTGACAGCTCTTACAGTGTTCCTCGATTCCTACTATGAGCTGACTTACGTACATTGAGTTTGTTATGAAAGAACAACCGAGTGCTTGACTAATGTTCCATTATATTACCAAAATGCAAAGGCTTTCAGCTATCACTTGATACATGTCCACAGACAGTGCATTATCTTATCTACAAGCACATACAATACACTTCACTGAAGTGTTACTACAACGCTGAATTAAACAAGACTTCATACTGAAATGCAGTTCTTCCACTATTACTTTGCCTTATATAGTTACATACCTTCTACATTAATATACTCAACCTGATATGTTTAAGGAGAGTTTCCCCCTGCTCCCCCCCAGATTACGTAATGAGAATACATCTTGTTGAATAGAGCAAACGATGACACGGTATTTAGCAACTCATCATATTTTAACCTATGTTGGAGGCACCCAACGTGATTCAAGCACTTCAAGCGGTCGGACTATGGCAATGGAGGGAGCAAGCAGTGCAAATAATTTTATTTCAGAGTTAATGGAAAATTATGACAGGAAAGCCAAAGCTCTTGGACTTCTTGCCATAGAAAAAGGAAGCAATTTCAGCAGACAGAAGCCTGAAATACTGACTGTTGTTGCACAGCTGCACTCACTGCCCTTTGTTGCTTCTCTCCCAACTCCATCACCCAAGCACATAAAGGGCAGTCTGGTACTTAAATACACTTGGTTTTGAAAGTCTTACCAGCATTTGAAATTCTTCTCTCTCTTTCCCATTCCAACTGTTCCCTTTCCAACTGTTCTTGCCGTTCTCTTTCTTGCCTTTCCCGTTCAAGTCGTTCAAGTCTCTCTCGATCCTGCCTCTCCTTCTCTTGTCTCTCCCTTTCTAGGCGCTCTTGCCGTTCCCTTTCTTGCCGTTCTCTCTCCAGTTGCTCCTGTTCTAGGCGTTCTCTTTCAAGTCTTTCCCTTTCTAGCCTCTCTCTCTCCAGCCTCTCCCGTTCCATTCGTTCACGATCCAGCCTCTCCCGTTCCAGCTCCTTCTGCCTCTGTTGCTCTTGCAACTGTCTATAATCGTGGAAAAAAGGGAAAAAGACTAAGCTGCAAAGCAAAAATCAGTATCAAGCAACTGTTAGAAGACAAGAGATGAACTAATCAACAGTCCTTGCACCAGCAAAGAGCACACGCACAGCATTTGTACCTACATAATACTCTTAATTCCACATGTCATTTTTCTGAGCTGGATAATAGCTTTATTATGTCTACAGTAACAAGAATCATATATCCAATTTCCTCTTAACTAATTTAACACTGAGAGACAGCTTTCAACAGATAAGACTAGAAAGCTGCTGTTGCTAATTTACTAACTGATACAATCTTCCCACTTTGGGATGTGGAGTTGTATTTGTTCTTTGCACGTATTTTATACTGTGAAGCAGTGAATGAAAGTACAGTGAAACAGCAGTAATACAAATACTTCTTAGACAAAAACAGCCCCAAACAAATAAAGTTTTTCAGATACCAAGCTAGTATTTATCCAATTTTACAGAAGCATCAAAATGGACACATCTGTCTCCACTTGCATAACACTACATGTGCATACAACTTAACCAGCATCAAGGCAAGAACACCCTGAAGGCAGGGGAAAACTGGACATGGTCAGAAAAAGATCCTAGGTGTAGCAGCCAAGGAAACCCTGCAGGGAGCTGGCAGGGTTTCCAGATCAGGGGAGTCTTTGCAAAGGAAAGCAGATAGTGGGAAGATGTGGAGAAGAGGTAAACAAGTAAAAGCAAGGCAGAGGAAACAAAGAACTTCCTATAGGTAAGAAGAAATTGAGCAAAATTTGCTGCCAAAGCCACCAGTTTGGCTGAAAGAAAGAACTTTCCTGCAAAAACTTCCCTTTGGAACAGGTTGCCCAGGGAAGCTGTGGCTGCCCCATCCCTGGCAGTGTTCAAGGCCAGGTCGGATGGGGCTTGAAACAACCTGCTCTAGTGTAAGGTGTCCCTGCCCATGGCAGGGGGCTGAAAGTGGATAAGCTTTAAGGTCCCTTCCAACCCAAACCATGATTCTATGAAAATACAGTGGGAAAAGCTGTAAACAACCCTCTTGCATCTTTTCCTCACTTGTTTTATATTTTGCTCAAGTTGTTTGGAGTGTGTAAATTAAGTTTAAAAGAGATACTTGTATCTAGTAAGCTAAAATAATAGCTTTTCAATTTCCAATGCTTTTTCATCTCTTGGGACAGCTTACTATTGAAACAAGAATTTGGCACACCCTCCTCAACGCTGTGGTCAGTATGTTCCTGTCAGTACATATCACTGAAAATGCTGGTAGTTTTTATCCTCTGAGTTGTTATTTTCCAAAAAAAAAAAAAAACCCAATAAGCTTAAAACCAAAAGCTTGTACATTAAGCATGTCAGGAAAAAAGGCTGCAAGCTTTAAGATGAAAACTGAAGATAGCTTCTCAACAAATACAAAGTACAGCCAGCTTTTAAGTGTAAAGCAAAAAGGAGACCTACATTTTAACCCCATGAACTACTTGGTATGTGTTTTGTATAGACTGCCACTGAGCAATCTGATTTGGAAAGGTCATCAGTAATTGTGTACTATATGCTTAGAGCCATATAAAATTGAAGTCTGAAAATGAAGGGGACTGCAGCTATTTCACTCTTATTCATGCCCAGAAAACACTGGCAGAACCGGAAACCCCATCCCATGCACTGTTAACTATTAAAGTCCATCCTCTTTCAGACCAATGTTTTTGCTTCATAAACAACGTTGGAATTTCAAAATCACTGTAAGAAATTAAGTTCCAGTTATGTACAGCAGAAGTACTTTTCCTTACTGAGCTTGTTACCCAACATCTTAAGAAGCAGCAAAATAGCTCCGCTTTAGTATCACTTCTTCCCTCAGCTCCTGCTCGCCCATTTAATAAAGCTGTAACATCAGTCACTAAGAAATTAGGGTTGACATTCAGCTTGTTAAATTCTTGGGTTTTAGCCTCAGAAGTCCACTAAGAAGTCTGGTAACTGACTGACACAAATTTGGAAGCAGTAGAGGATTGCCATGAGTATCAAGACAATACAGTGTAAGCCACAGAAATTTAAGCTCCAAAAGATATATTAAAAGTATTTTTGGCATTACTTTTTACTATGTGCTCTTTCCCCCTTGGATAAAATCTATTATTAGAGGAAAGAAGCGTTTTCATCCTGGCTAACTTCAGCTTGGTCATCTTTGGCTCTTTTTTTTGTAAAGGGGAGGTGCATGTACATATGTTTGTAACTAAATGGCTATTCAGAGCAGGAGTCAATATTTACAGACTCCAAGCAGCTTTATTTTGTTCACTCATTTTCATTCATTTTCCATAAATTAGTATATTCAACTTAGAAATGTACACAGCGTTAAGTTAAACCTAAAAAATAAACGTAGATAAGGCATTTGAGGTCTTAAACATTGTGTGTCATATTTATTTGATAAAACTAGAAGGTATCGATATTCAAAGTTTAACAACACATCAAGCAGATGCCAGGTATTTAAATTTTCCTGTTCTTAAATTCTTCATCTCTTTACAGAAATAGGAACTCGATATAGGTCACTTCTCACATAACAGGAGCATCACCAAGGCAGTTCTGCAACAAGCCAAACCAAGAGCTGTGCCATTTCATATTTTCATAAGCAATGTGGAAAAGAAACAGCAAGGTGCTCTTGAATAAGCTCCTTAATATTAGGTTATTTAGGACAGCAAGGATGACTGGCTGGTTATGAAGAACTACTAATGTATCCATAATTCCAAGGGACTGGGCAACAAAATTAGCAAATAAAACTCAACTGAGATATTAACTGATGTAGGGAAGAGACGGAGAATCTGCTAAATTAGTATCTAAAATGTCAGCCTTTGAGGAATGAGACATTACTGTTATGATAGGCAGCTCTATGACCACATTCATTCATCAACATTTTCTGTTCAAAAACATAAACCAGACGCTGCACGTTAGGAAAGGATTACAGGGCAGTATAGAAGATACCATCATCTGCTCCATGAACCCCACATCTCTGTTCCAGCCTCAGAAGGAGAAAAAGGCAGAACCGAAAAGGTTCAAAGAGCAGCAACACTGTGATCAAATGTACCAAACGGTTCCCATTTCAAATAACTGAAGAAGATGGAATCCTGGATTCTGGAAAAAACAACTGGAGGTCTATAAAATCCTGAATAATGAGGGCATTGTAATACAACAGCTGGGAGGGAAGATTTGATGCAACAAAGCTGAAAAGAAGACAGCATTTCTGCACATCAGGCAGATGAACTATGGAAATCCTTGCAAAAGCAATTCAAAGAGGAGAAAAAGCTAAAACAAAACAAAAAGCAAGCCACAGGATGTCATTTAGGAAATAGAAACTGCATCATGCACAAGAAGTAGCTGAACCAAAAATAGCCATGGGATGGAAGAGTACCAGAAGGAAGTATTCAAGGTGTTTGCCCTGGCTGAGAAGGGTTTCACTTAAAGCTTTTCTAACTATGGAGAAGAGTAAGTGCACATGTGTGTATATGTATGTACTATACACAGGAGAGGTGGGGATGTGAGTCTCCATAGAGCATGTAATTACATGTAATTTTGATTTAAGCATGTATTTTATGCAATTACAGCATAATTGCAGATGCAGGTTTAGATTGACTAGTTATCCCAGTATGTTTTAATACATTCCTGAAGCTTACCTGGGGGTTTTCTCCTCTTCAGAGAGCTATGAAGACACACAGTGCCCACATATCATAGCAAAATGTACCTAAGTGGTTTAAGGCTTTAAGCTCGAGCTGAAGTAAAACATTTCAGTCAGCAACCCATGCCACCCAACTGCACTGTCTGTCTACTAAAATATAGATAAGAGGCAGTGAGATAACCACCATCATCTACACAGGACCTGAATAGGAAGTTCTCATTATTAAATAAATCTTGAGTGACCCCTCAGTATTTAACATTTTTTTTTTTGTAAAACAATCCTCATCTTCAGTTTCTTCAGGAAACAAAGGAATGAAATCAGAATTTGAAATGTACAAGTAAAAGCTATGAACAAAACAAGCACTTCGCTTACGATACAAAAGCTCTACCAAGAGAGGGCAGCAAAATACCTTGCAAACATTTCTTACATAAAATTCCTTTGCAGTAAAACCTAAGACAAAATACATCACTGTTGAGAATAATTTTAAGCTTATTCTCATTATATATTGCTGAAGCATATATATAATATATATTGAAAAGTAAATCAAACAAAACCCACCAGTATCCCCAAACCAAACCTGTAACTCACAAGCCACTACATTTTCGAAGTCTTTTTAACAATTTTCATAAACCTTTCAAATAGAAGAAACCACAAGTAGCACAGGTCAAAAGATCAGACTGCCAGTAATGCATTCAAGTTGCTTTAACACAACTTAATGAGCAAGGCTGAATTTCGTTAAGCTGGAGATCTTTCTTAGTTTACAAGTGCTATAGTTGCAGCTTAAAAGAACTCGTTCTGTTTATTAAAGAGAGAACAAATTTGTTTGGAATTAAATCCCCCTGGGTCTGCTTAGTTAGCACTAGATAATGTGGTTTTAAAGTTTTGTCAGAGATCTGAACTACATTATGCGAAAGCAGTAGATTACAAAGAGTCACTACACAGCAACTAAAGAATTTCTGAAATGTCAGGACTTTGCTAGTTCTAAAGAATAGCAATATTCAAGAAGATCATGAAAGCAATACACAAAAATCCTTCAGCCTTATAAAACATGGTATAGCTACTAGGACAACATTTGAAAAAGCTAACAAATGCCCCAGAGAGCCATCTTGTAACAAACTGCTCATGATGCTAAGGCAAAGTGATTCTAATTATTTTAATTACTAGGATCTAAGAGCTAATTCACACTGAATAGCTGAGATTGCTATAGAACTATACAGCACAATCATAGACAAGGTTCTGTTACATATGGGTTTAGATTCAAATAGCCAACTTCAGAATTTCAGAACAGCTGCTAGCTTTATCACATATCCTATTCAGGAAAGTTCCTTTTTGGATTTTCCTTAGCTTCATGTCAAAAGCATCTTTGGAAACTTCACTTTGGGGTGTTTGGGGAGGAGAGGTTACTGAAATTTTTTATGTATTTATTTATTGGTGATGTTGTTTTTAAATAAACTTACTTTGACATTGCAACAGCTTTTAAAATTATTTTTCCTCTTGCCCTTACACTTTCATCCAGTTAAGGAGGTACGAGGAGGTATTGTCAGAGGATGAAGAAAGAATCGTACTTGGAACAGTAACTTGTGACTTTTAACTCTATCACTTTTAAACCTGCAGTTCTCTGGTCATCCAAGAATCAGGAATATGACTACATTCTTGAAATAACACAAGGAGAAAAACGCAGTGAGAAGAGTTACACACACGCTGTTGTATCCCTGCTGGAAAAAAAAACAAACCCTCTATTCCATGATTGTGAAAGTGTTGAGGATTTCTCCTACACCCTATGTGCAAAACAGAACTGAAGTCAATTTACACACGTACACACAAAGCCTTCCTAGTTTGTTCTGATTCAGATTATAAAAGGAAAGAAGTGCTACTGTCTTTCCTCTTGACGTTATATGAAATAAGCTGATACCACATGTACACCAAGGTATTATGCCTTTAGCAGGTAACATCACTACATTCAACAATACAACACCTAGTGTGTGCCATCATCAACTAGGAATCCGTCCCAAGTTAATACTATCCATTATCATTAGGTCTGTATTGGAGGCAGTGGTAGGAAACAGGTGGTTGGTTTTTCTTCTGCTCCTAGAGACGAATGACTGACAAGAGATCCTCTGGTCCTTCTGCTAAAAACTCAATCAAAAGAATTGAAGCCTCAATCAATTCTATCAAAATACAACCATTACCACATGGGGTGAGGGGAAGACAAGAGATCTCAACTAGATCAAGAAACTTCAGTGTTTACTGGTAAAACAGTATTCCGTGTCAGAGCAGACTTAACAGCCAGAGAGAACCCATCCTTTTCTGGAACACTTCTCACATGTAAGCCTGTATCTTGGTCATCAGCAGAAGAGTTACTGCAAGTGTCTCAGTTTGTCTCCTGCCGCCAGACAGAGTGCGCCTAGACATTAAGCAACTTTCATGGTATCAAAAACCAGAGCTGTTGTCACCAGGCCACCAAGATCAAAATCCTACATGTAACAAAATCCCTTGCTGAAACAGTTTGTGATAGCAAATAGCTGTCTGCTCTGGCAGGTCACCTTGTTTCCTCAACTGGAAGCTTTTCTGTACACTCACATAAATCTTCAGGATTCTAACACTAGTTTGCTCTGCTCTTGGATACAAGATCAAGCCTTTATTTTCTTTTTCATAAAAAGATGACAGGAAACTGCACCAAGACAGCCATATATCAACCTAAGTAACAGAATCCTGCCACAAACCCGAAAGGCTTCTTGTCACAAAGCCAGATACATTAAACCAGAGGTATTTCCATGAACAATACAGACAAAAGTATCTTTGTATCATATCCAAATTCAAAAGGCACTGAGCTGGTAGACATTCCAAGATAACAGAAACTAGTTTGAAGTATTTAATTTTAAAACTCACTGTAGAAAACAAAGATCCAAGACAAAGCCAGAAGAAAACAAAACATCTTGAGGAACAGACCTGACTGAAGTATTTGCTGCCCTGAGTGAAGAGGTCAGCTGCAGGCAGATAATACATACGATTGACAACTGTTAGTCATCATTTATAAACACACTCATTTCATAGCCCACTCTTTCCTGGCTGAAAACCTAGTTTCAAAGCAGGGCATCAGATTAGTCAGAAAAATCAATAGGAACAGCCCTGTTTTGTTTGCTTGAAGATAGAACAAAGATGGGGGAAAAAACAGCGCTAATGAGCGTAATGAAAGAGGACACCAAAACCCATCACTTGAGCCACTAAAAAAAATAACGTGGAATTAAAACCCATCAAACAGATGCAGTTGAGGGGAGATTCGCAGGTTTTTGCTGGTTTTGAAAATGGTTTCTTGCTTGTGATGTTACCTGTTCTAAAACAAATGTGGCATCACAGAAGAGACATAATGGTGACACCCAAAAGGCAGCATGACCATTGCTAGACTACTGCTAGCTTAAAATGTTGGGAGTAATATTCTGCACTAACTATTCTGAAAATTACCATTAAGACATTCTGTATAAGAAACCAAATGTGATTATACAAAACTATTCAACAAATGCATCTTCCATTCTGTGTGTCATTAGTTAGGGTATTTGTTTTTAATTTATGTTTTATAAGCCAACATCAACAAGAAATGTAGGAATAATGCTTCTATGTCAAAGTTCTAAAGTTAAGTATGTAGTATCAACTATAACTGAACCTGGACTCACCAATCCAAACCAATGAGTCCGGATTGATGAGTTTGAAGTTGTTCAAACTGTGTTGCTGATCTGGCCATTGAACGTATGCTTACTAATTAAATAAATATTAAAATACATTTAACCATTAAAATATGTTCACCAGTTTACAAATCTGCATTGCAATGACCAGCTTTCAGGGCTGTTCCAAGCTCTTGCACCAGCTCCTCCAACCCTGCCTCAACCTATGGAGCAATAAACAAGACAGTGATGTTTGGAATTTTATTCTAAAATGCAGAAAGCCCCAGCATGTGGGCACAGATAGCATTATCTAATACAACAGTCACTACTTACTAGCATACATCTCACATGATGGCTGTCCTCCTCCCACCACTGAGTCACTGCAACAAACAGAGCAGCTGCCTACAAACAGGCTACACAATGAGCAGCTGAACGAGAGGCACCAGCACCAGAGGCAGGATGACCTCAGCTGATCTGGGCATGCTGTCGTCTACACAACAGCAGCTACCTTGTGATTGCAAGGTTCCGCATGCACTCTATGGACATCAATTTAACTGGATACAGTCAACCTGCTTTATTCACTGTTAAAACCATTTATAGGAAAAAATGAAATAGTTCTTTAGCACACTATTTGGAACTTAGATGCTAGTTTGAGTTTTAATAGCTTAATCTTCTGGTCATCTTCTGCACAAGTTCAGAAAAAGAAACGATGTGTCCTTGGTGGCCCTTCAGATTTGCAGGAACTTATCTGAATAATAAAAACTGAATGTCAATGTGAAACTTGCTCTTCCATCTTTAATATTTATTTATCATGCAAAATTCAGCATTTACCACAGAGCTCGCTCTCCTGTATGGTCACATAAACGTATCTCAAGGCCTATACTTCGATACTTATATACCATGGAATGAACCACCCCTCACCCCCCAACCTCCCATTTCAAAGAGAAAATATAACCTAAATCATAACAATACAGACTGAAAATTTCCATCAAACACAGGCAGCCACCACTGAGATCAAGAATCTTCATGACTAAAAAGTACACTCAATGCACCAATAACATCAGCAGAAGCAATTGATATTTAACTTCTTTGCATCTTCCTTAGCTCTCTCAGTTGCATGAGTGTCATTTTGCACCATTCTAAGCTGAATTCCTGCTATATGGTCTCCCTGCTTATCAAGTTAGCTTTGTTTTTAAGTGCTAGACAGTCCACACAGCTTCTACCTAAACATACTGCACATCATTTCAGAGAAACCCAGACAAGAACTTGATAGAACGAGCAAGAAAAAGATACTTAGATGATCTGCAAAGTTTGACTGTTCAAAGGCAAGTGAGTTTATGCATATGCTCTGGAACTGACAATTGCAGTTTCAACAGTGGTGGACCCCTAGTTCTTTAAACAGTAGAGAAAGGTGAAATTGTTTCAAATGATGTCTTTAAAACAAAATATATCAAAGAACAGTTTACACCTAATTTAATGCAAAATTATGAAGGCATTTAACTGACCACCTTATGATGATTTTGAAACACTAAGCAAATCTCAAGGTCATTATAGCCATTTCCAATGTTCAAGTAGCTTTCCCCTGACTGACAGATCAATCCTACATGTAACACTTCCACTGCCAATTTGATTTTCCTCATACACTAGCATTGACATTCTGAAAACTAGTGTATGGCCTACAGGTTAACAGCCTTTTCCCTGAGAAATGCCTAAAACCAGGACACTTGTTATATATTATTTCTCATTCCTTTTTATCATGAAAATCTGCAACATCACCCATCTCCTCCTGTTCTCCTTTGTACTCATGTATCTCATCTCGCATCAGCAGCAAGGACTTGTTTTGGTCACACCAAATAAAATCTGACTGCTCCCAATCACAGTGAGAACTGCCTGTTCCTATGCTCCTCACACTTCCACAGCAATCCTCCTCTCTTCCACCCTAACTGGGAAATTCCTTCTTGGTATCTGTCAGTTGCAATACTGAAGCCAAAGGAACACCTAACGAACAGCCTTTCTGCTTTTGCAAATTATTCTTTTCTTCAAAAGTAGTTCTAAAGCTTTTCACATTGCCAAAGTCAAGCTAACAGGCTTTCATTTCCTTGATCAAAAGGGATTTAAGGTCTAGCAATAAGCCTCTGTTATAAGCTCAAAATGCATTAGTTGGAAATAAGAAAATTAAGAACTAGGTTTTATCAGTCAAGCAAAAACTTGTAACCAGCCACACAATGAAGATGTGAAGCAGTAACTATAAACCTAACAGTTATTAGATCTAAGACTTCTAACAGACAAAGGGATCTATTAATGCTCTTTGATCAAAGCTCATCAAGCCTAGTTTTCCTCACCTTGATCTTTCAATATATTATGTTAACTGAGCAGAACACTTGAACTTTTCCAGCAGAAGCCAGATTGCAGGAACTCATCTGTGCACATAAAGGTTTAGAAAACCCCAAGAATCTCAGTAGCAGAAAAATTTACTTCCACTGGCAGCTCCCTCTCAGTGGTACATTTCAGTGAGTATGGTCAGGACAGAACTTGTAACAGGGAACCAGAATAACTAAACCTGCAAAAACTGCAACAGTTTTTAATCCTAATACCATGGTTTGCATTAAACAGAAAAAACCCTACAGAACTGAGAATTCTGCATAAAGGGCAGGATTTCAGAGTAATTTTGTCAATGTAGTCCATAGACTGCTTAATGAAAGACTGCTCTTTCTCAGTCTGCTAAACATGTCAATGGTAGCCAACTTCTACGTCTATTCACTACTGCAACCAGACAGCAGCCATTACTTCTCCAGAAAGCCAGTTATTAGGTTTCTGAGAGCTAGACCTGACAGCACTAAGGAAAACTTCACTGTGAATTGGAAGAAACTGTGAATGGAAAGAAAATGAGAGGCACTGATAAAAAATATTGTACTAGAAGTGTGTTTTCCAGAAACTTTGATGGCAAGGAAAATTAGTCTTTAGGATGTGATTAACAATACTGACTGATGGGTCTTTCTGCTTTTGTCTCCCGTCCTAGTATGCAGTGCAGAGGCTGGAAAGATCCAAACGGCTGCAGGGTGTCCCATGAAAAGTACCTCAGCAAGCTCAACTTGAAAATTAACGAAAAGTCACTAAACTACCAACTAAACTTGAAAGATTGAGCTGTTGGAAACCCTTAGTTTAGGCGCTAAATCCTCCTTTGATTCCATCTAAGCCAAGTCTCTGGTTTATGCCCATTCTGTAACGTGCACAGCACACAATACAATCATATGACAGTATTCTACAGACCACTCCAATACCCTAAACCAAAAAGCCAATCATATTCATATGCCTATCTCAGATTAGAACTGTTTGTTTACTTATAATGTAATCAATCCATATGCCTTTAAAGAAAGCCTACTTCCTCAAAATAAGCTGTTGGATAAATGGCACCATTTCAAAGGCAAAGAAAACAGTACATCAACAGTGCTAGGGAAAGGTCATGGGTTGTGGGAAATCGGTAGAAACCAGGCTACCAGGGACAGAAAAAGACAGGCAAACTTTCCTTCCTTAAAGTTATTATAGTTACACCGCCATTGAACAGGGGGGACGCAGGGTTTTCTCTTTCAGTATTTCCACACATTTCCGAAAGAGTTCAGGAATTATAGATGTAATAAATGAATAAATGGGGGAATTTCTTTTACTGTAATTGAAAATAAAGATTAGCAAAATCTCAGAAAGAATACTTTTAATCTGTAAAATTAAAAGCATTCCTTTAAGTCTATCAGTAAATAAGAAATTGCTATCAGTGTCAGCCTCTGCACTCGCACTACCTACAAATAAGAAACCTTCCAAAAGATGTTACAAAACCCACACCATATCAATACTACTTTCTAGCACGGTCACACACCAAGTTTTCTTTAACAGTATCATCCCAATCCACAAACAAAACTAAAATTGCAGGCAATCTTAAAGCATTTAATGATTACAAACCCCACTAATACTCCACTGTTGCACTTTGTGAACTTCTAACATTTTGGAGCACTTACGACAGAAGTCGGTCAAGTTTTGGTCCATTGCGCCCCTGAAGGACAGCAGGCGGCTTGTATACCTTCATTATCCTTACAATCTATGGGCTTTCTCTGTTTCTGGTGTTCTTGGTCTCTTTATTTATGAAGCAGTGATGATTTTGAAGTTATTTATAACCATTAACTCATTAAATTCCCAAGGGTCATATTAGATACCAACCCAGTGACTCATATTCCTGACAATATTATTTATCATGGCTGGAAGGTAAATTTACATGCACGAGTAGCACACACAGGCATGCCATGAACTAATCTTATATTTTAAAATGGTATTTGACATTAAGTAACTCAAGTTATTAACCAATACGTATATGTCAACTGAAGTTGGCTTATTATCAAACAGATCAGTGGAACTTGTAAACACTGCCTCAATGCTGCTGTGACAAGATGAAAAATAATCCATATAACAAAATTTCCCTTCATTTTTGAGGATTGAAAATGGGGCCTGGAGTGTTTTAAAGCTTGTTATTACTGCACTTAAAATATGTGCAAGCTAAGGAAAATCACAGTTATCTCCAAATACTCCCTGAGAGGGAAAGCATACTCCACGTATGTTAAGGTTTATTAGAAGACAGTAGCAAAGTCATCAATTCACCAGACAACATTATTTCAATAAGCACCAATATGTAATCTTGGCCTTATAAAAACCTCAGTGTTTAAGATCACACATCTGATCCTAGTGGCTTTACAGATTGTCTCACTGCACAGAAAACAATGCAAATAGTCAAGTAACAAGCTCTGCAGCAAAATAAACACGGTAATATTGGTGCTTTCAAAATATCTAAATCCTTTCTAAACTAGAGAAAAATCTCTGGACCAAAACAGTAGATTTTTGTTGGCTATGTTCTTTAGTTCCCAATTTCCTCAAGATTCCTGAACACCAGTTATAGAAGTGAAAGAAAATATCGGATCAGTTGAAGAGCTCTCTTTAATATGCAATTCTTCACCCGTTATTCCTTGAGCAAAACATTTCTGAGGACATGTTTCTATTTGTGCCTAGGAAAACCCTGAAGCTACAAGCCACATAATTTAACTTTGAAATCCACCCTGCTCTGAGCAGAGAGTTGGCCTAGATGACCCCCACTGGCTTCTTTTCCAGCTGTAACTTTTTATGTGAGCAGATTTTTGTTATCAGACTTAGAATAATTCCAGAAAATGTCTTCCTGAACTTGACATGCAAGTCAGTCAGACACTACTGAATCCAGGTACACTTCAGGGGAGAGATGAGACCAGCACTTAAAGACAACTATTATCTTAAGCCAAACCTGACCTTACAGACATTTCATGAGCAATAGACTTAGCAAGGCCTGCCTTTCTACTGATCCATCACAAATCCCATTTTCCTTCCTACACAGTAACATTTATTCCCTTCTCCTGCATTCCCTGTAGTCCTACTGCTCCCCAAAGCATTCAGTTCTGCCCACACTGCCTTTACCCTTTACTGAGAATGGAAATGTCACTTCTAAACACGTTAAAGTAATATATACCTAAACCATTTCTTCCCAACTGTTTACTACTCTCTACAATATGGTAGTAAGCCTATTGTTATTACTGTCTGAAAGCTGAAAGACAGCTACTATCAGTTCCAGCTTCAAGTTAACTGGACTCTTATAACCATACAGTTACAATAGTAAAGAGACCAGAGAAACATTTGTGAAACGTTTTAACAAAATTATGTGTTCTTCTTAGGCTTAATGACACAACAGCAATAGGCTTTCCACAGACAATTGGGCTAGCAACATGAGTAAACACTCATTCCAGATGTCAATCCATTTTTAGGGGAAAAATCAAATCAGAATCAGGACCAGACTTCAGTGAGGACACTGTATTACGTGAAAACAAGTAAAGCACACTGATGAAATGAGGAAGTGAAGCCATAAGAATGCCATCTGATAATATGTCCTTTACAAACAAAAACTTGAGACTTGCAGAGCTCTTAATACGTGGCAGCACTTTCTGCTGAAGAAATGTCTATCTAAAATACTTTCCTCTGAAACACTGCTGAGAAGTATTCAGCATTATAAATGCCAATTAATACAGCCTTCTACAGGAACAGACGGGAAATAAAAATATTAAAAAGCCACTACTGTAGAACAGAAAAGAATATCAAAAGAAAAAAGCTTTTTAAAAGCCTGTCAAAAGAAGTGACATAAAAGACCTTTAACATGACAGCAGACTTGCACGTAAACACATCAAACAGACAGCTTTGTAATGAGCTTCTTGCTGTTTGTTTTTAAACAAGGCAACTTTCAGATAAAGCGACCCCTGCTCAGATTTAAGAACATACTGCAGAAAAGAAATGGACAAGTATGATCTATTTTGATATCAAAAATTTGTTCAACACCTATGGCTAGTTTATCAAATCTATATTAGGAATTATTCCCCAATTACCTGTTTCTGCTCACCTTTACATAAACAAACTAAATGCAAAGTATTAAAATAGGCAACATTTCAGTGCCATTTAGACCAACATGTTAAAGTATTTTTTCCAGTTACCACTGAAATCTATGAAATGCATTTACACCAGCAATATGGACCACCTCCTATTTATTCAAGAATCCTGTTCCCTGCGTCTGTACTGCATGTGATCTACATTGCTCCCAGCATCTCTTCTGGAAGGGAACAGCTAATCTCCTGGGAGTATTCTGATGGTAAAATAATCCAGGATTGCACCACAGGCAGTATGCTTGAGACAGCCCAAGGACTTGCTGTTTTCACTAACCCAGTCTCATAGCACTATCCTAGAAATCCTTGCCATCCCATATACCACTCAACCTATAGCACTAACCCACACTGCCATACAAGAAAAGTGGGAATATGGCAACTAAAAAAGGCTGTTCCCAGGACTCGGGTACATGACTAATATATAGCAACTATTAAAAGGAGCTGATAAAACCCCTGTATGTTAGAAATGCTATGGGTCTGAAAGATATCCCACAGAGTACAGGACAGGGTACAGTGGCTTCACACTGAAGAGAACAGCTTAGCTGGGAGGAATGCCAACTAGTCAGGGGAACATGGTCTGCTCCCTGAGGGCAGCACACATACAACCACTATTGCTACAGCTGAAAATTAAACTAGTAAAAGGTTACATAAATTCATACACTAAAACCAGAAAATGAAGGTTTCTTTGCTAAAGAACTAATATAGTATAAAGACAAACAAGCTTTCCAATGCAATGTTTGATCTAGGGCATCCACATTCAGGAAAAAAAACCTGTCATTCTCCATGATGATTTAATTCTCTACTTCTAAAGGTTAAAAACTTCCTTCCATGCTTGCTGCTTTCTTCTTTATGAGCATGTGTCAAAAACTGAAGGCACAACAGGCACTGAAAAATTAATTAGCTTGGTTGAAAAGGACAGCAGTGAAATCTTCCAAGGCTTCCCACATGATCTTCAACTCTTTCATTACAGGCCAACAGCAACTGAATTGTTTGGATGGGTACAGAACACAAACAGGGGCTCTAGTCAAAGTTTCACATAGCAAAGCTGCACTGCTGAAAACTGCATGAATAAAAATGATGCCCTAATGCAACAAAGTAATTGCAAGTCCTTGACATTTATTTCTCATCATCAGTGAGGAGTTAGCTCATTCTTTAATTGAACAGCTGCTCACATATAATACCATACCTCCTCTGGATTTCCAATTCTTCTTGTGATGGACCATTTTGTACTTGAGAAGGAAGCTGTGAATTCTGTCGAGGCAATGTAGGACCTAAAAGTCAAGACAGACCAGAAATTAATGACTTGAACTTTCAGCATGCAAAAAGGCACAAAAATCAAGGAAAAAGGCCAGCCACCACATGACATTATAAGAACTGTTTACTTCTGCTTTTTAAAGCCAAACAAGCTCAACAACATAATACAGCAACTAAAAACTGCAACAAATGTTACCTTATATATTTGCAGAATGGATTTATTTCACACAGATGGAAAGCTTTCACAGAAATGCAAAATAAACCTTATATACGATGGAACTTGACAAAAGCTTTGAAAAGCACCCAAAGGCTGAGATTTTCTTGAAACAATGAACAAGTATTCTTGGAGAAACAGAAAAGGCTCAAAAAATTAACACACTCACCTAAATAGAACACTGGAAATGGGGAAAGAATAGTAAAAATAAGAAAAGAAGAACAGGAGAAAAAACATCAGAAGCTTAGGTACAGTATGTTTCTACAGGTCACACTTTTACTCAGATTTTAGCTTGTCTACTTGGATCAAATACCTTAGTTTTTGCATAGGTAAGTACTGTGTCTGAACGAACAGAGACATAACATGAACGTAGCAAACTGTGCATTCTGAAAAGCACAGGAAATGCTAGAGAGCAGGACATGCAAATTCACCTTTGACTTTTACTGAGGAGCAATTCTCAATCATACATCTTTCAAAAATCATATATGCTAGACCATCTAAAAGCAAAGAGGCTTTCCCATTTTCCTCACAAATGCCTTTACAGCACAAAACTATTTTAAAGGATGAAAGTGTGGAATGGAATACATTTGACCATGAATGGTTTCTGTAAAAACGGACAGTAAACCAGGATATTAAGATTATAGCTACACTGAAGATTATGGAATTTATAAGCAAGCAGAATTAAACCCAACAAAAACGTATCAAGTAATTTCTTGCTAAGATTCCACCAAACTGCTTAGAACGATGGAGTTGAAATGAGATCCCCCCCCCACCTCAAATATCAAACTATAAAATTTCTTTGCCATCTGAACTTGTGAAAGTCACCCAAAACCATGAAGAGACCATGTGTGATATACTCAGACATCAAGGACAGGTGATCTGCCTCAGACTCAGCAAACAGGTGCCTTGTTTAAAGGGTATACAAAAACGTTTACTCAGAAGAGCATAGTATGACCTCAGTGGTCATGAAGACAATGAATGCTGAAAATTAAAGAGGTGTACACTATCTACGGCACCTTACAGGTTAAAAGTAATCTAAAAACTTACTTCTAGAAGAAGATAAAACCTGGAAGTGTACTACAGGGTTTGTGCATATTCCTTACGCAGTCTTTTCACCAGGCATTAGGTCCTCATACTGAAGTACGTGATGTTGCCCTGGATGGACTACTTTTGCTTGGAGTACTTCCAAGAGATACCCACAGATATAAATCTAGATTACTTTTAATGCACAAGATTTAACTGCATTGATAATAATTAATTTATCAGTAGCAGAAACATCTGTTGTATTGATCATCTGGAAATGACTTCTACTTTAAAATTTGCGGTGTTTCACATCCTCCTCCTCTGTTATACCTCCTGCATGACAGGTGGAAGGCTTTTATGCCCACTAATCCATGACTGCAGCTCCCAGGCAGCTGGGCTATGTGCTCTCCGCACCATGCTGCAGCCTTTCATGGACTTTCAGAAGTAGATGCAATCCAGCAGCAGCTGTGTTGCTGCTTAAAGGTGCTATATACCACTACCACTTGCCACATCAAATATCCTCCCTTCCCTCAGCTCTGCTGTATGAAACAAAAGAACAGAAATAAAAAGAAATAGTGATACTGTAACCATTTACCAACTGGAACCATTTGGCACTGAAACTACAGTAGAAATGAAAATATCAAACTTCCATGCATTTAATCATTAGGTGTTTAACAACGGTTTTTTTGAAGAAGGCATTATCACGCTGCTATAGCTGAGTGTGGACCACCACTCTGCAACCTTTCTACCAGTGTCCATTCAACTCTTTCTTTTGATAGCTCCACCAGAAACCAACCATCCAGCTTTATTTGCACTGGCTATTCCAGTGAGAAAACTTGTTTCTGTAGCCTCAAGATTCATTCTAGAGCACTGTATATCAGAAAATCATGTGTCTGTGGAACACAACAGACACAGGCCAAGCTAGCATAACCTGGCCAACCTACTTCAGAGAGATGTGTGCTTTTTTTATAGCTATACCTGCAAAAGAGCTGAACACAGTCACCTGCTAATAATCAACATGATGGTTTGAGTATTTCTCATGTATTTTTGCCATAACGAAATGCAACCTGAGCATACCAAAGGCTTTCAAGAAGGAAAAAATCAGCTACTGAGTAATTTGGCGTGCTCTCTGACAAAATTCCTCTCTGCAAGCATAGATTCTAAGCAGCACGTTAACAGACACTGGCAAGTTAAAGGTACACACCAGGTGGAAAAGTATGTTTTATCTTATAATATATATTACAGCAAGCCAGGGCCACCACTTCATTGCTAAAATACAACTGTCTGGCTAGTGGAACAGATGGTATAATAAATAAGAAAAGGTAGCTAATATAAAAGCTCTGAGGCTTTTGAACACTTCAAGATACTTCAGAAACATCAGCCCCCAAGAGAAATATTCACTGAATACCCAAGAGAAATATTCACAGATAGTGCCTGGAAAAAAAAGCCTGATCCTCCTACAGGATCACTTTATCTTCAGAGACCAGTACAAGCCAAGTAGGAGACGAGGCTGAATGGTCTATTCATTCTGAGTTTTAAGGAAAACCTAACATCTTTCTTTTTCTAAAGAAAGCACAGATGGTGCACTCTGCAGCACACACTGACAGACAGAGGATATAATTTCATACTAATTTGCTCAGCAGCCATTCCAGTTTCAACGCTTTCTGCTTTTCAGCTTATTCTCACCTTTGTATCATCCTTCCTCTACGACAGTTCAGGCAACTGTTAGTGAGAGATGAGCTGGAAATCAATGCATTAAAAATCCCACAGAAAAAGCCTGCAGGAAGTGTTTTCACCAGCTAAATCAGAACCAGTTCTGGCTCTTCACACAGTCACACAGACAGCTATGCTGGCACAGCTCAGAGAATGACATCAGACTGCTGGGGGTTGCTTGAACCAAATGAAGCATCCCCAGCATCATCTTTTTAAACCACAACCAGAGTTGTAGTTTATCAAGCTCAGTAACTTCATTTTCACCTCCAATTGAGTTCTTACCTTTGTACCTCCATTCAAGAGCTGAATTAATTCCAGTTGTACAAACCTATGAAAGTATTATTAGGAAGTTGGAGATGGAAAGACACAGCTTCTCCTCCCTTGATGCCTTTTGGTTCACCAGTTCCTTCCATCTGTCAATTACATTACCTGCTTTGCAGTTTCACACCAAACTCTACAACCCTGCTTCTTTTCATGTGAGCTGCCTTATGCTAGCACCTGGCTGATGCCGAAGACATCACATTCCTATGAAGTAACAGCCCTGAAAACCCCCAAGTATCAACTCTTTAGGACTGGAACAATACAGATACTACAGGTCACACAATGAGCAACAACCTGTATCTTCATTTGGCTGGACAGGCTTGCTTGGGAGCTGGTAATGTAAGGAAAAGTGTTTTTTTGGCGGACTTCTGGTAGTCAGATCATCTCCCTCAGAACCGCGCGTGCCTTATGGTTCAAGAAGGACAAAACACACATAAAACCCCCCACTCCTGCAATCACTGTCTGCTCAGAGTACAGCATCAGAAAACAAGATCTACTGCCTTTAGGAAAAGTTGATCAACTGTCACACGAGGATTCTAGTTTGAGGTGAAGATCTCCATTCTTCCCCCAGAGAAACAGTTTATAGAAACAACTGAGTAATTAAGAATTCCCACTCTTTCATTTCTCAGTATGCCAGCGCCAAAACTAAACAACATTCCAATTACACAGTTTGATATTCAAATCAGAGTATGACTGACTATTCAAAGGAAGAATTGACTGAAAGCAGACGGTAAGTTAATTTATGTAGGCATATATAAATGGGTATAAAGATAAGTGTACTGACTATTTGTAATCTTTAAAATGATCTTCATTGAGGACAGTTTAAGTACAACTACTAAGCAAAGAATGTACCCCAAGCAAGAGTTCAAAACCACAGCAAAAAAGATACATTTCTGTTACAGGATATAATAACTTAAAAAAAAAAGGTGTTTTAGTAAATGCTTAAATGTTTTCTGAATGAATGGAAAGCAGGATTTTTCAGAGATTTATGCTAGGAAGTAATAAGAAAAATTACTATGGTGAAGTAACCTCTCACATGTCTCTGGTTCTCTCTCCTGCTCAGATCCTGTCCTGCTCTAGGATATGACAGAACAAAGAGGAGACTCATTAACTAGCCTTCCACAGAAGAAAAAAGTCACCACTCCTCAAGACCTACATTTCTGTTATACACTGATATGCAAGACCAGAATGGTCAAAAGGCAGGGCATTAACAAGTGATAAAGCTATTCCCCAGTACTTCTATTTGGATGAATCATGTTCCAGCTAAGACTTTTCTTCCCTTCAAATACTCACTTCCATCATAGATAGCTACTGTCTTCTAAGTCCTTTCAGCTGAGTTAATTTACTCATCCCTTTGATTTATTTTAGCAGAGTGGTATAACTACGTTGCATATTCCATGCTGAAAGTAAATGCTTTCCACTTCACAAGCACTTTTGTTACCTGATGAAGGTAATAAAAGGGAACAAGAATAACAAATATATTCATTAAGATACATTTGAATGGAAGCACAGCCAAGCCTCCTATCAAGGCCAGCACGCCCTTTTACCATTGCCAGCAGAGCCTTGGAAACAGTGCTGATAACCTGGGTGGTAGCTTGGCTCAGCACAAACTTGCTGGGTGATCCCAAGCAAGCCTGTGGCTTCTCCCTCCACTATCCTTTTATGGAGAGGGAGATAAGAGACAAAGCTTCAGCAGCAGAATACTAGAGTTGCTTAATGAAACTACAACATCACAATCTTAAAATAGCAAGTATGACAAGTTAACTGTATCAATACCATCTACTGCAGGATATTTATTACTTTTTTCTTCTCCAATTCTGCCAGGATTTCTTTAAATAGCAATTTTACAGATGGTGATGGTCACTGCTTGCATTTAGTCCTACAGAAATGAGCCTAACAAAGTTGTATTTTCACAATTATGTCCACAATTTCACACCACCAACCTGTTCCCAAAAGGCAGCAGATTTAATACAGCTACTGACATTTTTAAGATAACAATATGAACCCTCAAAAGAAAAATATATTGACATTCCCCAGTCTTTACTAAACAATACTTTATCCACAAGTGAATGTACTTCTGCATAGAAGAAGTTTGCCATGTGGTTAAGACTAACTACCAAATTTTAATGAAATTCTTTGGGTTGCCCACCCAAGCTTTAGTGCTTTCACCTGATAGAACACCACTAATTCTGAAGAACCACACAAGCAGCCATTAAAAGCGAGTATAACTGAAAATTTAGCAATCTCTCCCTTCACTTCCAAATACCACAACTAACATTGATGATGCTTTCAATAATCTTACGTGTAATTAAAATGTAATGGAAGAATTTTGTTCAATAAATAGTTAAAGCTTCTTTTAGGTCATTATTTTGTCATACACATCAGGATTAGTTAACCAGAATTAGGTGATTTCTTTAATTATCCCACATATTTTAAAGGCAAATTTTAGGCAAAGAAAAAGCTTGCAAGAAAAACAGAGATTCTATCCAACTTCTGACAACGCTGGCAATAATACCGCATCATGTTACTGCCATTCTGACAGGGAATGTTGACAGCCTGCTCCAGAGGCCTGCCAAAGGTATAGGTATAGCATAATTACTTCATTGCAGTGGAATAACTTTTCCCCTCAAACCAAGTCTTAGCATGATATGAACCAAAACAGTATGAGGAGAACCGTTCGAGATCCCCTTCAGACCTGCATATACATTTCTCATTTCTCCTTTAACATCTACATATACTCCAATTAGGCAACCCCAATTTTTGTTTCAATTTGCATTTCCCAAAGATACTAAATTATTCAGTCTATGATAGGAGTAAGTGCATTCCCCTCCCAGCAAGGATTTAATGAACTATCTTCTCTGTAAGAGAAAGGACCACACATCAATATACAGCTGTGGAAAAAACAAGCATCTTTTCCCTATAAAGGTTTGATTATTTTATAACTGGACAACCTAATTTCTGGGTTTAGTAATAATTTCAAAGCACTTTAACCTCAAGGTTTTTTTTTTCCAAGATTAGACTAACGGAACCTCTGTTTCGTTTTCCTCTTCCCCATTTTCCTATGAATTAAAATGTCATCTAAGGCAACATTAGAACAGCTTTGCTGAAGCCATTTCTACCCTTGCCTTTATATCCAGAATGCCCAAAATCTTGTCAAAAACTAATACATAAATGTTAAAGATCAGTACAAAAATAATCAGGAATTTTACATAGATGTAATTCTACTGGAAAAAAAGAATGAGAATAGGCTTATTTACAGCTGTATGACATCCTTCATTTTTTCTTTTGCTGCTTTTGTCTTCCACAATGAACAACCCAAAGAACCTCCTCAAATGCAAATTACACCTATATAAATCTCTTAGCAAGGCTTTCCTGAAGACAAATGCCACACAAAACACACCTAATTCCAGCTGAATTAGAAGGTACTTTCTGCAGCAAAACAGAGTATGATGCCCCTTAGTTCCTCCCATCTCTCAGTGCACACTTCCCTTACTTGCCGTTATTCCTTCAAAGGAATAATCCATTTCCTCACACATCAGAGATTTTTCTCAGCCACTTTCCTTTCGTTTAGGTTTTTCCCTCATTCCAGGGTCACTCTGATTACAACACTGAGCTCTACTTGATGCAGAGGTGAAAATTTTCTCTGTACTGCAATGCAAAACCTTTGCAGAAAGCAGTCATCTTCACTCTAGACCACTAAGACCAGTTACTGAATATCTGACCGTGCTGCACACAACCTCAAAGCTAGAAATCCTCTTCAAGTGACCTCTTAAACTGATGACACATACTTGTCATTTGATGAAGGTGTAACTTTTGACCACCTCAGACAATTACTTAATGCAACGAGAGTTAAGTCTTCCAAGCTTTTCCCAGAAACAAATTTTGGTTCATCTGTAATGTATCTCTCAAATAATATCGGGGAGGAACTTGTAGTGTTAGTAATCTACCTTAAAATTCCAGGAGAAAATGTTGTCTTTCCCTTCTGGATTTGCAGACGGCCGACAGTCTGCTTGACCAGCCAGCATGAAAATAGGGTCTGGGTAAAGAGCTACTAGCTAAGGCAATCATTCAAACCAGAACAGAGTGAAAACACTACGACTTTCACATTTATTTCAATAAATTCAGGCATAAGAGAAATTAAGGACAGTCAGTTGGGCATGTTCAGACTGGAGAAGAGAAGGCTCTGGGGAGACCTTAGGGCAGCTTCCAGTGCCTGAAGGAGCTGACAAGAAACCTGGAGAGGGACTTTTTACAAGGGCCTGTAGGGACAGGACAAGGGGAATGGCTTTAAACTGACAGAGGGGGGGACTGAGATTAGACATTAGGAAGAAATTCTTCCCTGTGAGGGTGCTCAGGCACTGGCACAGGTTGCCCAGAGAAGCTGTGGCTGCCCCATCCCTGGCAGTGTTCAAGGTCAGGTTGGACAGGGCTTTGAGCAGGGTATTGGAACGAGGTGATTTTGAAGGTCCCTTCCAACCCAAACCATTCTGTGATACTATGAGAGGATAAATAACTAGATATACAGTATTTCAAACAGTTTCACTGACAAGGCAGCCATCCCTTCAGAGCCCTTTGAGACAAACCTGTACTGGGTTTCAATAAGAAAATTGCCAGTTGCAGTAAAGCCTGTTAGCATGCATTCTGAACTCATCAGAAGGACAAAATACCCACCACTGGGTGCTCAGTGGGACAGGCACCCAGTGCCTTTGCCTCTGCTCTGCAGATCCACTAGAGGGAGATCCTAAATTAAACAACCTCAAGACACACAGGAGCCAGCAGAACAGCTGAGGGTGCCAACTGCCACCAAAGATCAATGGCATTGCTCAAATACATGCAAGAGCAGGACACCATGTCATTTTATATATAACAGAGAAAGGGCAAGAGAGCTGTAAGGAACAGCTGACTTGCAAACCAAAAGGATGCTCACAAAATAATATTCCTCAGAAGTCGTTTAGATTTCTGTGAACCGTTGCACAGAGTTTCAAATACATCTGCAGCTTTATGAATTTCTGAGCAGTTATGCTCAGCTAACATTAAAGCTGCTTGCCTTTTATGAATAAAATATAACATAAAATAACCAAGCTAATAAAAGAAATTGCCAAAAATGAGAAAACATAGCAGAAAATAAGGACACTGCAAGAACCAGACTTTAATTGTAAGCAATTCTAGAGTAAAGGGAAGTCATCCATATAGTTTTTCTTCTGAGCTGCAGATTCTCTATGCTGTTTTAGATACAGTAGGAAGCACAGCAATTCACATAAATTATTAGAGGCAAGTTGTTCTCTTCAGGTACAGATTTTTGAAGCAGTACCAGCAGAATACCAACTAGGACTAAATGTGCTAGAATGTTTTAAGACTCTAGCAGATAAACTGGAAGAAACAAAATTATCAATATGTAACATATTGATCTTCATGTATTAGCACAAATTCCTTTCATAACATAAAACCCCCAAACCCCATCTCAAAAAAGGATAATTGAGGGTGTTGAAATCCATCTCCAGAAGTGGAAAACTAGTATCAGGGCCCCAAGGCCAATGAACTGTCTAAATAAATACTCAGCTATAACAGTGATGCTAGGGGAAAAAATTATCACCACAGATTCATTTCTAGCAGCACTTATAGGAAGTTACACTAACCACAAAGAAATGCAATAAACTTTGAGCAAGGAATCTAATTTGCTTGTAAACTACAAACTACTTAGTATCCTATTTTCATTATTAAAGCAGGTATGTTCAGAAAGATACTTGATGGTTTTTACATCTTACACTGATACAGGTCAGAAATATAAGTAATATATATAAGATCATAAACTGACAAACCTCCCGGCCAATAGAAAACTATCAAAAAGTGTCCTGAAATTTTAACACAGCTGCATTGAAAACATTCACCTTTAAACATTGTCTGGAAATGGTAATAAGCTTTCAAAACAATTCTACATACATAATTGGGATTTTTCTTCACAAGCAACAGTGTAAAACTACTCATCTTCAGACACTGAAGTGACAGCAGTAACATTAAGCTTTAGCTGGATGGTTGGACAGGGCTTGGACCAACCTGGTCTAACAGATGTTCCTGCCCGTGGCAGGGGGCTGGAAATAGATGAGATTTAAGGCCCCTTCCAATCCAAATCATTCTATGATTTTATGATCCTGATGGCTGTATCTGTTAGATATCTGAAATAGGTAAGTGATAGCTAATCTTTAATCTTTCTTGGCTGACAGAAATTATAGAAGGACAGTTATCTCCTCCTATGCCAATGGCGTCCACCATTAGTTTCTGATGCAGCCAACATGCATTTTGACTTGTACTGACTACTACCAAGTCAAATCACAAGAAGGAGAAACGGAGTGACTACCTTATATTCAGGAAACATGAGGGTCACCACCAGTTACTTTCAAACATAATTATGCAACAACTTATGTCATGTCCTTGTCAGACCTACATCTCAAAGCCACAAAGAACAAGCCAGATAGACTACAGCACTGTATCCAGCAACCTGGACTTGGTATTACTCACACTTAACTGAATCACACACAAATCCACCTGAAAATGAAACCTCCCCACAATCATTAGAGATTAACTGGTAATAAACCAAATGATGCAGACAAACTCAAACTGAAGGGTGATTTCAGAGGTCAGCGAAGAGACTACTGGCAGAGTGATCTGGAGAAATTCACAACTTCAGATGAGCAGAGGACTGAATTCTAAGTACAATCACTTTTGGACTTATTGCAAAGCTCAGCTCCCCTTCCCTCACCATTGAAGAAATCACTGAAGTGATGAAACAGGAAAAAGTTCTCTGCACTGAGTTGTTTGTGTAACTGAAGTTACAGTTAAAGAAAACCCTAAAATGATTTTAGTTTTATCCAAGTCTTTACAAACTGAAGCTGAATCTTAGCTCAATACAGTAGTAGCTTCAGTAGTAGCTGAAGAATCTAACAACATAGCCATTAGCCCACATACAGTTTGCATAAAGCAGCAAGAGAACTAGTCATTAGGCAAATCACAATAATCCATGAAGTGAAGAAACAGACACACTGGCTCATTAAAAAATGAGCACTGTCATGCCTGCCTATGCCATTTCAGCCTTCTAGTAGCTCAGTGTTAGTGTTAGGGGAAGGAGTTAAACAAATGATGAAAATAGATATATGCAGATATACATCCAGTTGTTCTACATCTGAGTAACCCTGAGGGAAAGGAGAACTGAGGGATATTGAAGAGAAAATATCCAAGCAAGAGGTAGGAGAATGGGATACACAGCTAGGTTATTTTAGCTGGCAAAAAGAAAGCTTTACCTCTAGCTACCCTTTCTACTTTGGCCTCATATGCTACATAACAGCATAAGCACTGCAGAATATATCATCCTTGGTCTAGAACACTTAGTTTCAAATGTTGAGTCTTGAGAAAACTGTCAGAATGAAAAGCAACTTGAAAAGTCACCTTTTTTTTGCTGAGAGAAGGCCCCAGTAAGGTCATCTACAGCCTCTTTTCTTCACAAGAGAAAACTGGCACAGAAGTACTATCTCTTGTTACACAATCTTTAAAGTTTAATGAGGACAAAAGAATTCATTTGGTTACAAGAACACTAAAGTCTCTTTCAGTCTTTTAAAATAAAACCTTCCTGTCTGTGTCTCATTGTTGTACTGATCTATTTGTTGTACAGCCTATGTAGAATATATTACAAATACCACCCGAAGACTGAAGCCACTGAAGTTCCCACCAATGTTCTAAACTCCCTATGCCACCCTGTTCTCCAGATTGATAGACCTGCTGTCTAGATGATGTGTGTTCATCTGAATGTTACCCCTGGATCCAAGGTCTCCAAGCTAGTATGGTAAGGACTGCCAAAGAAGATGACTTGAATTCCCAGGTTTGGAGGAAAAAACCCCTAGAGTTTTTATAATAAACTGGTGGTCAGTGAAAAGCAAAAGTACTAATACACATTAAGAATGCCTCTAGAAATCCCCAAAAGTACCTTGATTAAAGGGTATGCACTTCTTGGTCAGGAGTTTTGGTGTTGTTTCCTTAAATAAAAGGCAAACCCAGCAGCTTTCTCTATGCGATAGGTAATATGACAATCAATTTACTCATTAGGAATCCCATTTACATGGACGGCAGTCAAGTTGACATTCACTATTACAAAGCATTGACTAGGTAGACAAAACTCCCAAATAATTAAAATGGTTACAGGCTGAATCATGATTAGAAACAACTTATTGACTTTTATGCATAAATATTTGAATGTTTTCCATCTGTATTTGAACAATCTTGTAAAAAAAAGAAAAAGCTCAGAGACTCTTACCAGCTTCCTGTGAATTTAATACTTCTAAGGCATGCATCATGGCACTTGCGAAGACATTGGCATCTTCTTTGCTGCCAAAATTCAGACCATACACCTGCCTAGCATCACGCCATTGGTGGAAGGTCTGTGTAGCCTGATTGTACTTCAGCCCTTTCGGAATGGCACAATTTATTACCACCTAGAAACATTAAAAAATAAAAAGTGACTTATGTTTAAAGTTGCTTTTTCACAACATGTTTCAGCTTCATGCAGATTTTATTCCTTAACCATGTGGGTTAATTCAAGACCCATAATCTGTAAAATCACAATGCTGAAGCACATAACCATTTCAATTTTCATTCCAATGCCACATGAAATCAGTGATGAGAATACACAAGGGGACTAATGAGATATTTTCTATCAACTGTGTAGCTTAAGCATTCTCATTTCTAAAGATGCAGTGATGTTTCGTAACAGCAATGTAGTAATATCAACAGTTCTGGCTTTTAATAGCAGAGTACTTGATGTGAATATGCATCTGGATCTCAGAAATGCATTAGCTTGTTATTTTCTACATTAGCTTCTCAGAGTACTTGTTAGAACCATTTTTTTAACGAAGTTATTACCTTCTCTCTGTGGCTGCTGCACCCCTTAGCTTGCAGTGCTTTCAGCAGCAGTTCATGGGGACTTCTATGCCTCACAAGGTATCATTTTGCAAGATCGTTATGGCTCACACAAAAGGTGATAAATTCTAGCTAGGAGAGCAACCACTTATTACAAGCCATCCACTAAGAGGATCCCCTTGCACTTGGATAACTATATCCTCTAACCTTTTTCCACTGAATAATGGGAGGAAAACCCCCATGTTTCTTCTGAGATGAATTCACAAAGACCATTTATTACTTCAAGTAAGTGTTTAATGATGTCGCGGTTTAACCCCAGCCAGCAACTAAGCACCGTGCAGCCACTCATTCACTCTTCCCCAGTGGGATGAGGGAGAGAATCAGAAGAGTAAAATGAGCATACTCATGGGTTGAGATAAAGGGTTTTTAATAAGTAATGCAGAAGCCACGCACACAAGCAAAACAAGGAATTCATTCACCATTCCCCATTAGCAGGCACTCGTTCAGGCACACCAGAACAGCAGGGCTCCATCACACAGAATGGTTACTTGGAAGGACAAATGCCATCACTCTGAACATCTCCCCCCTTCCTCCTCCTTCTTCCCCCAACTTCATATGCTGGGCATGATGCCATATGGTCTGGATTATGCATTTGGTCAGTTGGGGTCAGCTGTCCCAGCTGTGTCTCCTCCCAACTCCCTGTGCACTCCCAGCCTGCTCACTGGTGGGGTGGTGTGAGGAGCAGAAAGGGCCTTGACTCTGTAAGCATTGCTCAGCAGTAACTAAAACATCCTGTGTTATTAACACTGTTTTCAGCACAATTCAAAACATAGCCACATACTAGCTACTATGAAGAAAATTAACTCCATCCCAACCAAAACCAGCACAAACAACAAATCACATAGCAGATGATCAGTGTATGCTTTAGGTCTGTGATAAATGACCATGAACAGACCAAAAGAACTGTTTTTAAATGCTGGGAGAGAAGGAAACAAATATAGAAGCTTTACTCAAACAAAAGGATTAGATTTTTAACCCCACAAGTTATCACCAAGCAAAGCATATTTCAAGACACAGTGCTAAGTTTGCCATTTAATCAAGGTCTAACAACTTCATCAATGAAATTTAGATGTAATCCTTGTAGTTCCCTTCTCAATCTCTTGAAGTGGTAAATGATGAGCACTACCAAGTGTCAGAGGTTTTTTGAATTAAATGACCTGGGGAAATGAGGTATCATGCATCCAACTTTTCATAAAGAGCTACAAGAGAACTGCTGGTACCTATAGAGACTGAAATTAACAGGGAAGAAGAAAACATTTTAGGTTGCCACTTTACCTTTAAAAAAATCAGATGTCTTGTCTACACCACTAGCCTTTATGTTTACCTGTAAGAAGGAATGGTAAAAGAGTGCACAAGGACTTTTGCCTTGGAGGTATGTAAAGTGCTTAGTTTATGGGGAAAATGCCATAACACAGTTTTGCTATGTCAGTTTAAAAGAAAATTGTTTAATATTTACAGTTCCCATCATTTTACTCAAGATGCACTTCTTAGTGTTAAAAACAATCACAAAAATAGCTTAAGATTCCTATTTCAAATTTTCAGAGATCTGCTTACCTGATGATCCTGAATCTTCCTGCCCACGACTCTGAATGTGTTGTTGCCTGTGTGATGATATATATGAACTCTGCTGAATCCAGTTGATCCACCAGCTGGTACCCATTTCTTATTGGCATCATCATAGACCATTACAGCAGCCCGTGCTTGGCAGATACTCTGTTCACTGTTAAAATACAAGCATTTTGGAGTAGAATGTAAGATTACTTACGGCAAATCATCACCTTTTTGGTCAGCTTTTGCTTTTTAAACTCAAAATGTTAAAGCAATGCTCCTTGCTGAAACATCCACCTTTCTAAATACATAACACCAGTAGCACTTTCTCATTTTGCTTAAAGGTGTTCAGTCTGAAACGCTGTGGTCAAGACAAACAGGCCAAACTATCACTAAGAGATCAAGAAGTGATTTGCTTTTCATGGTTTTTTGCACTTCTCCCCCCTACAGGGATTTTCCCCTCCTTTCTGCTCACCATCCACCATAAATTTTAATTAAATGCCACAACCATGCACAAAGTTTACTGCAAAGACTGAATGACAAAGAATCTGGAGTTGCACTGCCTCCATACGACTTCTACAAGACATGAGGAAGGCCGCTTGTTCGTCTTAACATATATAGAAGGAAACACATACAGAGGATAAAGTTCAGCACAAAAGATTCACCTGCTCATAAATTAAATGCCTTTTTGGTTTGACATATCTTACTATTGTAAAAATGTCTGTCTTACAATTATAACATTTCCTCCCTAACAAAAGGTTCTCATTACTGAAAAGTACAATTCCATTAGGAAATTGCTATCAGTAGCTAATTCTGATTATTATGGCAGTCATCTGGAAGCTATCATATAGCCTAATGTCATCAAACTAGAAACACAAGAAAGCATGATGTACCATAAACACACTATTTATTACGAGGGGGTGAGAGGGTGATCCTACACAAGTTGTCTTTACGGGAAATGTCCAGATGCAGACAGGAAATAAAAATAGAAAGGAATTATTTCTTATCAGTAAGGCAAATTCTCTGAACATACCTCTCCAGTACATCCAACACTATAGAAAGCACATGATGCCTGGCTTGCTAGGAATGTGCCCTGCCGCTCGGAAAACTGAGAAGGCTGAAGAGACATGCATTCTTCATAAATTACAAAAGGAAAGTAGTGAAATATTCCACCATACTTTATAAAGGAGGAAGAACACAACTCTCCCCAGTCTGTCTTGGGGGTTTTTTCTGGTGGGATTTTCTTGTTTGGTTGCTTGGTTTTGGGGGGTGTCATGTTTGTTGGTGTTTTTTTAACAAGACTCTACTCAATTTCCCAGTATATGATTTCCATCTGACACACAAAACCTCAGCACTGTATCCAGCTGTTTTGTTAGCTTTCAGTACTGACATTGTTGAGAAAACATAGTCTCAATTTCTATCACACTTTCCACAGCACTCCAACAGTTGGAAAAGCACTCGACACTGGGATGCTTTTCAAGACTGGGGGAGAAAAGAGAATACTGAGATTATGTCTCCTGTGTATACAAGAGAATCAGTATTTCTAATTTTAAAAGGCATATATGTTGTAGTCTCATCACCTATTCAACAACTACATCAGAATGGGATAACATCCTCTAGTTAAACCACCTTTTTCTAGCCAAAATTAGTTCAATGTAAGGGTAATAAAATTATAATACACATATATAGAGTGCTTCTTTTCTAAGGATAGTTTACATTTTAGACCAAGAGGCCCACATCTAATCCAAATACAATGATCACATGCAAAGAAAATAAAGTTATTGACAAGTTCCAGGTGTTTCACAGTCCCACTAAAAACATGCCACAGGTACATAAAGTTCTCTCATCCGAGAAGAGGACAATGCAAGAATTGATTGGATTTCTTTGGTTTGGAAGTATTTTGGCACACTCAATCTCAGACTTTCAAACCTAGAAACAATGTGTTCACAAAGTACACAACATGCAGTAGTGGTTTTTTTAAAATGCATAATAGTATTACAAGAAACTTGGAAAAATTCTGAAGCCAAACCAAGTTTTGGCTACATATGAAGTTGGGTCAATCACAGGCATGATAAACTACAGGTGACAGGGCCTAGATACTGATTTGGAAGCAGCGCCACGTGGTTTGCAGAGTTCTTGCCAAAAAATAACTTCATCTCAATCATGTGTCAGACAGATTAAAACAGAAATCATTTAGATTCTATTAAAAATTGAGACTATGAGTATAAGCTAATATGTTCCAATTACAATGAAGGCAGAATCAGAGTGTGACTGAGTACGGTGATCAGAAGACTTAATTAGTAGGACAAACCATCAAGGTTCAGATGCTCTTATTCAGAGCATTCTCACTCTTTGTCCTGCCAAGATCCTTCCATAGGCCTTTTACAGAAGTTTTTACATTATATTATTTAACATAACAAGAAAAAAACACCTACTCATTTTAGAACTGTTTAGTATTCAAGCGGCGTAATTCATATGCACAAATAAGTTGACCTTGAGTAGAGTTTCTAGCTTTTCTTTAACAACTGTTAAACTATTTTTAGTTCCCCTTCTCGGGCTATGCCTTATAACTGGAAATATTACACAAGTCAAGATCTCAAATACTTCATGCTCCATTTAAAATAAAAGAATTTTCTTAATAGCAGGGGATTACTCTTTCTCATATGAAAATGTAAGATGATTCACATCCTTTAAAAATGACAAATACAAACGATTTCCAGTTGACCTATTCAATCACTACACAATAACCCTTTTGCCTTCATTTCACACAAATCTTGTAACTAAAATTTTAATGTTCCGGGTCTATAATTTTCATATCCAGGTACCGATCTGGAGGTGACACACTCCCCTCCTGCCAACAGTTCCCACCACCCATCACTTTGTTTATCAGAATGCAGCGGTAAAGACAGGAAAATGAAGCTATCCCTGTCAGAAGCAAGTTAAAACATCACAGTGCGCTAGCCTTGTCCCAGGGTTCAATAGTTGCACGTTACTAGACACAGGGGAGATTTAATTCAATCTCTTTCTCGTAGGAAAAAGTTCCGCACTCTAAAGTTACTACATGTTCTTTTGAAGACAAGCATAGAGGCATGAGCTTTAGCAGGGAAGGCTTTTTAGGTCTGTTTTTCAATGATCATTTGATAGTTTAATATTTGAATATAGTATATTACAGCAAATAGACACCACAAACTTTAGTATTTAAGTCTCAAAAAAATCACTTTTCAAACAAGAGGCATAGCTGAACTTCAAAGGGCTATAGCAAATCAAAACTCCATGCTGTTAGCTCATGACTATCTTTGACAGATCTAACAAAAACCAAAGTTTAGTTTTCTTTCCATGATCCATCTTTTCCAAGGAGAATGCTAAGTATAACATGCAGATTGTTACTAGAACCTGAGCCAATGCCCTTTGTATTCCCCTACAAATATAAATTTAAACTTCAGTTCAAAGGAACAAGAGCAGAGTGAATCAGAACAGCATCATTTATTATATTTCTTCCTTTTTAACTTACTACATTTCCCTGCTGTACTTTTAACAGGAAACAGGTCTTCACTGATCTCAGTGTTTATACATGAGCTCTTCATAGTCTACAGGGTTTTCTGTAACGCACATCCTCAGACTGCAGGAACTGTGAGATGCCAGGATGACTCGCTTCATTCACTGCACCAGAATCACTTTGGTCTGGTCACAAAGACCCTTTTTATAGACAGATTACTTTAACACTGGTGGGAAATAAATTGTCTACAGTCATGTTGCAAAAGAAAAGAATAAAGGATATTCATTTATTTGCCGTGTCACTAGGCCTTCAAAAGCAGCCTACAGGGTTTACTTGCCTAGCTACAGATTTTCCTTTTTCTGGTGTACTATACAGGTATAATGGTTCCAGAAACATTATACTTGGATTAACTTGTACCTTCCCAACATGAGAACTTACGAGGCGATGCAGCAGAACAAGTGAAGGGATCCATCTCAAGCTTCAAATGCTACTGCCAAAATGTACAGCTGCTCAAAGAACTGATTGCTAACTTACTGGGGCAGTGGGCTGGGGAGCTAGAGTGACAATCTAAATATCAACTAAGAAAGATTAAGAAATTGTCTGTTCCTAAGAAAACTTACTGAACAAAGCATATGAAATCATATGCTATATATATCCTGTAAAATAGAAAATTGATAAAAGGCAACATTTATGCAAAACAGTGCTTGCCACTTAGGAAACAGAGCATACAAGGTCTCTTCCAAAGTGTAAAGCTTGACAAATAGTTGGATAAACATATGTCAGGTGGAGTTCTTCTCTTGACAAAGAAGTAAGGTTCTTATTATTAAAGCCAACCATTATTCTGGTTAAGTTCACCTACAGCAATACCATATAAAGCCAGATACAGGGTGGCTGGTTTTTATTTGGGGCAGAAGAGTGGGGAGAGGTCTGGCACTCAAAAGGCTCAGACAAAAAAAAAAACACAGTAGTAATGAATCATAAGATTATTCTTATGGGAGAATATACTTTCCTCCTCCAGTGATGAGATCATATGGAAAGCTCAAAAACCATAGCAAGCTGAACCCTAACAGACACCATTCTTTTGCCCAGATGGAATGTGTTCATTCTTTCCCATCCCAAGCTCTTAAGCAAAATGCACAGTGACACCAACGTACAGTCTGCTGACCTAAGCCTTTATTTTCTTTCCCTTTCACTACTCTTCCCAAAAAAAGTGGATGCTTGGATTTCCTCTCTCAAGAGCTAAAATGAATAAACAGACTTAAATAAGCAAACTCATATGGAAAACAGCACAACTGCAGTCACCCAAAAGATCATTTAAATATACTAACAAGAGCGAGGAAAAGCTGCGATTGCTCCAGTTCTCAACCTTTAGTATTTTTGTCAGTGATGTAACAGTGAGGTTTTTGGAAAATCCTATCCCTTTACCACTTCTTCTGGTGATTCAGGAGTTTTTTGCTATGTTCTCAATTTACAGAAACATAACAACATGTTCTTCAGTGTGCAGTCTTTGTGGAAGGAATGGAAGGAGACGCTGATTCATCAAACGCCTGTTGAGGTTTTTCAAACCATGTGGCACAAAGCTAGAAAGAAACTCCAAATGCTTCCAGTACTAACATCTTAAAATACACATTTGCAACAAGCAGCTGAATGCTGGTCCAGATATCAAGTTTTGTATCTTGGCAGTGGTGTTTTGTAAGATGGTTTTTCCTGCTTGATCCTGAAGCCTGACAGGCACATCACAGTGAAAATGCACATTCTCTATTTTGCTGTTAAAAAAGAAAACAACAAAATACCCTGCAACATAACGGAGAGTAGTGGTGGAATACACAGTAACTAAACCAGACACTCTGCAGACAAAAGCTGTCATAGAATCATAGAATAGTTAGGGTTGGAAAGGACCTCAAGATCATCTAGTTCCAACCCCCTTGGCATAGGCAGGGACACCTCACAGTAAATCATGCCATGCAAAGCTTCGTCCAACCTGGCTTTGCATTCTAAGCTGCTCATTTGGTTTAACTCACTAGTTAAGCTACTTTCTAGCACCTGAGAGCTAACATTAAAATGCTCCCAATACCTTCAAATATCTCTCCACATTACGGTCTGCTGAGAATCAGATTGAACTCAACTGCATAGATTAGGATTTACTTTTGGGAGTAGGGGTCTAGATTTGAGGGGGGGGAAGAATAAACTTTGAGTCACTTCAGTTTTTAACTCCTAATCCACTGCTTTAATTTTACTTATTTTTTTGAACTTAAGCCAAAAAGCAAATCTCAGAGGAAGCTGAGGATAACAATTACCATCTCCTCCTGCCAACTACACCGGCATTCATGCCATCAACAGGGCATCATGAAAAAATACAATCCATTTATAATCCGTTTGGGCTCAGCAAAGGCTAACATAGATCTTACAATAAATTCATGGTCTCTGTAACTCATCCTCAGTTAAAAGGTAAGAAACTCAACTTTTTCTGCACTGCTAAAACAAAGCTGAAATGCTGCTGCAAGGGAACATCGCATGATCAATACAGCAGAAGGAGCTCTGCCGTGTTATGCTACCCAAATCCAACTTCAAATGATGTGCCTTGCCTGCTCCAACACTTCAGCTAGTACAGAATTTATTTGCTATTCAGGTTTCAGAGTAAGACTAAATTGGAACCAGCTCATTTATCTGACTGGCGTTCATGCAGATTCTTCTTTGGATGCTATAACCCCTGGAGGACAAGAGCAGTTGTTGATTTCTTCTAGCAGGTGAAAGCAAACAAGAGCTGCTGTTCAACCAGAAGGTGAATGTGAAGGGAGCAGTTCCAAATCGCTTCACTAACAGCTCTCTTGCTAATGAGTTAGTACTTGCCTGCGCCTAGAAAACTTCTGATTGATAACAAATTCATTCATCTCTCCCACTTTTTTGTCTCTGATAACTGAGAGATTCATTCATCTCTCCCACTTTTTCATTCTCACGAATTACCCTGAATATAGATTAGCTGCAACAGAGACCAGAGGGAAATCCTGCACAGGAAAGTTCCAATTAGAAATAAAACTATTTCTGCACCTTGAGAAGCAAGGAAAACTAAATCTAAACATCGGGATTAACAACTGGCAAAGGAAAGGTGCTTTGCTTTTGGCACAGAATTCTGCAACACTCCAATCCAGAGTTTCAGCCTTACACAGTTTATTGAAAACTTTCTTTGCTCAATGAGTACCTTCCATTGGAAGAAAACTGCTTTTCATCTTACATCCAAAAGCATTTCAGATTAATTTAAGAACAATCTGTTCTTGGAGCAAGTGAAATTCACAGAATACATTTCTCTTGTTGCTATAAATCTGTTCCTTCACAACTCTGCAGCTGTAGCTTGTTCTGTAACAGCAGGTGAATATCAAACAGATGAAGGAAATCATTGCAGGACACTAAGACAGAAAAAGAAATACCCTTTAAGACAACAACCTGATGTCACATGAAAGTCCACTTTCCACACAGAACTACCAATTTATAGCCCCAGGACTTTCTTTTAACATTGTTTCATGGTCCATATTCAACATGAGAGTATTTTACACAATAGATGATGTAATATTGAGCTGGCAATTCAATAGTGTCTCCAGGTTTGTTATATGCTGATGATTATACTTATGGGAGAATATACCATATTATACCATACATAAAATTCACTCATTCCTTCAAAGGGAATCAGGGATATCCAAGAGAGAACATGATGACAGACAAACCAAGAAAAAGCCACACTACAGTGATGAACCTTAATAAAAACAAAGGCTTGACAGGAATTAATAATAACAGATTGAAACCCATGGATATTTAATGGTATGAAACGAGTTATATTAATGATGGCTAACCATATATATAATATGCAATAATATAATAGCAATTGTTATTATATATTATTATCCATACGTGACTTAACCATATTTAGTTACAAACTCTATCCTAAACTTAGATTCCCAAATACTCTCTGAAGTGAGCCTTCCAATATTCATCACAAACCGAAGATGATATCAAAATACCTAGAGCATGTAGACATTTCAGGCATGGAACTATGTAACCAGCACAAGCCATCACTTCTCAAATCTTAAACTAATAAAACTGAATGATAACCAAAACCCAGGCATTAATTTTCAAACAGTAATAGAAACTAAAGCTGTTTAATACACAAAGGGGTATGTTTTAAGCAATTATTTCAGCAGACAAAAGGAACAACTGTCTTGCTTTGTAAAAAGGAAGAATAAAATTCCTAACTTCTATCATCCATAGCACAAATTGCTTTCTACAAAACCAGACATGCTCAAAACTTACCGAGAAAAACCCCCATGATCCAATTCACGACTTCATTGCCATCCCTTAATTTTCCATAGGTTACCTGCTAACCTTTTTTAATCTTTACTTGTTTGTATTACTGTACCACCCAGATATTTATCTGTTTCTGTGTTCAAGAGGAACAGTTCCTCACAGCTTGCACTTCAGGTTCAAGGCTTTCCTTTAAACTAGTTTGGATTAGAAAAAAGCAGCACTAGAGTGTTGTACATGTCCAAAAAGCATGCTCAGCCTGGGAAAAGGCAACACTTTGGATGCTTAAAACAAAATGGAAGATTTTAAATCCCCATGAAGAATTCACTTTGTCCAAACGTTACCATCAAATAAATACCAGGTTTACTTAAAATTTCAAGTTACAAGATAGAGAAGTAAGAGCTTTGATATACTGGGATTTTACACACAGAATTTGGCCCTTGCCTTGTATGCAAACCTAGTGATAACTTCATGGATATACTTTGTTGAAAGCCTTCCTTATTTAGCTTTGAGGTAAGACGGTCCATGAAACAACCAACAAGTAACAAAAGCAGTAGTTTCCCAATTTATCATAGAATTTCCCAGATTTTTCATCCCATAAAGAATCATTAATATTTTTTTCAAAAATGTTTCCAACAGACGTTTTGGGGAAAAAATATCAGAACTACACAGAGACTATTTCATTATAATATATTTGCACTGATGGGGCAGAATCTTTCTAGCCAGTACTTTTATACTGGTAAAATAAAAGTCTTACATTTAGACTCCACAGAACCATGAAATAAGATAATTCAGTTTACTTCCTCAACGCACACATCCATATTCTTGTCTTCTTTTATCCTTTTACATAGGGTGTTCTCTTAGACATAGCATTTTTGGTTATTTATCTAGATATTTTCCCTGAACACAACTGCATTGTTGCAATCAAATCCATTTTCCCACTGATTCTTCAAACATATTTCTCCAGGCCATTTGCTATTTTACTTATACTAAAATGGTTATGCAGAAGCTATGCAGCAATTTAAATAGATGACATTTCCTCAACACAGATTTGATAGGGTGGCAAAGCATGCCAAAGGTTTTGCCACAGTGAGGCTAATGCTGTCTGGAGAGTGATTCTACTGAGCAGTAAAACAGGAGCAGATGATTTCTAACATAACTTTCATCCATCTCAAGGCAGATTTTTATCAAAATTAAGTTGCCTGGTTTGCCCATCTTTTGATAAACTAATAGAAAAACAAGCTCTTCAGCACAGTCTGGGAATTGTAAGCACCAGGGTACACTGTAACTGAACAAAGCTAACAGTCATAAAATCAATACCTTTAAATCTATCATGATTGTTCCTATTCAGCAAAAGTTCAAATCTTTAAACCTACAGGTCTTAAAGACCAGAGCCTAAAGCTATCTAGATCCACTGCTTCTTTCCTACAAATGGGCTATTTTTGATGGTTTGTTGCTTTTCTTGCTACGATCCCATGAAGTTGAACAGTCGTATCTGTGGAAAGCCTTTTTCAGTGGGCATGAAAAACATCTTCAGCAACTAGACTGACAGTTGATGATTTCCTGTGAGGAACCACTTAACATACATTTCCTACCTTCTATACATATTTTAACAGAAAGTGACCTTATTATGTTATTTCTTAAGCTTTTGACACACAGTATAAATCACAGCTTTCAGAGTCCAGATTCCCCAGGCAATCTGAGTTCTTGAACAGACACTGCAACAGAATCTGTCATTGCATTACCATTACTGCAGATCATGTAACCCATTTTACTTTCAGATAAAGAATGCCCAGCTCCTCCTGGAATAGCTAGATAGTAGGATTTTTACATTACCTATTTAATATAATGGCTGCCTCTGATGTAGAGAGCTGTGTAAGGGGAACGTGGCTGATCTCTGATTGAGCCATTATGGCCCCAGTGTTAACATGTGAATATGCAATTCATAGTTCATTACAAGATTCTTTTAAGTTCATTATGAGATTCTTTTAAGAGGTTTTTTTTCTAAAAACCTCATCTAAAATATGAAAGTAAAAAAAAAAATCATATTTTGTTAATTGAGAGCTCACTTTTAAGGCTCCAAGTTGACATCAGCAGGAATTAATCAAGGAAAACGTGGGTCTACTGCAGAAACAAGACAGGTTATCTAGCAGCAAAGGACACAGAAAAGGCTCCATTTGCATTGGTGTCTACTGGCAAGTTCTGCTCTCAGACTTCCCAGGTCTGTGTGAGTACTGGAATACTTCCTGCCCTAGAGGAAAATTAAGTTAGGGGCCCCAGTTAGATAAAATGGATACAGAGAGTCTACTGAAATGGAATAGGGGGCACTCAACAGGGGTGGAGGTAGCTACATGGTAACATCATTACTGGTGAATTTCTCAGTACCAGTTCTTGATACTGCTTAATGTCCTTGTTAATGACCAGGAAAACGGGATGCAACTTTAGCAAGCCTGTGATGGCTTTTCTAAATTGGGATAGACTGATACGCTGGACAGCAGAGCTACCTTTTAGAGGTGTATCAGCAGGCTGGAGAAACCAGCTGAACAGAAACCTGGAGAAACTTGAAGGCTGGAGCAAAACCTGGGACAAAAACAACCACCAAGCTGTAGAAGGTGATTATTCCTCTCTACTCAGACCACGTCTGGTCTTTGTGCCTATCATTTGAGACCAGTTTTAGGCTCCCCAGTAGAAGGAAAGACTTTGACAAATTGGAGTAAATCAAACAGAAAACCATTAAGGGGGATAGAGAAAAGATGCATGAGAAGAGGCTGAGACAGCTGTGTTTGTTCAGTCTTAAGCTAAGACAGGAACATAACTGTCACTCTCAACTACTCAATAGGTCACTAACACAGAATACAGTCAGAATCTTTTCAAAAGCACCATACAGAAGGATGAGAATGATCAAAAGTTGCAGAAAGGGAAGAAGTTGCAGTAAAAGACCTGTGGGACAGGCTGCCCTGTGGAGCTGTGGAATCCTTATCCTTGGAGACTTACAAATTTGGCTGGACAAGGCCCAAAGCAACCCAACCTAATGAGATAGCCTGTTCCAAGCAGGGGACTGGAGCAGATGAACTGAGCACTCTCTCACCTTGACTAAGGCATTCTATGGCTTTAGAAAAAATAAAACACCTTTGAGAAGATCCCACTGAACAGCAGACATATCTGAAGTACCGTATTTATGACAATTACAGCCTTAGCACCTCATTTGATTGGAATATTCTTTCCACAAATTAACAACATGCATTTCACACTCTTTGTCCTCATGCAAGGCTTTCTGTTTTCACATCTGTGCTACCTGCTGCAGCCACCTCACTCTTTCACCTCCCCTCTCCCATATTCCTCCCTTCTCTAATTTATGCCTCCTTGCTCCAGCGATTGCCTTACTTCACTCTTTCCACAGCCCATGGTTAACATGACCTGACTCCTCAAATCCCCTAATCCCAGAGGTGCCATTCTCACTCCTTTTCTCATATAACCAAACCCATGAACTCCTGCTTCACACCAGTGCCGCTGCCTCCCAATCTCACCCATGTCCATCACATCGCACACAACCTCCATCCATTACCAACTAGCAGCACCTATGCTGCTTTCTGAACCGAGCCACTCATTGCAGCATACCTTACAGGCACAAGCTGCATGGAGACCTGCACTTCCTCTGCATGAGGAAGGTATTCAGTAAAGAGGTGCCTCTCCCTGATTTAGAAACAATGGACAAGAAAAGGCCTACTTTGAAATGCAGTATTCTTTTTCTGTATGCTTCAAGCACACACCTAATTTATGGCCTGCCAGAAAGAACTGTAAAAATTGTCAGGTTTTACTAGGCTGTGTTTTCACACAGAAGCAGCTCACAGGGCACAGAATATATCATTAAGTTCACAAGAAAGCCACAGAAGAACTCAAAACTGAACTTATACTAGCTTTATAAATAGCAGTTTCTTTGATACAGCAGTCAATATTTACTAAACACTGCAGAAGAAAGGTGTCAGCATCTCTTTTTACAATGCTGAGATACTGAAAAGTGATGTTCTTATGACTATGACAAAGATTATCTCTAAAGACTATTAGTATTTTCTGAACAGATTTTAAAAATAGAAGAAAAAACAACCAGGGTAATAAACTATTTGTTTCAGTAACCTCAGAACAACATTAATAGGCAACTACAAAGCCAGAAGCATCCATCGTGTTACTAATCCTAGCATTCTGAAAGGCACACCATACCTAGTCCAATAGTGTTTTCTTCCTGTTCTTCACAAAAAGCACAAAAAGACAAAGCAACATCTCCATTTTCTCAAGTCAATATTGAAATACTTTCTGTCCCCTAAAATAAATGTACTCCTCAAGGCTTAATCTCTGCTACATTTATTCTACTCCAGCCTGATGTTCTTTAGAAAGCAATGTATGCATTTTGAAGTGTGTGCAAGAGGCAACAATTTTCTCTGCTTGAAAGACATAAGACGAGTAAGTTTCTTAACCTGGCACTTTACCAAAGCAGCTTAGTAAACTGCTCCAAGATTCATGCCAATTCCATATCTCACACACATACACACATGTATTTTCAATACACACACTTCCTATTTTTAGATTTGACATCAAATATACATCAAAAAACACCTTTAAAAACCCAGGACATGTTAAGAAAAAAAGAATAACTGATAATACTGAATTATCAAGTTGTAGAATTCTCTTAATCAGGATAAAAATAGGGCAAAATTCATGTTAAACAATCCTACAATTTTCAGTAGTTCTTTTTGGGACAACAAAAAAGTGAAGAACATTGTGGTAAAATTACCTATAGTTGGTCAATGAGACAAAACCAGTCAGCCTTTTGTGCAATAAGCCTTCTTTCTCACATGCTCTCCTCCCAGCAAAGCCCGCAAGACTGATTCATGGATTTCTGCAAGCTCTCACCAAGTCTGCACTACAAAATACTTCACCTATAAAAACACCTCTTGACAAGCTTGTTATTTCTGAGGGCTCCAGGATAAGGTAAAGTTCTGGGCCTTATTCAAGCAACTCTAAACAAGTGAATTCTTAAGTAACCCAATACCAGACACGGTGTAGTAAACAAACAGTGATCTGTAAAACCCACTCCAGCTACAACTGCTCCCTTGTATGGGAAGATCTAATGAACATTCTCATGTGGTATATTCAGTACAGACATTTGTGGTCACCTGTAAAACAAAGGAATACTAGATTTCCACTTATGTGTGTACAGTAGTGCTCTACTCCCTTCCCGAGCACAGGTTTCCACACACAAATTCCACCACAATTCAAAAAGAGGCTGTTATCATTAAGTTGACACAACCTGGAAGCATCCTGCTTCCACTTCACTTATGGTTTATTTACATCTGCCTTTGAACATAGTCAAAGTTATCACCTATATTAAAATATGAATTCAACTTTCATGCCAAAATACTGCATTTACTCACCAAATAACACGTTTTTCTTTTACTCTTTTCTCTTCTTTGATCCAAATTACTTTTTGGCAAGTCTAACTCAGTCTTATTTGGACCAACTCGGGTTTCTTTCCCACACCATTTAATCCTAAAATACCACTTTTTTAAACAAGTGATTATCTTCTCACTTCTCCTAATCCCTACTTACTAGTAATAGCCTCTTGAAGTGGTTACTCACACAGCTATTTCAGAAGCCGTTCTTCCAAGTTGGACTTCAAGTCAGTCAAGATCTTTGAAGAACGTTAGAATGGTTTGGGTTGGAAGCCTCTAACTTAAAGAAAGACCTGATTCCATCCCCCATAGATCCCATTTCCTCACTTTTCCCAGCAATTTTTACTAATATACTTCCCTCAAGGTACTAAGGCTTGCCTTTAAAATCTAGTCCCTTATGTAGAAACCCACTCTCATACACTCTTCTATTAAATGCAGTTTAAATTAGTGTGTAATCATTCAGAACTGTGATCACATTTCATACAGTGCTACTTAACAGCAAAAAGATTTGCATTTCCCAAAGTGCATAGTTTGGCTTCATCCACTAATGGTTTTGATGGAAAGGTAGTGAAGGTGATTTGATTTGAAAATCCTACCACTGTTCTACAGTAGCCATGTTACTATAAGAAAATCCTTTTTTCCATTCTCTACTGTATGTGCTGCTATAATTCTGATGGAAAGGAACAGGTTATTTTTATATCAATGAGGATGTAAGGAAAAGGGCTTGAAGAGTTCTGCTCTTCCCATCCAAACCAGTAGCCAAACAGCACAAGCTGAAATATGAAAATCAATGCTAGAATTCATTGCAAAAGTACTCTGAGTGTTGGTGACCCACTTTGATCACCAACAGATGACTGCAGTAACTAATTCAATCTAATTAATAATTAACATTTGTGCATTCACTACATCTGATGCTCTGGCCTAGAAAAAAGGATGATCTAGATGCATCACCAACCATCGAGCAGAGCTGTGATTTCCTCATAATGTCAGCTATTTCATGCATCTCTTGCAATAAAAACTAAGCAGCTAGCGTGAAGTGGCAGTAAGCACACAGCTCTTGAACTGAAGTGTATCAATGCAGATGTGTGCTCAAAACACTTGTTTGAAGAGGTTTTATCCATGCAGAATAGCTAGCATAAATGGGCATTTGAATTGGCATCCCGTAACAAGGACTATTTTTCAGCTCATCTTGCCTTGCTGAAATAGGTCTATTATCAAAATGCTACCAAAAAAAAGTTACCCTGTGGAAAAAATAAAACAAATTACACAGAGAGCAGTCTTTCTCCAGAGCAGACAACACACACATACAAGAAATGACTAAATTATGATGCTAGTTCATAAAAGTTATCAATCAACATCTTTATCATGACATTACACACTGTTTTTCCAGACAGCAGCCCTTCCAGTATTTCAAACCTCTTGGCAATGTAATTATTGTCTGAGACTACAATACTTTTCTTCTTCCATTTCAGGATGTTTTGTTTGATAGTTTCTTTAATGTTGTCATTGAGATCTGCCTTCACACCAGAAAATGAGACCAAGTTAAACAGTGAGAAACTGTCCTTGTCTTGGTTTCCTGGTCTCAGTTCCTAGGCAGTTCTTCCCCAGATATTCTCTCTGCAAATCCTCCTGCTTTGAGACAAAGCCTGAATTTTAAGACTGGAAAGTCAATTCTGTTTCACAGTAGCTTTAATTTTAAATATCCTAATCTGTTAAACATGTTGCCCAGAGAAGTGGTGAATGTGCCATCCCTGGAGACATTCAAGGCCGTGCTGGATGTGGTTCTGGGCAACCTGATCTAGTTGAGTATGTCCTTGCTCACTGCAGGCAGGTTGGACTGGATGAGCTTTGAAAGTCCTTTCCAACCCTAATTATTCTATGATTTCCAGCAATAGGGCCATAATCCATGTTCACCTGAAGGACTTCTGTTCCATTGCAATACCACCTACCTCTATCCCCTAGAAGAAACTGCATCACAGTACTGGAAATAGCAGCAAAAGGAGATTGCATTTCCCAAGAAATCAAATTCACTTTAAAGAACTCCCAGGCATGACCATTCATAACTTACTGCAGTATATCTGCATGAACAAGCACAAATGATTATCCAACAAATCCAGACTTCCACATGTGAATTTCTGTTTGTATCTGGTACAGGATTTGACTCCAGAGTGAGCTAAATTGACAGAAAACATTACTCAAAGGAAAAAAGCCTATAGTTATTTACATTTTTATGTTATATTGTATACATAATGCATTATATAAAAACCAAAATCCATTGCACAAGGCTTTTAGACACTATTACAATATCAGCGTTATTCGGAAAGTCCCTAAAAGTTCTGACAACAGTATTTTTTCCTTTTAGAGCAGGGAGAAAAGTAGTTGCTGGCTTTCTTTACTAGAAAAACAGAAAAATGAGGTTTTCAAAACAGCAATAAGACTTAAAAACCCCTGATCTACTAAAAGTGCATTTATTACATTGCTATCAAATCTGAGAGATTTAGACACATTTCTAATATCGGTTATAATCAGATGTCAATTATTCTATCTCCTCCTTTTTAAGAAGTGTAACTCACTTTACCTTATCTCACACTGAAAGCTCAAGTACTAAAACTGGAAGTAGCACATAGGTTACTATTACTTTGGACTTAATTCTTTGGCTACTCCTTTCTAAGTTTCTTCAGTGAATCATTACATAAGCAAACACTTCTCACTGAACTGAAAGTATAAATTCAGTATAGCATACACCCATACAAACACCCAAACAGAACAGCAGCTCTAGCCAATAATAAGGCTTTTATTCTGAGGTTTTAGTATTAAAAGTATTAAAATACATCAGTGGCATAAAAAAAGGTAGAGAGCTATACTAATCATTACTTTCCAACTGAAAAAAAAAACCCCAAATCATCTGTAAGCTCCAACTGGAAAAAGAATATTTGAAAGTATAATTATGCATCCCTTGATTATCTGTGCTAATAAATTACTTAGTGGAGTAACTGTAATGCAAAGGTGACTTGAAGAACGATTTTGTTCACACTGGAAAATTACGACTCCTTATCAGCATATCCATTGTTTAGGTTTGTGCTAACTGCGAGTACCAGAGAGCTTTATCTGAGCAGACACTTTCGCTGGTTCAGCTAATCCAGCAGTAACTATTGGAAAATGCTATTTTGAAGTATAAAAGCAGCACAATCCAGCTGGCATCCCATGGGTCTCTTTCATTGTACAAGATGGCTGTTATAGAGCTAGAAATTTAACGTGGCTTTCATTACTTGAGAGCAACAGTCCAACCATTGTACTATCTTTCCTCTCAAGCTCCAACTGCATTTTAGAAACCATCTTTTCCAGGCAACCTTGGCTTATTTTAATCACCATTTTAATTTATCATGTTACTATGATAGTCATTTCAGTGCTAAAATACCTTAAAGCTTAATGACATGGGGCAAAGTTCTGCTATTTACAGCATTTACTACTAGGCTGGGTTTTTCCAGTGTCATCACACCCTTCAGAAGTGTACCTACAGGTACACTCTGTAGTTTAATTTTTAAACCACACAGAGAGTGTCTTGCATCTTCCTTCTTAACAGCAGCTTTGGGAATTCTACTCTCTAACAAGAGCCTTCAGGTTCTGCTTGGAAAAAAAGAAGAGCTTTCAGGCAGTTCTGGGGCTCTCATTTGGGTTGGGTTGGGTTTGGGATGTAGTCTATAGTCATATACTCATATAGTCATATACTACTATGCTATGGTGCACACATCAGTTTGATAACACCAGCTACATAGAATCATAGAATAGTTAGGGTTGGAAAGGACCTTAAGATCATCCAGTTTCAACCCCCCTGCCATAAGCACCTCACACTAAACCATGTCACCCAAGGCTTCGTCCAACCTGGCCTTGAACACTGCCAGGGATGGAGCACTCACAACATCCCTGGGCAACCCATTCCAGTGCCTCACCACCCTAACAGGAAAGAATTTCTTCCTTATATCCAGTCTAAACTTCCCCTGTTTAAGTTTGAACCCATTACCCCTTGTCCTATCACTACAGTCCCTAATGAAGAGTTCCTCCCCAGCATCCCCATAGGCCCCCCTGGAAGGCTGCTATGAGGTCTCCATGCAGCCTTCTCTTCCCCAGGCCGAACAGCCCCAACTCTCTCAGCCTGTTGTCGTATGGGAGATGCTCCAGTCCCCTGATCATCCTCATGGCCTCCTCTGGACTTGTTCCAACAGCTCCATGTCCTTTTTATGTTGAGGACACCAGAACTGCACACAATACTCCAGGTGAGGTCTCACGAGAGCAGAGTAGAGGGGCAGGATCCCTCCCTCGACCTGCTGGGCACGCTCCTTTTGATGCAGCCCAGGATATGGCTGCTTTCTGGGCTGCAAGCGCACACTGCAGTCGGCTCATGTTCATGTTCTCATTGACCACCACCCCCAAGTCCCTCTCCACAGGGCTGCTCTGAATCTCTTCTCTTACCAAAACTTAGTTATCTTCTGTTGTTACTTGCCCCACAAAAGCATTTCTTCAAAAAAGGCACTTCTTTAAAGTAAGCGATGCACAAGACAAGGGGCTTAATACGATATTGCATTTTCAGTCTAGCTAAGCATTCATATTCTGGAATATGTTATGTGATCAACTGCAAACCTCAGGTAAGCAAACAAGAACAGGCAGACTCTACCACCTTTAATATGTATTTTGTGAGAGACACAGAGAAAAGAAAAGTTTTATTATCAGTTTTATGCCATATGTGGGTATGAAGACAAGCTAAGGAACTTGGGGCTGTTCAGCCTGGAGAAGAGAAAGCTGCATGGAAACCTCATAGCAGCCTTCCAGTATCTGAAGGGGGCCTATACGGATGCTGGGGGAGGACTCTTCATTAGGGACTGTAGTGATAGGACAAGGGGAAACAGGTTCAAACTTAAACAGAGGAAGTTCAAGTTAGATATAAGGAAGAAGCTCTTTACTGTGAAGGTGGTGGAACAGGCTGCCCGAAGAAGTAGTAAATGCTCTATCCATGGCAGTGTTCAAGCCAGGTTGGAGCTAGATGATCCTAAGGTCCTTTCCAACCCTAACAATCCTATGATTCTATATGTTGTAACCACAGTTCAATTAGCTGGTCCCTGATACAGTATAATAAATTTTCCCTTTCGTGCATATTCAGTTGTCCAAATCCACACTTAAAAAATATGTGATGAAAGGTAACAATAAAAATTTGCTTTATGGAACATGAAACAAAGTCAACATAACTCAGTTTACCCTTGTGCATGTACAAAATGAAAAGGTGATGTTCCAGAAAACACTAACAAGCTTCTTACAGACTTCAGAAAATCATAGACTTTAAACTTCTTTCCATTTTGACCTCTTTTTCCCCCTGCATCAGCAAATTAGTTGTCTTTGTTTTTAAAGGTGATCATTATCTTTGAAAGCAAAAAGGTAAACTGCTTGTTCTCCCTCCTCCTATGTACAAAGGACAGCATCCACTGCATCTATGCAGTACACCAAGAGCTGTGAGTCATTTGTTTTGGAAAAAAAGCTCCCAAAGGCTATCAAGGAAGACTGTTGAGATAAAGCCCTTCAAGACTAACATCAGGGTTTCCCAGACACTACGTGTCCCAGTAAGCGCAGACTAATCACATTTTGTCAGACTGCACACTACTTCTGAACCCATCTACCAGCATGCCAGTGAGGATAATGTAAGCACGAACTATTAGAAGCACATGCTACTCCATGCAGCAATTCCGTTTCTGTATCCTCACCCAAGTTGCCTCAAGGAGTGCTTCACAGCCTTTTACAAAGCTAAAATTAAGACAAATGGACTCGTACAGTGCAAAAAACAAGTAGGGGGCACACGAGGTGCTGACTGCCAGCAAGGAGTGAATGAAGCAGAAAGCTACAGGAAGGCTGTTGGAGACCATAAGATGAAAGAAGCCCAGCAAACTGGCTAGCTACCCCCACTGAATAATCCAAAGCTCTGGTTTGGTTTAGAAACCAGTTGCTTCAGCTTTTATTCCAGCAGTCAAAGGCTGCCAGTGACCTAAGCAGTCTAATCAAATCCAGGCCTTGTTAAAAACAGTAGTCTGAATGTCGGTAGCTGTTTTCCTTTCAGTAGCTGTTTTCCTTATGGTACTCGGTCAGACCAACAGCATCATCTGCACTCAAACCAGGACACAAAGTTTATTTAAAACTAGATATGTTAACACAGTTCCTTTCACCAAACACTAGGCAGCATTCATTAACAACTTGTAGTTGCTAAATTGAGGCATGCACAGATGTTCACAGGAGCAAGAATTCCCACCCCCCAAAAAACCCCAACAAAACCAACACAAAAAAGCCCCAAACATCACTAGTCACTTTAAACAAAAATTCCATTACCTCTTCCTGCCTAACAATGGACTGAAAAGTAGTCAACACATGTAAACATTCAAAGCAACTGGAAAAGTCCAGGTAGGGGTCAAATAAATGCTACTCACAGTGCCTCACAAAATACAGTGTACAGTGGTATTCAACACAAGCACCAGTGCTTCCTTCACCTCAACAGCTGCAGAAACAACTATGAAGAGTCTTCCAAGGGGGAAGCAGCATCCTGAAGCAGAACTGCTGTCAGGTAAATATGTTCAGTTTATGGAGCAGACTCATGAAAATACAAATGAAGTCTTTTTTTATGGCAGAATAAGCCAACAGGGAATACGTATTAAATGTATTAAATTAATATGTATTAAAGGTTTTAAAAAAAAAATTATTAGTTCCAGTACCTAAAGGGGCCGACAAGAAAGTTCAAGAGGGACTTTTGACAAGGGCCTGTAGTGACAGGACAAGGGGAAATGGCTTTAAACTGACAGAGGGGATTACATTAGACATTAGGAAGAAATTCTTCCCTGTGAGGGTGCTGAGGCCCTGCAACAGGTTGGCCAGAGACGCTGTGTACCCAGCACTTACACTGTAAGGGTCTAGAGGCATTAACACTGGCTTAGCCAAAACAATTCAAACAGCGCCATTACTGCCAAGACCAAGAACTTCCTGTTGAGAGGCTAATTTACCACAAAGCATGATGAACATGCTCACAACCTAGACTGCCAGTTACTTGCGGAATGTAAGATTTAGCACTTTACAACCTTTTCTGTGACAAATCTATTGATAAGTAGCTTGTCATGAAAAAGAATCACAGAACCATAGAATGGCTGGGGTTGGAAGGGGCCTTAAAGCTTAAAGCCCCAGGCAGGGACACCTTCCACTAGACCAGGTTGCTCCTAGGCCTGTCCAGCCTGACCTTGAATACTTAAAATAATGAATGCAGAAAACAAAAAAGCTGTACCTGCTACTGGTTATTTGGGAACTGTTTCTAATAATCTGGCTCACGTAACATAGGCATGTACAAGACTACACACGAAGTTCCACCCTGCTACCAGGAAGGACAAGAGATCACACAGAGACAGGCATCACCTTTCATCATTACCCAACCTACTCTGGGTGTGGGGAAATAAACAGGAGTCAAAGAAATAAAAAGGAAAGGAAAAAGCACTGCACACTAAATACATGGTTTTGAATGCTAAAACATCTCTGTGTAACTAATTAGTAAAATGGAGGTACATGCAAAACGTAAAGGGAAAAGCAAGTTTAATTAACTTTCCAAAACCATGAGCACAAAGTAGCATGCTTTGGACTGCAGCTGACAAACAACCTGGGAAGGCAGAAGTGCATCAAAAAGCCATGGAGGTTACAAAATAAAAGAGCAAAACATTCAACACAGAGGCAAAAACCTGGGAACGCACTAACAACATCCTTAATAAACAAGCATGGGCAACAGGAAAATTCCCCTAACAGTAACAGCAGTGAAATACTAGAAGAGGCTGTTTGGCACTATTGTGAAATCTCACGCAAGATCCTGAAAAAGTCAGAGATGTCTAGATAAGCTTATTTGATTCTTGCTGCTCAACTTGGTCTTTTAGGAGTGTCTGTGTATAGGGCAGCCCTTGAACCTTGCAACCATGGGAGCACACACACAGACGCATGTGGGGTGGGAAAGAACCCTACTGTACAAAGGACCCAACTGCACAGAGGATCCTATAGCAGACTCCACTGCACAGAGGACCCAGGGAAGCAATGTAAGTCAATGCCACCACTGCCCAGGGCATTCAGCTCATAGATATCTGCTGTAGATGAACCCTGCCACAGAGCAGACTGATGCTGGCTCTATGCAAACTGAGGTCAAGATCCAGCAGAGTTACTGACTGTACTGCAGCACTTAGTAGGTGCTGGGTTTATCATTTTCAGATCAGCAGGCTGCTCTTTCAGAAGGTATGGAGTAAGAATCCATCAGCCAAATGAATCCAGCTCAGATGTTCCCAGACCATGGCTCCAGTCCCACGTCTGAGAAACACTCAAGAAGCATGCATAACTTCATTAGGGTCCAAAGCTACATCCCAACTAATTTGCAATTACAGCACCAGCTGGTGGCTGTGTCAAAACAAGGTGCTGTGTCATATGAGCCTCTGCATCACAGCCCTCAGTATCCGTGGCAGTAAAAGCCATGGATGCCAGGAATATCCCAGCTTCCTTTGACACTCAAGACAAAGTTACATGTAAGAAATCAGCTGAGCAAGGATCTAAACATTTGCACTTACGTTGGTAGCTTAGGGAATGGAAAAAAGTCTTCTCAAATAAACACAAACTGAATTCAGAATACCTCATCAATGCTAGCTAGAGACAGCTTTATATCCTTACAAGTCTTCTGGCTGGGATTTTTCACCCTCCTCTAATTCATTTGTATTTGACTTATCTGCCTGGGATAAACAGCCCCTCAAACAGTGGTGTCTAGAAATGCCCCTGGCACCCGATTAATTCTGAGTCCCAGGGTAACAGATTACAGTATGAGCTCTCTATGGTTACAGCAGAATGTTCTGCCTCCTTAGACACTCGACTGCCACAGGATACTAAAAGACTTTCAGGGCTGTTAAAAAAAACCCAATCTGTCCCCTCCAAAAGAAAGGACAGAACTTGCATCACTGCTTCCCATATGCTGACGGAGAACCTAATTTTATATTTTCAGGGTGAAAAAGCAGGAGACAAATGTTTTTGTTACAAATGCTAGCACACGTAGAGGTAAGTTCTTCGGGGGGCAAGCAACAAAACAGAACTCCTTCCTTTACACCACTGTTCTGAGAACCGGGAGATACTCCACACAGTGCTATAATATATCATAGCAGCCTTCCAGTATCTGAAGGGGGCTTATAAGGGTGCTGGGGAGGGGCTCTTCATTAGGGACTGTAGTGACAGGACAAGGGGTAACAGGTTCAAACTTAAACAGGGGAGGTTTAGATTGGCTATAAGGAAGAAATTCTTTCCTGTTAGGGTGGTGAGGCACTGGAATGGGTTGCCCAAGGAAATTGTGAGTGCTCCATCCCTGGCAGTGTCCAAGGCCAGGTTAGACAAAGCCTTGGCATGGTTTAGTGAGAGGTGCTCCTGCTTATGGCAGGGAGTTGGAACTGGATGATCTTAAGGTCCTTTCCAACCCTAACTATTCTGTGGCCCTCACAAATGATGGAAGATTGGGAAATGAGAAGAATGGGGCTGAATAATCAGTGTCAAGAGTTACCTGGTCATTTCTAGAACCCATTAGCTTTTAGCAGTATTTTTCCTTAAAAGGAAACAACCAGTCACTAAATGGAACAGACTCATAGTTGCAGTTACCACAATTTTCAATACAGTAAACCTGGTAATTTGGGGGTTAGTATTATTCTACCAAAGTTTTGGTTGTTGCAGGTTATAAAAGTACCTGATGAAACTCATTCTACTGTGGTCACTCAAATGATTCCAAGATGATAAGAAAATGCAAGTTTTCCCCTCAAACTGTCTGGATCTTTATCTGCTTCCTTTAAAAGTTCTGGGGTACAGATGGCTCCAAAAGTCCTGAGCGTGTACAGCTTCTCTTCACGGTATAACGCACCATCAACCTTGCTACCAAAACGCTCAGAACACTCTGCAGTACTTGAGTTGTTGTAGAAACCCAAGGATGTTCACCAGCACAAACACCTACAACTGCAACTATGGCAGTTTACTCCTGTCTGCAGCACAGATGCAGAAGCATACAAGCATTAGCTTCCCAGATGCTGCAGCCTGTATGCAAGTCTAATTTTACTTCAGTTATCAGTAACTTCAGATGTTTAGCCACTAGCTGCCACTACTACCATAGCAGTAAGTAACAAATGCTTGAGTAATCAATCTTATCAATGTCCCTGAGAAACCCCATCAGCTCTCCTCTGTAACCCTACAGTATTTGGATAAATTCTAACACCTTGGGACAAAACTCTGGTAATTGTATTCAAACTGACTGCTGAAGGTTGAACAACTATTAACTAGCTCCTCATAAATGTTCAAGCATTTGGGGTTTGTGGTATTTGATGTAGGCTCTGAAAACTGCTGTTCACTCTCCAAAGCTCAAGCCACTGTGAATGACCTTCCACGCCAGGTACAGAAATATGGATAAAGGATGAAAGGAAATGGAGAACATTCTTTCCTGCTTTTTGTAGTAGATTGCTCTGAATAGAACACAGGTGTGTAGGAAATGGATGCTCTTTGTCCCAGGATTGGGCTGGTGCAATCTATGCTCCCCTTTTGTATGCAAAGTCACATTTGTAGAAATACTGGGGAATAGAAGCTCAGACAGACCTAAAACTGGCATATATCAGCAATATTTGCAGTCATCAAGATACACACTGTAAATATATGGCTTCTTCAAAGTCTTGACTTCAGGATATGTGAAGAGGGTACATTTTTAACAAACTGAGTCCAAAACCCCTGACAGACGTCAGACAAGGTCTGCCTGTGGAGTGCCTGCTCAAATTCCTGCTCTGTGCATGTCATTTGATTCAAAGTGCAACTTGAAAGACAACAGGTCCTTGTTTCCCACATGCTAATACTTAGGTTGGATCTGTTCATACTGTCTGAGTTTGCACGGCCACAGCTGTAATGGAAAAGAACTTCTCTTTAAATTAAGGAAATTAAGAAAACTCTCTCTCCCCCAATTTTTATTAGTACTTTAAATACTTTGGTATCAGAACACCATTTATTATTCTAAAGCACTCTCCAGTCTTAAAAAATATACAAGTTGTAAGGGTTTTTTCCTGCAAAAAGCCCCACATTCTTGATTCTAAGGCTATTTAAAGTAACTTCCCATAAATTCCTGTACCTTAAACAAAGAGTTACACTCATCTTCCTGATGTCTCTGAAGCCTCTTTAAGATCAGAAGCCAAAGCATTGAGTTCTAACACAGTACCACATTCCACTTAGTTTGAAGTGGTGTCTACTTAAACACTTAGTTACTGCAGAATCCACTGAACCCTTTTCCTAACAGCAAGGCCATGCAGCCTGGGTGTGCCAGCACTGGAGTGAAAGCTGCTGCCAAACCCCTTCTTGGTTGATAACAGCCCTGCTAACAAGTGAGAACGCTTATAAAGGAGAATTTCAGTATGCCAGCACTTCCTCTGAAAACCATAGCAGTAAATGCATATGTACTGCAATGATTAGTACTGCAGTCTAGGCTTAGTTTACCTGACATACCACAGATTTAATTCACTTGAAATCTCTATACTTACATTTTACTAACAATTCCATCATTTTTATTGAAGAAATAGTTCTTCTTGCTGAACACTTTTTGCTCATTGTGTTTCCTCTACACCACTGAAGAACCACAACAGCCAAGAAATGCTCTCCTCTGAAGGATTTACGGCACAACAACAGCCAGAATCATGTCCACCCTTCATCAATATTCAACTTTGTGTACTTCAATGATAAAACTCAAACCAAATGATTCAATTAAGGTAGCAAGTTTCTATAAATGGAACTGCATTACCAATTTGTTGTCATCATAATTTCGTAGGAATTCTCATTTATTGCAGTATTTTTTGTACTTTTATTTGTGTTACGGTATTATATATGTCTACAAAGACAATCAGACAGCTCAAGCACCTCTCCTATGAAGATGGGCTGAAAGGGCTGGGCTTGTTCAGCCTGAAGAGAAGACTCCAGGGAGACCTTAGAGCAGCTTCCAGTGCCTGAACGGGTCAACAAGAAACCTGGAGAGGAACTTCTACAGGGACATGCAGAGACAGAACAAGGGGGAATGGGCTTCAGCCAAAAGAGGGGAGATTTAGATCAGCTATAAGGAAAAAATTATTCCCTGCAAGGGGGCTGAGGCCCTGGCATAGGGTGCCCAGAGAAGCTGCAACTGACCCCATCCCTGGTGGTGTTCAAGGCCAGGTCAGATGGAGCTTGGAGCAACCTGCTCTAGAGGAAGGTGTCCCTGCCCATGGCAAGGGGTTGGAACTGGATGAGCTTTAAGGTCTCTTCTTATCCAAACTCTTTCGTGGGTCTATGAAAACAATTACCAGAAAAAACATTTGTAGCACATTCATTTCTCTAAAAACAAAAAAACAACCCAATAACAACAACAAAAAACTGGAACACCTTTTCAATTGAGCAGTTTTATTTCTCAGAACACAAAAAAAGCATGTGAAAAGAAGTTACATTCAAAACACCCAAGTACACTCTGATTTCTGCAGAGGGCTGTCTGCAAAACTACTGCAGAGAAACAAACCAGTTAAAAACAAAGTTTTAATTGGATCAGTGTGATTGTTCATTCAGTTTACAGCAGTTTTGAAAGTAAACAAAAGGCAGAGGTTTTATGCATTAGAAATTATCCGCTTCAAATTTAAGTTTTAGGCAAATTATAAAGGTACCTTGTTGTGGTTAGCATATATGCTCACTAGGTGCTACCCCTTTGTAATTCTTACATACAAGACAAGAAAGGCCTTTTCTGCACAATTCACTGTTCTAAAGCATCCAAAAGAACTCAAGTGTGGCCTAAATTTAAATTACATAACCTCCATTTCTATCAAGGGGAGCTTTACAAGTGTAAGTAAAGACACCTTTTCGTCCTGACATGGAAACTTAATTGAATTTTCTTACACACAGCCACGATCATTCTTTACAGCTCGCAACTGTCAGACAAAAGAAAGGGAATTTTGCTGTAAGTAAATAAGCCTTCTGAGTGCAGCCTTGAACACAGGCTTCTTTTAAACAGCATTTCAGATGCCCCAGAATAAATCAGGAAGGGTTACTCATCAGTTTCTTGCTTGTATTTCAACATTAGACTGTTAACCCATTCAATATCCAAAGCTCACCTTCCATTACTGAAGGATTACTCCTGTTCATGATAACAGAGGATATAAGAGACAAATTTAAGCCCAAAACCTTCAGTAGTGTCAGATTAAGACTTAAAACATCCAGAAATGTTTGTTTAAATTCCCAGAGTAATCCAGACATTCACGGTATACAAACTATGTCAACCCTCAAATACAAGCAACAAGAATGGAGCAATCAGCATACAACTTAAGAGGAGTGATTTCAAGCATTTCACTAGATTTTAAGTGTGGTATTATAGATGGTGGGCTTTTTTTTCTTTTGCAGGCAATGAACACTTACATTGAAACCCTCAAGTGTCAAGTGAAACACTCCTATCAAAGTCACACTATACAGAGTGCTGTTACCATAACTATCTTCTGAGGTCACCGTGTTTTCTCCAGTTTGGTTTTACAACTCTCATAACAAGGAGATAGAGGAAAGGAATGTGGAAGAGTCAACTGATACTACTGCAACATAAAAAAACCTCCTGACTTTTCTCCTGGCATACAAGGGTTCTGTGAATTTAAGGTTGAAAGATGATCTAGTATTAAAATTCCTGCATTACAGGTACTGATTGCTCTATGTCACAGGATTTCTACTTATGTTTTCTGTTCTCAACACAGCTACCTAGGTTAAAGAAAAGAAGGCTAAGCAAAACTGTACTGACCTGTACTATGAGTAACTAACAAGATACAGCAGGAGGACAGTAACCTGAAGCAATAGATGCAAGGAAGCCCTGATCTTGCATAATGTAAATCATACACAGGAGCTGAACAAGTTTCAAGCTCTTCCCTCTGGCCATAAATATTATGCAACATGTATTGCTTCTGTGCTACACACACAAAGAATACTTTTATAGAGATGGTTTCATAAAAATATTACTAACTGCTAGAGCAATCACTAAAGTAACCTGTCACAAAATTGTCAAAATGTTTAGAAAGAGCTTTTCTTGCTTGTGCAGACCTTTATTTGCTAAAAGGAAAAAACCTGAAGGTGCTGTTTGGGTAGCCTGAACTACTTAAGCCGCATACCCACTTAACCCATACTGAGCAAAAGTAACAATGCCCTGTTGGACTTACAGTAGCACACGCAACATGATTGCTCATCCTTTCCATTTCACCCGCAAAGAAATACATTCACTGTATGTATATATAAATATATATAAAAAGAAATATATTCACTGCACTGCATATCATAAATCAGACTGCTTAACAGAAGCTGAACTCACAAAGAGGGAGGAAAAAGTGAAGCCAGTTGCCAAATTCCTACCACCCAAAAGGTTAAGAAGTTACATACAAAGAGGAGGAATTTCTGGACGTTGTTGCCACAGGAAGTTACGGACGCAGATAAGATCACAAGGCTAAAAAGGGATTAGAAGAATTCATGGCAACAGGTTCTTAAAAAAAATAAAATAATAAAAGGAATCAACAGGCATGTTCCAAAACACCTTGAATCAGACAATGGAGTCTAGGATGCCAGTGGAGGTGGAGAAGGGATCACTAGGTGGCTACAGGTAGTTTCTTCCAAGCAGCCTAGAATCACAGGATCACAGAATGGTTTGGGCTGAAGGGACCTTACAGCTCATTCAGCTTCAACCCCCTGCCATAGGCAGGGACACCTTCCACTAGAGCAGGTTGCTCCAAGCCCCGTCCAACCTGGCCTTGAACACTGCCACAGATGGGGCAGCCACAGCTCCTCTGGGCACCCTGTCTCAATGCCTCACCACTGTGACAATTTCTCATATTGCTACTCTCCAAGACATAGCATGGGTCCAGATCAACCACTGGTCTGACCCATAGGACACTGCTCATTTTTAATGCTACTCTAATATCGGAATCTCTCTAATTGTCACAACACTTAACTCCTTCCATGGGCAGGGAATCCTTCTACTCTAAAATTTGTCTTAAATTACACATCCGGTTTTCTTTGTTACCAAGGCAGTTAAATCTAAGATAGGAAGCAAAGTCTTTTAGATTAAGAGTCCCTTTCTATTGTTTTAAGTAGTCAGAAGGAAGTCCCAGTTTAAATACACTGCTTGGAGACTAACAGGGGAAATCTTTGCAGGCTTTCTTTTCCATCTGACATTAATTTTAGCTATAGCAGCTTTCAAATCTATTTGCACGATTTCATAGGTAATGTGGTGCTCCACTACTTGTGGTATACTTTCATTTATTTCGTAACAAACCAGTCAACCTAAATAAGGCCCCAAACCCCCTGTTCTCTAATCATCAGGCAACATCAGAAGAGCATTGCTACATGCCCCTCTAATAGCATGTTATCAGATGTAACAAGACAGACCACACGCTGAAGTACAACACAGACTGAGACTGACTGAGACTGAACTTGAGACAAACCCATCTGAGAAGAGTTTAGTATCCAAATTTTACACTGAAGAAAAAGAGACCATGATCTCTACCGCAACAGGAAAGAAGCATGTATATGTGGGTTAGTGACACTGTTGTATTTAAAGGCTAGATGTGAACAGTGTTGTCCCCATCACCATCACACACACAAACACACACTGTTTAATGTCAGTGCTAAGGTATTATCCAGAAAAAGCACTTCTACTTCCAAGAGACTCTAAACAGGAAAGCAGAACACAGTGAATTTTATAGGCTTCTACAGATACACTCCCTGCAGTCTTTTTAAGAATTTAAAAGCAAAACCAACCACATCAAGTTACGGTCTCCCACATCTCGGCTCCCCCACAGCTACTAAAAGGATGGGAAGCCTGCCAATGCTATCACCACCTTTAACTGCTCAAGACCCATACAGCAGTGCAGCAGGTCTGGCTAGACAATGTCAAAAGAGAAAAACAACTCCTGCTCTTGCTTCAGCTGGAGAGCTAACAATAGATGCAGTGCATTCCACGGATCAAATAGAGCTGCAAATAATCCCAGCATTTTTCACCACGGGCACACAGAGTGCACAGGCAGTCACTGGAGGTTTCCCTAAAATGGGGAACTACAAGGGGAAATCTTAGGGCTTCTCTAGACTGCAGGCAAGTTTTAAAGTGGCTTTTTAAGTTATAATCTCTGAAGATGATCTTAAGCAAACAGACTCCTAAGTGGTGTGAGATGACCAAGTCTTGCCTAAACTGCAGATCAAGATATTCTAAAGCTGGGAAACAAAAGCTCCCATTTTAGACAAGAACCCGTTTTTCCAACCAAGACATATCAAAAAACCTTAAAAGATGCAAAATACTTTTAAGATTAATAGTTCATGTGAAGCTTGTCCAGTTAATCCCAAACACAGGGAAAAAAGCTGAAGAACTTTATCAGAATAAAACTGCATCTTTTAAAAACAGTTTAAATCAGCAGTACAAAAAATGTTTGATTATTATTATTTTTATTATTAACTTCAGAATTTTTAAGAGTAACAGCAAAAAGCAGTTCTACAGTTTTAGACAGAAAAACACTATTCTGCTATTGATTTCCACAAAGCTTATGATGAACCATAGTTTTAGCAAGCACTAAGACATTACTCATCAGCATTTACTGATAAATCAGATATGCTTCATAACCAACATTTACTTTGACCATAATGAAGTTCCAAAACCCTGAACTGAGATATGCTATTGAGGCAAAACATAGAAAACAAGGTGAATGGCCATAGGCATTTACACAAGTTTGAAAACTCCACTACCAATCAAGTTTCTTTATCCTATTATATTCTTTGGTAGCAGCTCCACCACCTCTGGGTTACAATCCCAAGCTACACAGAGGGCCTCTGGTATGTTCTCCTGGTCATCCCATCTACAGGTATCTGTATCCACACAGTAATCATCTGGAAAGTGCACTTGAAAGGTTGAGCTAACAGCAAGACATGGACTGCCAAGTGAAAAGCTTGTTTCATTAAGAACTCCACAAACAGGTTTACAATTCAAGTACCTATTTCAGGTTTTCATTTGTGCCTTTGCTGGCCCCGCTAGTTAAGATGTACAGGTGGGAGTGAAAAGCAGCCCTTCTTTTTATGAAAGGCACATGATGCTACTAAGAAAAATGGTCACTTACCTCATGCCTCTGGATTTTACTTGATACAGTAAGTTAAATTCTTTCTGTACAGGCATTCACTAGCACTGGATAAAAAGCCTGGACACTCTCCCCACTCCTGTTCCTTCACTGATCTGTTCTTCCACATTATCTATGAAGAGTTTTAAGCCTAATATCCAATAGGGAGACAAGCGGCATGAAGTTACTCACTTAAACCTACTCAGCAGTACACAGTACATTAAAGGAACTCTGTGAAAAGACTGTAACTACAAGTAGTAGCTCGTTGTAACACAGAAGAAAAGCAGAATGAATCCCAGAATCATAGAACAGTTTGGGATGGAAAGGACCTTAAGATCATTTAGTGTGACTTAAAGTCACAAATATTCTATATTCTAATGTACTAGACTTCCTTGAGGGTTTTTAAACCATCTAGATTCCTGTTACAACAATATAGCTCATTCTGATTAAAAACCTGGAGTTTCTCCCCAAAAACCAGGGCAAGCATAAGCATTTTGCATTCAGTACAGAACCTGGCTACAATCCACTGCAGCAAACAGGCTGGGTCAAACTGAAAAGGTTTTAATCAGTCAGGTACCACGGGCAAGGAAATGCTTGTATTGCAGTTGTGTAACTGTAACAAGACAAAAAATTATGGTAAAAAGAGAGTTATTCCTGCAAAACCAACCTCCTCTCCTCTTTTAGGTTATTATCAGTAGGCTGCAACCCAACATCTTACCCTACAAACTGTTACACCCTACTTGGATCCCAAGATTCTAGCTGCAACACACTGAACATTACCACAGAATTGCACTCGATGCTTTACTCTCTTCCCTGCAACACTATTAGTGATGCCAGCAACAGATTGCTCCATGCTGCTTTTTACAAAGCTCATGTTTTCAACCGTGTAAAAATTTGCAAGCTTCAGCGATGACAGATGACTTTTTTGGGCTAGTTTGTGTCTGCATTTACTAGAGACTTTTTCTCAATGAGAAAACCCTGAATGTCATAGCTACAACCCTCTGCTTTCAGAAGACTGCAGTTGTCAGGCTTACAATGAACAGACTCCATTCCCAGCAGAGGAGAGAGCAAAATTTTCCCTGCAATTACTACCACTGTATTTTCAGGTAGTGTTCAGCACCTCAGACCATGGAGGGATGTCAATCAGATTGGCAGAAGCCTGTAGCCTCCCTGGCATCATTTTTCCCCAGAGCCTACTAAGATACGGCCGGAGACCATGTACAGTTATTTGGAAAACCTGTTCCTCACTGTTCAGAGGATACTACAACACTTCCCTCCTGAATAACCAGGCCTGCAACTGCCATTCAGCCAGAACATATAGAAGTAACTCATTCTATCATTCATTATAGAACAGTCGTATCTAAACAGTAAAAGGAGTCACCTAAGTGGACTGTCCCATTGTATAAGACAGGTGGCTATTACCTGTCTTTCTTGTCTTTCAAGAGATCAGCACAGACCAATTCAAAGCATCTTAAAAAAAAAGCCATGGTCTAGCCCACACAAAACATTAGTGTTCTAATGAGAACAACGTCAAGGATCTTCCTAGTCCTACCATAACAACCGACAGCTAAATATTGATGTATTTTAGTTCACATGAAGTTAGTAACTCTGATTAAGCCCAATATGAGCCAAACATAGATTCCTGGAGTTAGTGATCCTCTCTGTTAAGCACACACTGCTGTAATCACAGTTTCAGTGTCCTTCACTGCGTGCTCTACCAGCAGAACAAGAACTACCAAGAGTTACACTCATTTAGGTAGCACATGTGGTTCAGAATGTACCTGTTGCAAATCTGAAAGTTATTTCAAATATCACAGCATATTATGTTCGGCTTATTATTTCAATTCTAGAAGAACAAAGAAATTACACTGTAATGCAGTGAAGAGAAACAGCCTTCAGTTTAAAAAAGTACTAGAGTTAAGAACAACTGAAACTTCCAGTTGCTTATTTCTGAGAGGAAGGAGTGACTTACAGTTGTAAAACCATTAAAAACTCTTAGTTGTAAACTTACTCCTCTCACCCCTCCTTCCTTTCTTCTCAGACTACCTCCAAGTGAGGAGTGAATGAACAGCTAGCAGGTTTCTTCATTATTCAATGTGCAGTGAGTGAGTGATCTTTTCTGGACATTAATCAAAACTTGTTCTGAATAGCAAATTCAGAAGGTATTTGTGGTTTAAGCACAGTGCCGTAAGATACAGCACAAGAGCTCCAAACTTGTACACGTTTCTTTAGAAGAAATTAGTAAAAGTTGAAAATTAAAGGAGAAACAGATGAGAAGTTGTTTCCTCCACTGAAGAACTGAAGCACAATAACCAATGTACCTAGTCTCCTGATGTTGATTCTTTTAATCCAAGACTATCTAGAGCCCTTTGTCTTCAGTGGCCATATAATGTTCTCTGTGGTCTAAGGGATTAAGGTATATGCTGAATAATTTAATGTTTCGACAGATCAGGCCCACAGCCTTAAGTTAGCCAGTAAGGAGACAAGTCAGGACACCACTAATGAACATCCCTGACAACTCTGAACAACTCAACCAGCACCTAAGGACAGAAACTCTTTGAAAGATAAAAAGCAGTCAGTTCTTGCAGAAAACACTGAACTGAAACCACGAAATCCTCTTCTCTTCAAGCAGTTCCCTACTTCATTCATTACAGACCTTCCAACCTCTGCAACAAAGAATAACAACCTAAAACAAAAGAGAACAAAGCAGCCTTCAAGCCACAATCTTCTTTCTGCAAACCAGAATCCGGACACTATTGTATGGGAGGCAAAACAGCATATAATTCACATGCTTCAACATCCCTCATACACAATTCTGCATACAGTGTATGCATACAGATATTAATGACCAACAGCTGGTATCTGTGAATGAGCAAACACACATTAAGAAGGTATACATTTATTTTCTACAGCTCAACAGAACTTTGGACTAACTGTATCAAATCTATGGGATTTGCTCCAATTTAATTTCAATTTTGGGAAGGAAATGATGGATATGAAAAGCTGACTGGTTTGTAATAGCCCTATTTACAGCAGCATAGCACCTGAGCCTAAAAACAAAAGAAGAAAGAAAAATCAAGATAGGATGCACTACCCATACACTGATAATTTCCCTCTGGTAACCACTAACATGCAGATTGTTGCTTTATCTGATGCATCTTTTTGCTCATTTCCGATGGCTACTCCATTATATCATGAAGCAAAAACAGTACAAACCCTCAGAGTAGAAGAAAAGCTGGGAGGGAACAAAAGGAGAAAGTATTTCAAAGAGTGTTCCTATCTGTTAATTTTTGCTCCTCATCTTTTGCCTCTCCATCCCAAAGTTGCACTGGAAAATTTCTAAGGAGATTTTCTATTACCCTGGACACTGTCAGCAAAATCACCACTGTTGGCTGACATGGAGGAAAAAGGAGAGGATGGGCTACATGATAACAGAAACTAAGGGGCTCCTCTTAACTCCCACGTTACAGCTGGATTTAGGGTCCAATTGAAGAAAAAGGGTAGGGATAGTTTAGACACAGGAGGAGAAAAATAAATTGATCAGTATTTTTGAGCATTTAAATTCTAAATGCTCTTTGTCCTACAGCCACTGTTTTTAGAACACCCCTTTTCTACTTTGAGATCTTTGAAGATTTACCCAATAGCCTAGCAACACTTCGAACTTACATCTCAAATCTCCCAACTGCTTGTGCATATTCTAGAGCTTCTCCATTCTACACGTTACAATAAGCTGATTTCATTAGTTACAAATAAAATTGATGGCTTCGCAATCTAGTTACGTTCTGCCCCCCTCCTCAGGAAGAGGAAGCAGTTTTACAAATTCCTACTCTTTCTTGTGCCAAAAGATACCATTAAAAGAAGCCACCCCAGCACTGAAAGCCACAGGCAGCATTCTCATTCTCACCAAACAGTTCTACAACAGAAGCAAAGATTCATCTACCCAAGCCAGAAAGCAAAAAGCCCATAAGCATCCCCATCCACATCTTTAAATCATTTCTAGGTAACAAAGTGTTCAGGTTTGATCTCACCAAATACAGAATGGCATAAGAATGAGGCTCTTCTTTGTGTACACAGACATGTTTTTTATTGGGTCTGCTTGAGAACAGGCATGCAATGCTATGGCATTGAGCTCTGTATTAAGCAGCAGACTACAAGAAAGAAAATGGTATTATTTAAGGCTGCTTCCTCCTTTAATGACGCTTTGTTTATTAGAGGCATCCCCTTTGGCAAAGTGAGCAAGGAAACAGGACAGAGGTGTTCTGAATCTTTCCTATCTTCATTTTGACTCTTCCTTTTGACTTCTGCTTTATCAATAAGCCACACACAAGCAAATTTACAAAACATTAAAAACCCAGTGACTTACAAATCTGCTTCAGACTGATGATTTAAAATGCTATGTTCAACAATGGTGTATTTCAGTCCTCAGAGCAGAAAAAATGACAGTATTTGACCTGCTAATTTTAGTACCTGACTTTGTTTCAGTTTAGATTTTGTAAGCTGGCTTTCAAAATCCACAACAACATTTGGAGAATTGCTTAAAATAAGGGCTCATTATATAGGATAAACGTCACAGCACGTAAGACAATGCATGCGTTTCATTCTTAAAAGCACCGTATTAAAATCCTCAGCTTTCAAGTTTCTGTATTTCAGTCATTGCTATTGCACGGCAGCCTTTGAAGCAAAGATCAAATTAGCATCCTTCTAGCTCTCAAATGTTATTTTTGCATTCTTTTCCTCTACAGAAGTCTAACTAGATTACAGAATAAAGCCTTACCAGACGTTGTTATTTGTCCATTACTTAATTACTGGTCCCAGAGCCATAGAACACACCCTAAACATTTATTCCACAATTCATCTAGAGCGAATGTAGAGAGTTTGGATGCTGAGATTGGTCGGGTTTAGCACTGGGGGGAGCGGGGGAGGTAGGGAGGGGAGGTGTCAACATTTTCAAATATCAAAGTCAATTCTAATCATTAAAAATTAACTGGGTATTTTAGTTTAAAGACCCATATACAGCCATCTGCATTAAAACTTCCCCTGCATCCCATTTAAAGGTTTTCAGAATTCACAGCCTGAGATTTTCTCCCCACACAAGGAATTTCTCCCTTTTGAAGCCTTAACATGCTGCTTGGCAATTCCATCCAAGCCCGAGGAAGATCACCACCACCCCTTTTTGTCTGGTTGGAAGCCCGATTGTGTTGCACAGGTATCCCATCCACCCGAAAACAAAGAAAGGCTCTGCAAGTCCACTGACGTCACTGCAGCTCCAGCAAGCACCAGAATAGCAACTCCAATGCACACTTCATACTACAGTCCTTCAGGAAGCCAGAACCCTACCCTCCTGTTACAGTATAAGACGAACGTGCAGAGAGATGTGCCGGGAATACAAATTTAATATATCCTGTACTAAGTGACATTCTGTTTGTTGCATAGCAACAAGAATCTACTGCAGGAAAACAATATGGAACTTTCTTTTTTTTTCCCCCATTGCCAAGCTACAATTAACCCCAGTCTTCCCGAGAAACAGAACATCCACAACATAAACACTGCCCTCCTCACCAGTCTAACCAAAGATGCCATGTCCAACACTGACTGGTTTACATCAAATGGATTCAGTACATTTCAACAGTGGTAGGATATCGTGGTACTGAGAGAAAATCCACTGATACAGTGCATACAGACAGCAACATTTTAATTCTATAGTAATGCCCAAGAAAAAGTTCTTAGATGCACAAAATTTCCATTCGGAAGTGTGGAATGCTTTCATCACTTTATACAAGATCTTTGTCTTACTATGTGAAAACATGAAAGCTCTCAGTCTGGAAGAAAAAGCCTACGGCTTTATTTCTAACTGCTTTTGTTTTGTTTTGTGTGTTTGTTTGTGGGCTGCTTTTGTTTCCCAAAAAAGAAATGAATTAAAATTAGCATCAACCCAAACTATTTTGAATGTAAGATCTGTCCTGAATTTTGAAGTTAAACTATGTGTGGACATATGACCCGTGTTCCTCTTCGTGAAAGAGAGAGCGTTTTAGTAAGACAGTATGAATTGCATAAAATCTCTTCCCCTTCCCCAAAGAACAGGCATATTATGATCACCCAACTGATTGGGAAACAGCTTCTCTGATACATCAGATATATGAAAATATGCAATACCAACTGGAGAGAGGCCTCTCTCAGGTTTTTGTTTCTTTGGGCTTTTGTCTTTAAGCCTTCCCAAACAAGACCATGGTGAACTCCCTGAGTTACAACCAAAATACCAAATGCCTGAGCTTTGGGGTCAGTCCACTCCCTACACCCACCCCAACCACACACATGCTTGAAGACAGGGAGCTCTGTTCGGTTCAGCAGGAAAACAAAATACAAGATCTTGAACACTGAGATTGCCACTGTGTAAATCACCAAATCTGAAAGCATTCCTAAGAGTTACATTAACAGCTCAGTCCTCAGCCTAACAACGTTGACAAAATATGTGCAATTTACTTAGAACAAGTTAAGGAACAAAGTTATGAAAGCCTTACTATAATAAGGCCCAGATAACATAAAGCACACCATGAATGAACACTTCCCCATTTAAAACAGCTAAGGATTTCTCATGCCATACAGGCAATTCTCTCCCTCTTTATTCACACTAGTGAGGCACAGAACAGACCAGATAGAAATCAGATACCTGATCGGAGGTGAAGATTGTACATCGACTGTGGGGAATCCTTAACAAGTGAACAGCTTTGTACAGAGGCAGCACACAGAGGTTAAGCATGTGTACCAGGAACAGTTTCCTTTCTATTGCAGGGAGGAGTTCAAGAGGAGAGGTTGCTTGGTTTGCACCCATCTACCCTAAGAAAAGGATACACATGAATTGGAGGCAAGATATTCAGAGTATGTAGAACTGGCTTAACTGTACACTCTTCTATCCTGTGATGACTAACCAGGGACTTCAACAGGACAAAAATAAAACCCTACTATTGAGTATTATTAAGCATTAGTCATGTCTAGATGCAACCCTTGCAATGCAATCCACTTCTATCTGCATCTTACGCATTTACTACACTAGTGACCAAGACCACATCCCCACAAAAACACCACAGTTGGGCTCCTCAAACCAGGCACTCCAAGCATTAATTTTTTTCCCAGTGGTTCCCAATAGTCAGATGCTCGAAAGGAAAATACACCTTCACCCAGGAACAGCAGCATTTGGGAAGTATTCTCAGTGGTTTACTTTCTGGTATTTTCCTCTGCAAAGCAATCTCCATTTCCTTTATGCAGGCATCACCTTTGCAGAGTAATGGAAAAATAAACAGCAATTTAAATAGTATCTTATGGCCGCTTAGGTGATTGTTTTAAAACACGTAATTCCTTATTCTTTGAACTAACAATTACACCATATACTGTTACTTCATCAGACACCAAAACTATGAGCTACATACAAACTATGAGCTAAAACACACAGCAACATTTACCTGTATCCGCAACATGCCTGCAATAATCCACACAGCACTGAATCTCCACATGGTGTCTCCAAAGAATTGAGTAACTTTCCAAGGAACTCAGCACTTGAATGTCTGAAAGCTTGCCCAGGTCCTACTCCCCACCAATGCAGTAGCTGATCTAATAAAAGATACTGCCTCTCCTCATAAAACCTTTGTCGTGTTTATATCCTTAGACCAACACAGCTACAGCAACAGTACTCCTAACCCAGAATGCAACCTCTGTGATTATCTTACTGCCATCCATTTGTGGACTTAGCTACTGTTGGGAACAGTGGCAATTACAAGTACATAGAACTGATTCATCAGTGAATAAGAAATGTACAGCAAACAAAGATATATAGGAATACCCTTGGGGTTTAAAGTCACCTTTAGAGCATGCCAAACTAGAAAGTCCATGATGTACTGTTCTTCCAACTTCATGAAAAGAATAATGAAAGATATTGCCAAAATACAAGATGAGGTCCCTGAACTCAGCAGTCCAGAATTCTTCACCACACAACTTGGTTGTACAGTTGGATGTAAAGTTCAGCAGTAATAGTTTTGAGAGTAATTCATATGTGATTCAGTTTACTGAGCTGATCACTAAACTAAAGGTGACTAGAATCATTACACCATACTGGGGAAACTAGAACAATGGTACTGTCATAATCCTTGAGCACAGCACACCATATTTCGGATGCAAAATCTGTTTGATTAACTTCTTTTATGTATTTGATGCTTTGGTCTTCTGCCTCAATCTCAAGTCAAAATTTTCACCTGAAACCCATTACTGCATTTCCACTCAGTGGCTAAAAACCCAACAAGACCAGTGAAGTGCTACAAAACCTCATTCTCAATTACTCTCCAAAACACATAACACTGAAAAAGGAGCTAAGTACTGGATTTGACTTCTACTTAAGTTTATTAGCAACAACTTACTACTTGAGTGTTCTAGCCATTCATCTGCTCTTCCTTCTACTCACTAGACACGCTGGCTTTCTAAGATGAACCTATCTCCTCAGCCATCTCTTGGTCATAGAACCACAGAATAGTTAGGGCTGGAAAGAACCTTAAGATCATCTAGTTCCAACCCCCCTGCCATGGACAGAGACACCTCACACTAAACCATGGCACCCAAGGCTTCATCAGAGGAGTGTGGGACTGGGGACACCTTCCACATCTTCACTAGCCCCTCAAACAGCAGGCTCTAACCAAGAGAAGCATAGTGGCTACAGTACATTGCAACTATTGTCTCCATACTCAGTTTAGACCAGATGGTTCATATCTTACTGGAAAGGGAGTCCTGTGTTCAAAGTTTCATATACATACATCCATTGAATGAAGACTCAAAGTATCAGCCACTTCCTGCACCATCCTCCTGTTCTACTCATGCCAAAGCAATTCTGGAAAACACACTGGTGTACAATATTAAAATACAACCATAGCTCCTTGAGTTCTGACTATATTCAAGATTCTACCAACGCAGTATTCTGAATCAGAAAAAAAGTACTTCTAAATGTAATTTCTAATGAAAGTTGGTATTTTTGCTAGAGTAGTACATAACTACAACCAGACTACACCTGCTTTACGTAAAATGTCCAGTGATTAGGCTTATATATATAAAAATACTGAGCTTCAGCCTGATCATTTTCATAGCAGTGCTGTCGTTAACTACTCTGCTTTATTATCTCTGCCGTAATTAGGTTCATTTGGATTAGATTTCACCATTCTGGCAGTCTGGCCGCACCATCTATTTCAGATAACAGATAACAATGTTCCTTCTTCAGCTGTGAAGTCCATTTAACTTAATCCACAGTAGCCCATTGCAGTCTTCCGAAAATGGGCTTTGTAAATGTTATCAAAAACGTACACAGTACAAGTTTTCTAATAAAGCTTTACTGTGTTTAATTTTAAGTATAAATCCAACAAGTTAGGAAAAAACCCTGTTCCATTAACTTAGCCTGAGTACTTTTACAGAAGAATCGGCATTGTTTAATGGGCTCAGGTTTGCCAAACAATGATATACTTTCCTCAAGTATCAACAAGAGTTTAATACAGGAGAGGAAGTAAAAGGTGTAGACATCACCATGCACTGTTTATAGAAGACTAAAAGCTTTTGAAAAAACTCAAAGAAAGGAAAGGAGATTTTCATAGTACCGGAAAACATACCAAGAAAACAAGTTTCCAAAACATGTAGCAATGTACATGGTTCATAATAACACACTACTGACATGAACATCTACCGTAACTAAACTCCTGCTAGCCTAGGCTTGGAAGCTTAGTACCCAAAAAAGTTCTATCTAATAAAAGCTATTTCGAGAGCTAGTGCTTTTAAGCAGCAACACTACCAGGTTCAAGGCCCAGATTTACTCAGAGCATATGCTTAAGTCAGACTTGCAAAGCCAACCAGAAAGCTGAATGGAACCTAAAAATACCAACTGCCTCTCTCCACCAATGCCAGTAAAAATACCACTAATACAGCAGTATTGAAAGTTCTGTTGAAAACACATGAACTACAACTGAATCCTAATCATCTTCCCATTTAGTATTTGCATTTGCAATCCCACACAATAAGGAAAATATGTAACTGCAATGGAAGTCTCCACAAAACATTCAATTCTAGCAGATATTACCACATATGAAGATATATACTGATGTATACAACTGAAATATAAAAGCATTTACCAGTAGCCAGATAAGACCACAATAAAACATTCCCTTAACTCGATACCCTTCAAAGTGTTTCAGTTAAATGTCTGGTAGTACTGCATGGTAACCTGCAACAAACTGACAGCAGTCAGTGGCCTAAAAAAACCATTAAATAATGAACTATATTTAATACAATTGCTTTAAGGAGAATGACACATACATAGTGTCCTGGGTTCAGCAGTTGCAGTCAGTTTTTCTCCTCCTTAGTAGCTGGTGTTTTGACTTAACCCAGGAACAAGGCTGATAAGGCCGATGTTTTTGGTTGTTGCTAAGCAATGTTTACCCTGACCAAGGACTTTGTGAGCCTCATGCTCTGC
>NDXB01007403.1:0-53634 GCA_002631895.1 Agapornis roseicollis | reverse complement strand
GGGGGGGGGCAGGAGGAAGGAGGGACAGAACCCAAACTGACCAAAGAGGTATTCCATACCACAGCACGTCATGCCCAGGAGGTAACTGGGAGTTACCCGGAAGGGCTAGTGCTCTCAGGGGTGTTGGTTGGAGGTATTCGGTCGGTGCTGGTGGGGTCTCGTGAGTTATCTGTCGATGGTTGGTGAGATGCTGTATTCTTTTCCCTTGTTATTTCCTTTATCATTATCGGTGGTAGCAGCAGTGATTTGTGTTATACCTTAGTTACTGAACTGTTCTTATTTCAACCTGTGAGAGTTGCATTTTTTTTGATTCTCCTCCCCATCCCTCTGGAAGCAGGGGAGGGCAAGAAAGGGGGGGTTGAGTGAGTGAACGAGCTGTGTGCCTGGGTTTAAACTACGACACATAGGAATTGACTTCTTCTGCAAAGAAAATTAGAATATTTCTCTATTGCTATAAAACTGCAGCTAAAAGACAAGAGGGGCTTTACCTATACCAGTGGTTTCTATTGTTCTTTTACTGTTCTGCTGATTTCCTGGGTTTAAACTGTTTTCTCTTTTGAACTAGGCAGCTAGTACACTCGGAACACACAACCATCTCAGCTTCATTGTAGAGTTTGCAGTAAGTACAGATTACTCCGTAACCTGACTCAGGAAACAGAAAAGGAGTTTCAAATTTGTGAAGAATAACGAAAGAATGAGAGAACATTTGAAACAAAATCCTTCCCAAATTTGTCTGTGGTGCGAACCAGGAGTTTAGACAGTTATTTCTGAGCAGCACACTAGTCCAGCAAAGCAGCATTTCTGTATCACCCTCTGGAGTACAGTTAGTTTCCACTTCTGTCCCCTGACTTCAATGGGTGTCAGCACTTTTCTTTACCATAATGTAAAAAAAAAAAAAAAAAAAAAAATAAAAAAAAAAAAAAAAAAAAAAATAAAAAAAAAAAAAAAAAAAAAAATAAAAAAAAAAAAAAAAAAAAAAATAAAAAAAAAAAAAAAAAAAAAAATAAAAAAAAAAAAAAAAAAAAAAATAAAAAAAAAAAAAAAAAAAAAAAAAAACAAAAAAATAACAAAAAGCAAAAACAAAAACTAGAAGAAAAAACCCACAAGACCAACCTATATATTTAGCAAAGCAGCATACCAGTTTTGCACTAAACTGAAAGAGTTTATATTGTTATTCCTTTATATCAGCCAGCTTCACCAGGTGAATTTTCAATATGTGAAACTAAGAGAATCACAGAATGGTTTGGGTTGGAAAGGACCTTAAGATCACCTAGGTCCAACCCCCCTGCCATGGGCAGGGATGCCTCACACTAAACCATGTCACCCAAGGCTCTGTCCAACCTGGCCTTGAACACTGCCAGGGATGAAGCATTTACCACTTCCTTGGCCAGCCCCTGCCAGTGCCTCACCACCCTCACAGTAAACATTATTTTTTGCCTGAATATTGTCTGTGTTTTAATGAGCCCTGACTAAGATTACTCAGAGAGCAAGAGAATCTTACTTCAACTCCTTACATTAACTTGAATATTGATTCCCAAAACATGCTTATTACCAGTTCAACTGGAAGACTAATCCAAAGCAGACTGACACCACATTGTCACTAACATTTGGGTAGTAAGCCCAGAAAAATGTCACATCATTTCCCAAGGAGCAGTTCCATAAGTGTCTACAGAACTATAACATTAAGAGCAGCATAACACTGTCAAAAGGTGGCAAGCATTATTTTTGCATTCTGTTTTGGAATTTTTTAAACATTAGTTGTGAAAGAGCTCCAGCAAAGGAGCCTTGTAATAAGTGATAGCAGGGGAGAGGCTTACCAAGTATTAGAACAATTAATTAGGAATATCTGAAATGAAACTCAACCTTTTCCTCTAACAACTGTACTGGTACAGAACATTTTAATGTAAGGCAAAACTACTTCAGACTCCGTTACTTAGACACACACTTTTATTTCTCAAATTAAAAAATTTGAAACTTAAGGTAGTGCAACCTTTCTAAATGAGGAAAAAGATTCTCTGTTACTCAAAAATAACAAAAGCTATATACAAACCTCATTCTTTTCCAGGTTTGCAGAACACATGGGAAGTTAGGGCAGGGTGGGACAGTAGGGACATAACACTGGCTCTTCATCTGGCAGGTTTAAACACTGACAGATACAGAAGTGCCTTTGCTTCCCTATTAATCCCAAGAGAGATGCCAACAGCCCAAGAACACAAGGTGGTTTTGTACAACTCAAGGACTGGTGGGAAAGGCAGGCATGGGGTGGGAGAATGAGGTAGGTACCACGCAAAAGTACTGAAGTATATTGAAGCTGCTCAACAAGGCTCATGTGACTTCTGTCTCTGCTACATTTACTTATAGCTACTCCTAAAAGTCAACTTTTTTTTTTACTCATACATATAGAAAGCACATATCTTCTGCTTTCCCTCAACACTACAGCACTCTTAAAACCTAAACATGTCTGGATGTTTAGAGAGCTGGCACATGTATTTCTACACTGCTGAGTGGAAGCAGGCATGAACTGTCACAAGCAGTTCTAGATGAAAGGTCAAAGTAAAGAAGGGAATAATATCTGTTTCACAAAATACATTTGCTTTTGAGTAATGAAAGCAAATGACTCTGCCCACCGACTCAATAATCTACTTCTATAATAGTTCTGCATGAAACGCACCGGCATGGCAAGAAGCAGTCCTCAGTAGGAATTATTTCCAATCACATGCCTAAGGCAGCGCTGAGATACGTCACTCGGGGTGTAAGTGTTCTAGCAAAGCATCCACTGAAACAGGTGCTGGAAGAATAATTCCCCTCCTTTTTATGGAAGCGTGGAAAAAAGGCTTTTATGCTGTAGCGGTCTGAAGTAGGACATTACTTCACTCGGACTTGTTTTCTGACCTCCAACAAGAACCACCACGAAGCCCTGAATCAGAGACAAGAAAAAAACTACCACATCCCCTTCCAGAGAGCATTCCTGAATTATACACACTCCCAGACTGTTTCTAATTTTTAGAGGCTGACAACAGAATTGCTAAGATGGTCATAAATAGCTGCTTCTAAACCAACTCTCTTCTGATTCCCGCACCCTCCATTCACAGAGTCATCTTTTAAAGACTTATACTTTTACTATCAAAATAATTCACTAAACTATCCAGAGACCTGGAGGGCAAAACAGTTGTCAGGTTCCATATCAGGTGGGCAGAAACAGCCCTTCCACAAATTACTTATAACTGTCACAAATCAAGTGCGAGCTAAAGGCTGCACTTCTATCAGACAGATGACTTGGTCCATCTGTTAGTTTACTTAAGAACAAGCAAAGTAACCTGAATTCTTGTATCCACCTGAAGAAAAAAAAACCAAGCCAACCCTGCCTACACCACCTATTTTACTCTTGAGATATGAGCAATTTTAGGAACTGTACTGGTTGCAGTTATGTGTCTCCAGTCCAATTTAACTGCCTGCTTACATTTCAACATTATGTCAAATATTTCTCACCTAAATTAAGCTTTCTCCTTCAAATACAGTACTGAAACCAAAGGAAAGGCACAGTTTCAAAGCATAACCCTACATATTGCTGTACACAGTAACTTAATGCCACTGTTGAAATTAATGGCTTTGCTACTCTGGTATTTTACCACCTTAAATAACTGCAGTTCCTGCAGGAGACTGAACTATACTGTTGTCACTAATAACACAGCACTCTGTATACCCACTTTTCTGGAAACCCTGGGAACTGTGTGTGGGTTCCTTTAAGAATTCCTAGCCCTAATAACATACATGTTTTGTTACTTCTGCCATGCACTTTCACTCCTGAATTAAAGACATAAAAGCTCAGTGAGCATGGTATCAGATTTCTTAGCATAATGTTTAAAATGTAATGAAGGCTCACTAACCCAGGCACAAAATACACTGACTTTTAGATGATAACATGCTTTACCTTCTGAAACAACGTACTGGAGCAGAAAAGCTGGTGAATGTAAGCAAGCAGTAATTTTAATATGGTTTAGAGGCCACATATTTAGCTATTTTTTCAATATGAAAACACAAGTGAGGGTATGACATGATTTTCTAAGAAGAATCTATAGTAATTTATCTAAACACAGAATGAACATTCACACATGTGACACACATACTTGCCTGTTGCAAACACAAATGAATATACCAGGCTCTGGAAAGACAAGAATTTAAAATCTTTAAAAATACTGCTTGTTTCCCAGTTCCTGCAACTTGGGTAATGAAATCAGCCTAAGCAGTCTGCGTTCTGACTAGCACACTAATGAAAAACAATTCTTTCCCACACAAAGACATAGATGTAGTAATCCCAAGAGAAAGCTGTACAGCTTGATTAAAAAAAAAGAAGTCAGTATCTTGGAAAGCTCATTTATTTTTATTGGAGTTAGCATACAAAATGAGCTAGATACCAAAAAATTAACAATTAAAGATAATTCAGTTAACCTTCACTGTAGAACCCCAGCTCTAGCAGGAGTTCTGCTCATCAGCTTCCGTGATACTGATTTCGACATATGCTTCAATACAAGTCTGTTCACACATGTTGTGATGGGAAGTTATGCTACTACTAGAACTGGGGCACCAAATTGTGCTGTTACCTTCTCCCCCACCACCACATCCCAGCCACCTAGTAAATGGAAACCTCACTGAATATGCCTACTCCTATGATGAAGTAAGTGCATTCAGGAAGCTACATCAAGAGCAGTCCTGACTTACTCAGCTAACCAAAACACAATAGGAGCAACAGGTGTTCACAGGAATCAACCCTGTACCGAAAGCTGGAGAGAGATATACACACAAGCCCTATTCAAGCTGGCACTTGAACCAAGTAACTTCATACTCAGGCTAGACCATTGGAGATTTAATATTCAAAGCTGATCAGCAACCTAAAACCCCTAACAGATGGTACTCAAATATAATATAATTTTAATTTGAATACAAAACAGGGTTCTGCAAGAATTCTGCTGATGTTTGTGTTTTACTGAATCACTGATTATCTTACAGGATGATGCTCTTTACAATGACGTTTAATTTTACCTGACATAAGGAAAACCAGTTTGCCCTTTGGTAACTGACCCCGACAAGATGCAAGATCTTAGCACGAAATCATCAGAGTTAGTTCAGGCTTGTGGTGGCTGAAGAACAGCAGGTTCTCACACATGTATGTGTCAAAGCAAGGGAGAGAAACTGAAGGGTTGTTGGGGTTTTTTTCCTGCAGTCCATTTCTTTTTACATTCGCTGAAGCACCAACTGCATACCTACCTGTAGAGCAGCAAACTGCAGAATGCAGTTTATGCATTCCAGGAGACTATCATTAGTGTGTCAAAAGTATGGTTTTCATATTAACTGCTAAGATTTACCACCACCAGCAAACAGAGGAGCTATATGTATGAAACACAGGTCACTTGTCCCAGCCAACCTTCTCAATCCTCCCCTATCACAACTTGCCTTGACCAGCAAATGTATATTAAAAGACATTGCCCGAACAAAATACAGCATGAAGCTATTGTTTAAACACGTTTCAGAGCTATACAGTCAACCGTAGTCTAAACAAGCCCAAAGAGAGAGCGTGCAGTGAAAGCTTGCCATTGTCCTGGAGTCGGACCAACTAAACAAAACGGAGTCAATTTAATAGTGCCTCCACAGAGAGAAAATACTTCTTTAACCACATCATTTTCTTAGCCTGTGTAGTTTAATTGGTACAGTTTGCTGCTTTATTCAAAAGGCTTGGAGCTTCCAAATGCTTCAAGCATTCTCCAAGTCAGATTTCTCTGAGATACTCGATGACCACTCAGAGCAACCATCCAACCTGCAAGTACATTTTCCTCTTCACACTCTGCACTCATGACTGTCATAGTGCATTCATTTGCCTATATTTACTAACTGCTTCAAGTCAGCTATTCCAACATCTAAATAAGCAACCTAAGGGTAGGTTCAACCTAGGCACTTTCCTGTTATGCTGGTTAAGAGGAATACTTGTGCTCTTTCCAAGCTGGCAGAAGTCCTAGCACACATACAGTTACAACAGTGGAAGAGCAGTCTTGCTGGTATAGCTTACTTCCCTCAGCATCACCCGTGCAAGAAAAGTACTTTTTGTCAATAAAAAAGAGGCAAATTTATAGGGGGCTTCTCAAAACATATATGCCAACTCTTGCTGGATTAATAGCACTTATTGTGTTAAAGACTGTCAAGATAATAAAAACAACCCACCTCTGCTTAAAGGATCGGAACTGTGAGTTTTCCAAGTTGTAACTTTTTATTCACAGGGTATCTGACTTCTACATGAGCAGCATGAGTAAGTGAAAATAAATTATCACAAGACAAAACAAAGCTTAAAATAATGCAGGACATAAATACCTACAGTTAACAAAGAAAACTAGAGGGAAATACAGGAATGCAGCTCTAAACAAAACAGCAGGGAGGCTGTCCCCATGCCTCCTGCTGCAATGCTACCCTTTCCACTGATAATGCACACACAGCATGCAAGGGAACCCTTAAACAAAAAAAATGTAATTAGGATATTACTGCAATTTACAGAGAATTCTCATGGCTCATCATTTTTATCCAGAGGAGGAATTTGATGGTTTTCACCGTGCAAATCTTGCCCACCTATACTCCAAAGGACCTCACGAGTTACAGTCATCTTTAAGACAAAGAAGGTTCAAATCCAACTGCAAGGCACACAGTATCGGGGGGGAGGGAGGGGGACACGAGGAAGAGTAACTCGGTTCCCCAGTTGTCTGACTGAGGGACAGGCCTACAGGGAAGCACAACGTCCCCCAACAGACCGGCCAGCGCTCGGGCTACCGAACCGCATTTCTCACCGGGTCCTGCACCAAGCCAGAAAGAAGATTACAGAAACAGAGCAGGCACTAAAAAGAGCTGGAAGGGGAGGGGAAGGACGGGCCGGGGAGGCAGAAAATCGCCTTCAAATGAATGAGCCGGCGGGGAGCGGGAGTCCCCGGCGGGAAGGCGGGCAGCGGGGCACCCACCTCCCTGCTCCTGCTGCTCCCAGGCCCCCAGCCGCGTCCACCTCAGTGTTTACACCCGAACCCTCCAAACGCGACACTCTGCCGGCTGCCGAGAGGGGGATCCCCCCCACCCCCCGGACGCCTCTTTTATTGATTACACAGGGAAAAGCCCCGCCGCCGCCGCCGCTGCTGCTGCAATGCAACACGCGCCCGTTAAGGCGGAGGGGAAGGGGAAAACAACCACCACCGGCAGAGAAAGAAAGAACCCAGGCGGCGGGGGCCCGGCGCGCACCGGCCCGGCGGGACCCACCGGAGCGGGGCCGCCCCACGCACCCTCCCCCGGCCCGGGCCCCGCTGCCGCCCCCCGAGCGCAACTTCGCCGTCGTCGTCGCCTCCGCGGGGGACGGGGACGGCGGAGCCGCCCTTCCCCCACCCGCCGCTAACAATGGGCCCCTCCCCCACCGCGGGGCTCCCCTCAGCGCTGCCCCCTCCTCTCCGCCGGACGGGCCCCCCCTCAGCACGGCCCGGTTCAGGGCTGCGGGCCGGTAGAGGCGGGGGGCACGGAGCGCACACATACAGACACATACACACACACACACCCCTTGGGCTCCCCGCCGGCACGCCCGCTCCGGGGCCGGCCCCTCACCTCATGGTGCTGCCCGGGGTCGGGGAGCCGCTCCCGCTTCCTCGGTCGCTCACGCTCTATCCCCGGCTTGGCTCCTCGGGCGCTCCGCAGGGGCCGACGCGTCAACCGGTCAGCGAGACCCGCGGCTGCCAGCACCTCCCCGCCCGTCTCCACCGCTCCCTCCGCCGCCGGGCCGGGCCACACCACCGCGGGGAGCCGGGGGGTGGGAGGGGACGGGAGAGGTGGGGGAAAGGGGCGGGGAGGAGCGAACCAACGCGCGGGAAGGGCGGGGGGGGAGGAGGGAGTCAGAAGGAGGAGGAGAAAGGGCGGGCGGGGGGAGTGTGGGGCAGGCCGGAGGCACCGGCGGGGCTGAGGGAGGGAGGGAGGGAGCGGCGGCGGGCGGGGGGCGCGGCGGCGGCGGCGCGCACAGGGGCACACGACGGGCGGGAGGAAGGGGCGGGTCGCGGAGGCCTCGCCCACCGCCGCGCTGCCGCCCTCCTGCCGGCTCGGGAGGTGAATGGGGCTCGGCGGCTCGGGGTGTGCTCAGGTGAGGCGGCGGCTCAGCGGGAGCCGCTGCTTCAGCCCGGCCTCCGGAGGAGCTCCCCCTCACCGCCCCATGCCATTGTCCTGCGGGCAGGGGGACAGGCGGGGCATGGCTCGGCTCGGCTCCGCCGTAAGGACCTGCTGCCGGCCGGGAAAAGCGGATCCGAGCCCGGCTCGGATGGGCCCCTCCGGGCGGGACGGGCTGCGCTCCCGGAGAGCAGCGTCCCGGAGCTCGGAGCCTCCGGAGGCTTAGGGCCCGCCGGGGCCGGTTGTGAACAGTCCGTCGGCAGATCCTTCCCCTCCGTTCCCCCTCCCGCACCGGGACCCGCCGTACAGAGGTAGCAACGGGGTCTGTGCACAGGAAACCGGTGCATAACGCCTCAGAGGGAGCGGGCAGGTAAACCGCTCCCGGGCGTGCGGCCCTTCCCATCGCCGCTCTGAGCCCTCGGAAGGCTGTGGCCTAAGGAGGGCATGTTTTCAGGTATACGGGAATGTTACTTCAGCTTTGCACCTTCCCATAGCCCCTGTGTCCGTGGTACATACAGATTTATGCTTTGCTTTCAGTATTCCCAGTGAAACCGGCACATGGTACATGTAACTTCAACCGGGCTCCTGTTCAGCTCCTTTCTGTCACAAGCAGAATACCCATCCTCTTTCATCTCTGTTAACACAAGTGATGAGCAACGATCTCTGCAATTTTGCATTTTGGTGCTTCTACATCACTGGTTTCATTTTCCCCCTAATAAATATCAGTGTTTCCCAGCATTTAGTTATTTAAAATGTATTGTACATGAGCAATAAATGTATATATCTTTTTTATAAATTTCTGGACTTCTATATAAAAAGATTTTAAAAATATTTAGAAAGACATTTCTCTTCTTTGTATATTTCTGATCTATGTTTCACACATTTGGGGGGGGGGGTTACCATGAATCTCAGTTAAAACCTCTTCCTTGTATGGTGTCAGAGGCAGGGTCATCCACTGTCAATTAATGGTGTCAATAACACAGTAAGAGGGGAGCTAGTCAATGGAAAAGTGGCCAATTGTCAGGAAACACTGATTCAGGAGAAAGGACAGGCTCTGAAGCTGAAGCTGATGAATAAGGTTAGCAAGAAAACGAACGTGTTTTTACTGGCGTGGGGATGATGTCAATGAAAATGTTGCAGCAGAGGTGAATCACAAAATGCAGATGAGTAATCAGAAGAAAAGCAGCATCGTAGCCTTAAAAGTTAAGCACGCACCTTTGACAACAATGTAAACGCAGCCTGACAAAGGGGAGAAAATGGAATCTGGTAAATAAATTTACCTTCATTGCTTCCAGCAAATGCCGAGGACTCCAGTGACTGACAGTGGACCTCAGTCCTTAAGGAGTCCTGAATTTTCCAAGATCTGAGCTTCCTATCACCAGAACATCCTCCAAATCAAAGGCTGGAGAAGGAGGCCATTCTGACAGTGAAAAGTAGCTCGATGGCAGCCAAATATAAATCTTAAGATCTATATCAAACTCATATATCTATGTGCCTATATAGATATGTCTAAGATAGATGGTTAGTGGGCTACAGCAGATACATCAGCAGAAGGAATGGCAGAGACCATCAGAAGAAGGATTTTGTTCTAATATCCCAGTTGTTTGGTACCATGAAAAAATCAGGGTCAGAATGTGACTGTTCTGGTAAAACTGTTTGGTCATATTAGTCAAATCTAAAAGAGGTTTGGCAGGTATATAAACCCCACTGAAAGTACGTCTGGGCTGCAAGCCTTCCCGAGAGGGAATGAAAATAGCCAGAAGCTGTTACTCCCACAAAATAACTATTATCGCTATTTGTGTTATATTACTTGGTGTTCTTCGCCAAATCAGATACGGTCATAGCTGGATTTCTCAAGACGTGTTCCGTGGTACAATAGAACTTGTCAAAATGCCAGGAGAATCATTTTGCATGCTGGCATTGCAGATGTCACTGAGTGCAAAGTCATTCTGGACGCTAGCTTAGTCAAAAATCCCATTGAATTAATCTGTAAGAAAATACTAAATCTGCAGTAACTCACATTAGCAGTTACATGAGAAGGAGGGGAGCCAAAATGATGTAGGGCAGAAATCAATTATAAATGTTGAGCGCCTCTTTCTTTCCAGGTCAATTTAATGATGCTATTGTCAAGAAATTGAAGTATTCTAGCAGAAGAATGAGTTGGTGTCATGTACATGTTTATGATACTGAATTATGCATTGAGAAATCTGTAATCTCCTGTTGCGGGCCTGCGGGTCCTTAAACTGGAATCGTTTGATGTGTCCAAGTCACTTGGTGAGATTCTGCTGTTATCTTTCTCGCTGACAGGATCCTCCAGCGGCACAGCATGGGTGTTAATGCCCTCTGCATCTCCTCCCACTGCTCCCCCTTCTTCTGGCAATGACAAAACTAATGTGAAAGCCTTCGTAGCTGGTGGTGTCACACTAATAACGTGAGGTCCCTGACAACTTATGGGGCTGAGCCACATAACGAGTCTTCTAACCTGTGTTTGTGCCTTCCTTCCTTCAGATCCAAGCAGCTCAGAATACCCAAAAGCCCCTTTGCATCCATCCCTCTTCCATTTTCTGCTGCTCGGCTGCAACCAGGGACTGAAATTCAGACGGTTCAAAAGGCTAAGCCAGCTCAGGTTGAGCAGTATGGTGTGCCTCCTCTCCAAACAACCCAACTAATGAAGGCTTTCTGAATGCTACAGGAATGGCTCACCCAGGCATAAACCAGAAGAGAATGTGTTTCTGTTTAGTATCAGCCAGATGCAAGAGGCTTGGCAGTCTACTCCCTGAGCAAACCCAGCCGAGTCTGTCGCATCTTGTCAGCATGGATCACCCTTAATGCAGGGTCATCAGGAGGATGCATGACTAATGTTCTGGAGACATTTGGGAAATCCAAAAGCTTCAAAAAGCAGAGTAATCCTTCCCCTTGCAGTAAGGTTCCCCCCATCTTCTCTGAAACACTCTCCAGATTTGCAGTCTTTGCTTCTTTGGAAAGTTTGTTTGTATTTAAGAGGAAGAAGTGGCTGAGATCTTCGTATGTCTTACTACAGTCAGTGTCCTAGGACAACAGCACTTACACAAGACCATTTTGACCTTCTGTGATGATCTGTAAATAGCACAACACAGGATACACAGAGAGGTTTCTGGAGTGGGGGTTTGGGTTTTTTGAAGGGCATTGTGTCTAGACTTTGGGTTTCAAATGTTTAGGGAAAGACTTTTTTATTTCACTTGTTTGGATTATTTTCCATAGCACTACTATACTAAGGAAGTGCAATTTACTATATAGCAGAAATGAGAGAATTGAAACCACAAAGCATGAGCTTTCCCTCTGGTAATAGTGAAGGGCTTTCCAAAAATGGTGAACTAAAAGAACATGGCTCTGACAGTGTGCTCCTGTTAGCATCTAAGACTATCAAAACAGAAGTGAATTAAGTAATTTAATATATTATTCTCATCAGTGACTACATTAATCTAATGTATAAATACATCTTTTGCAAAGGATCAGACACTGAGCTGATGCCTGAATCAATTCTATGAGGTCATGGTTAGCTGAACAAGATGAGGCTGAGACTACTATATAGATAGTAAAAATATACTGGCTACTATAATTCTTCCTGGCCTCTTCTTTCTTTCCCTCACCCCCAAGTCATTTTCAATTTCAGGTTGCCATGAGTCAGCCAACTGCTGAAGTGTTGCACAGCAGACCATTAAAGGAGATGCTTTCAACCAAAAACTCTTTTATTGATGAAGTTCTGCAGTACTTCTCAGCCATCTTCTCGGGAGCAGGGAGTAAACAATCTCTGAAGTTCTTTAAGAATGCTAAAATAAACTATTATTAGCATGACTCAGCAGATAAGGACAAGAGTGGCCAACAAGGTCTTTTTTTAATGGAATAAGATTTGTCTTCTCTTGTAAAAACACAAAACAGCATCAACAGAAAAGTAAGCAAGTCTTTTGCTATCAAACACAGACCTTTGACTCCTGAATGTGAAGCTGTGTCTTCCTACCAGCATATCCTGCTCCTTACTATACAAGTAAACAAACGATAGATGTTCCATCCAGCACTTTCAAAGCAGAATAGAAACAACAGCTGAAGCTTTTCACTGTGTGTCTTCCCACCAAGGTTCCTACCATGCCCCTCTTGCTGTCAAAAAAGCACCAGCAAATCTAACCACAAGCCTCTGTAGATGTGACTCTGGAGTACGGTATGTGCCTTTCAATCTGTTCCCAGGAGACTCAAAGATGTAAGTGAAAGTTCCTTGAATAAAAAGGGGTTGTTTTTTCCCCCACCTAGATTTATCATTTAAAAGAACTTGTATTTTGCTGCAGGCTATTCAGTGAGGGCTGAGGTCTCTTTGTGTAACTACTATCAGGTCTAAAACAATGCATTATGTACTAAGTGTAAAAATGCTTTTCTGGTGAATTACAGTTGTTGTTTTCACCCTTGTCTTTCACTCACCTCCACTTGGTTGCTGACTTTTTCTGGTTTCTGAGATGACATGTTGATTTAGGACCACTGCGATAGACCAACCTCATTTCTTACTTTCCATCTCATTTTACACTCTTATCCCCTAATGGTCTTATTTGCCACCACTCTGCATTCTTCTTATGCATTACCAATAAATTTATTTAGTGTGTTCTTTGCTCTCCCTTGCTGATGTCTTAGAACAGATTGTACTCTGCTGCTTTATCTTATGCTGGAGGAAGGTCCAGGCACAAAGCTGGCTCAGGATTCGGTTAAGACTGTTTTGAGCCATCTTTTCTTACAACTCCAGATGACTTATGTTTCGAGTTCCTTAACTACAGCCATTATTAATAACTGTTAAGTGCCTACAGTGCACTTGTAGCATAAAAAAAGGACAGATTTCTTGCTCTTACTTTAAGGGGGTATCTACACTGCAGTCTCCCATATCTGAGCTAGCTTTAACACACTTACCTCAGTTAGCTGGTATTAGCTATCAGGTACATTCTAGCTGAAGCTGCCCTGAGCTCTGCAAGCAGCTGCTCATCTCACTCCTTGGCCCCAGCACCAGCAGAGATTTGTCTTTAAAAGAGCATGTTCTCTTCACCGTACCCCTTCATCCCATCCAAGTATAGGTAGAGAGACACCAAAGGAGGTGGTGTAGCCTTTCAGTTGGAAGCCTGTACCAAATGTCACCAATTTAAAGCTACCTTGCACTTTGCAATTTGTCTTTAATGGACAAAAAAAACCCCACAGACAAAAAACAAGCAATTGCAAAGCATCTTGTGACACCCTGAGAATATTCTACTCTGACTCCATTGCAAACATATTCTGTCTTTTGACCGTCTTTCTCCTTTCTCTTCTATTTTAGATGACTGACAACACACTTACTATTGCTGGTTAGTTTCCATTCACTGCAAAGTTGGAATAACTTATGATGAAAGTACTGTCCCAGTTATAGATGAATGACAGCACTTTTACTATAGCTAGTTAGTTTCCACTGACTGCAAAGTTGGAATAACTTGCAGTAAAAATAATGTCCCGATTATAGATGAATGACAACACTTTTGCTATTGTGAGTGATCACCTGTGGACTGCAAAGCTGGAAGTAACTTCCAGTACAAATACTGTTCCAATAAAGGTAGAAGCTTAGTAAGATGATGCTAACCTCTTTAGTCCTTTCCAGCACTGCAGATTTTGCTTTCTGGCAATAGCTATAGCCAATTCCATAATTTGGATTTCAAATTTAGTAAGTGATAAATCATGCATGAGACCCAAAATATACAAAGCAGCACTTGCAAAAATATTCTTCCTTCAGTATTTTTGAGAGAACATCACAAAAATGTTTGCCAAATGAATTAAGGTTTCTATAAAAAGATGCGAAGAAACGAGCTCTTAAGAAATTACAACACTAACACATGCCATTATTATTACTATAACTAGTTAGCAACAGTCTCAAAATGAAGATATTACTCTATAAAAGAAATGAGAAGGAATTCCTTGCCATTGGCCCCAAGTCACACTACCAAGACTAGGGATCTGTATCTCAACAGTAATCACTCTGCTCAGTATTTATTCTCCACTTCCTCTGTTAGTTCAGCTCCCATGTTTCACAAATGCCACCACATAAACAGTGATGGATTTTCTCCTACTCCTGCCAGCCTCAAGCAGAACACAAGTGTCCCGTACCCTATTGCCTATGTCACAGGGTTTTTCTACACAGCTCATATTGCTTGTTTGCCACTGACTGGCAGAGTCCAGGCAGGAATTCAGGTACCACAGTCAACCGACTGCTTTCCAAGCATTCCACTCATTAAGCAGTACTGCTGGAGAGTCTATGTTAAAAAATAAAGGTTCTCATGGGAATATAGCCTTTTCCAAACGCTTGCTGAATGCTGGGGTTTCTAAGTGGCTGGTAAGAAAGCATCGCTTTTCTGGAGAACATAGATAAATAGAGGTCGGAAAAGAGCAATAAAGAAAGTTCCTCACTAGACTGCTTCCAGAGTTTTGTTTAATAAACAACCTTATACTATGTGAAATACATTTCACTGTCAGGAAGTTATTTGTAAACTTCCCCTGTTTCTCTTGGGCTTACTATGCTTAGATAAATTCTACCTTCCCTGCATTTTTCTCTTCTAAATAGCTGTAGATTTTATCCTGGGCTTCTTCAGATATCAGCTACCCCTAAAACATCAACTGTTCCATGTCCCTAAACAAGATCTTTCAGTGTTCCTGTAGTTCTATTTCTTAAAAGCCTCCAATATCAGTCTGTGGCTTTGTTCTAAGCTCCTTCCAATGATTCTAGTCCTGGGTGAAAAGTAATGCCTTTATTAAGTAGCAGCCAACTGCTCTTTGCTTCTGAATATGGAAACAGAAGTCACGTTTCATTCCGTGGTTTTTATAAGGGTTGTTGTCACTCTGAAAGATTCTGTCCATTGATAATATATAAAACCCAGATATCTCCAACTGTGTGAAGACAGACTGATTGACAACCCTCGGGGATGCTCAGACAATCATTGTATGTAATTGCCACAACTGGTTGAACTTTTCTAACCTTCTATTTGTGAGCAGAGGGTGCTTTGTGCAGCAGAATGTCTCTTACAACAGTGAAACATTCATTCTGCTGTGACTACACCAGTGGGTGAAGGGGAGGTGCCAGCTTTGTAACGTTTGAAACTATTACTATTATCATCATTGTTCCTATCATTACTGTTATTATTATTTTTACTAAAATGACCATACAACAAGGATATTGGCATATCTGCAAAGAAATAAAAAGCCTTCCATCTCTTACCTGTTCAGGGCTTAGAACCACCCTAAGCTGGCAGCAATCATAACCTTTAGTATCTGATAGGTGTATTCATAAGATCATCAGTAATATGAGCTGACGTGATGGTAAGAGAACATATTCATACCAAAAATGCTGAACAGATGAGAAGCCACAAGGATGATCAGAGGGCTGGAGCACATCTCCTATGGAGACAGGCTGAGAGAATTGGTCTTGTTCAGCCTGGAGAAGAGAAAGCTCCAGGAAACCTTACAAGAGCCTCCCAATACATAAAGAGGGCCTACAAGAAGGCTGGACAAGGACTTTTGACAAGGACATTTGGTGACAGGACAAGGGGGAATGGCTTTAAACTGAAAGAGGGGGGATTTAGATTAGACATTTGGAAGAAATTCTTCCCTGTGAGGGTGCTGAGGCACTGGCAAAGGGTGCCAAGAGAAGCTGTGGCTGCCCCATCCCTGGCAGTGCCAAATTGGACAGGGCTTGGAGCAACCTGGTCCAGTGGAAGGTACCCTTGCCTGTGGCAGGAGGTTGGAAATGGGTGAGCTTTAAGGTCCCTTCCAGCCCAAACCTTTCTATGATTCTATTAATCCTAGGGAGACTTATACACGAATCAGGTCATATGAGGTCAAAGAGCATTACTAGAAGAGATGACATCTAACCTGAACACAAGACTAAAAGCACTGCTTTTGAATCCTTTATGAAGGTGTAAGAAATTTCACCCTAATAAACAAATATTGGTTGCAGTCATACGTTAACTCAGAAAGAGGTGTTCTTGCTTCCTCTTACACAGAGATCACTGAGGAAAGCCCAAAGCAGTGGGTGTTTTCAGGAAGATCAGCCTGGTATAGACTGCAGAAAGGGCTCGGACACAGGAGCTCTGCTTGAGCACAGCCCAGTCAATGAACTTACTCTACACAGCTCTTAATTTGTAATATTTTCAGGCAAATTCTGGAATGGATCTTTTAACTGACAGAAATAAGCAAATTACCCTCATTACCTCTGCATTGCAGGCTCACCCATGACAACATAATGTGGGGTTTTATGCTACGCAAGTATCTGAGCATTTGCTTTCTGTATGAGCTGGACCTTTGGCACATGCAAATCAGATGAGACTCTGACCCACATAAGATGTGACCTTACAACAGGGCATTTCCTCTTCCCTTTGGCTTTAAACATAGCAGCTCGTATTTTCATTTTCATGAAGATCTTTTACATCAATTACATCTGAATTTTATGCTGTAATTAAGATCCCTTTGCACTGAAAAAGTGGTTCAAAATGCATTAATTAATTACATTAAATAAGCACATAAGAGACTGCCTTGCAGCTTTTGTTCCTCTAAGAATTTTGTGAAGTTGGCTGCAATGCATAGGATTACTAAGCTTCATAAGGGCTTCTCCTTCAAATGCTCTAACTTCCACCTTTTGCACATCTCACAGGTTTCTGTTTGTGTGCTCAAGTAGCCACAAATAGGCTTCTGTTCCTGTATGTTCCTATATATGTGTGCTAAACCTTTTACAACAGGTTTTCCTCAAAAGCTAAGAACTTTCCATAACCTAGTTTTCACCTCTCAAGTTCTGCAGATGTACTCTCCTGAGAAGCTGACCTCACTTGTTTCGTGATCTCTTTCCAGCTACTGCATTCTTACAGTTCTGACTGTAAGAACCAGGGAAAGGCTTATCTAAGTGTGTTCAGAGGACTTAAAAGTAAGAGCAGGACATCCACAAGGCAATTAAAAGAGTCACCTGAACTGTCCAGTGTTGCATCCTCATTGTCTCTTCTCTTATTATGTAAAGAAACTCTTTGTTTAATGTTAGATTTATTATTACAGTTGTGAAATTGGGTAAGACTTTTAGATGACTACAAAAACTACAGGGTAACTGCACAGCAGTGGTCATTAGCAGGGGAAGACAGAAAGCAACCACAGAGTCACCAGGGTTGGAAGGGATCTCTGGAGATCATCCAGTTCAATCCCTGCCAATGCAGGGCCACCTTGAGCAGGTTACACAGGAATGCATCCAGGCAGGTTTGGAATGTCTCCAGAGAGGGAAACTCCACAATCTCCCTGGGCAGCCCATTCCAGTGCTGTGCCACATGCTTAGCTGGCAACAGTGCTCTTCCAGAATTCATCAGAATGCCAAGATTTCTGAATATTCACCTCAAAAGACAGATTTTTTTGCCAGCATTTCATTTTACCATGGCTTTGTCCAAACGGAAGAATCATACAGAATTCTGCTTCACTGGTTTCTGGTGTCTTTAGCACAATGGTGATAAAACTACAAAGAATCCCAAACTAGACCATTTGCAAAGCTGACTGGGAATTTTTGTACAAGAAAAGGGAAGAGTTAGAAGCTAGGATCATAATCCATGTTCAGAATACATGGCTAGTAGAGCTCACCCAAAAGGCTGTAGGGATAGACCTGCTAATGCTATGTACTGTGCCCTCCCTCTGCACTGCCTGCTGAGCTCCTCTGTAATGGAAGGAAAGATATTGGCAGTGTTTGGTTTCATGCCTGTCATGACGATGACACTACCATACATTCCCTTCAGCATTGTATATGTCTTCCTTTACCTCTCAGCAGCAGCATCAGTTACTCAACAGGAAATGTCTCAAAATAAGCCTTTCATTTGAGGAGTCTGCCAAAATGAAAACACTTTTAGAAATAGACAGCTGATCTCATAAACAGAAATAAATCTAGAATTAACTGAAACCAAAATCACATGTTTCCCCTCTAAGCCCCCAGCCAGGTCTCTGGTGTTGAGAATCTTAAGCTGTACTCTCCATTCTGGAACTAAATTAGACTCACAGCCTGAAAACTAACCTCAGACTCAAACTTTGGTGGCGCAGCTTGAAATGATACGTTCTATACTTAGATATAAATGCACAACTTCAGATTCATCTGTACTCATAAGTTGTTTCCTAGAAACAAAATCTTATGATTTCAGTTCAATTAGATTGTGTATTTTAATTAATTCCCTTTCTCTGGAAGCAAATCATCAAATACAAAAGGCATCTGCACCGTTCTAATTGACTTAACTAGAAATAATGAATACTTAACCTTTGGGTTGATTGGACACCTGGATTATTTCTCACTGAGGAAAATAATACATCTCTCCACAAGCAAATTTTGGGAAGAGAGAGCAGTAATTTCATCAGTAAGGCATTAGGAAAAAAGTGGGCTAGAATTATACACATTTACTAGTTAGAACCTCTACTCCATCCACTGCTATGGCATCACTCTGAAGACTGAAACAGCAACAGAGGAGAAGGTGGGATCCAGTCCATGTATCCATGCAATAGACTATCTAGGAATCCTTCTGAATAAAATATACACCAGGAATTGCATTTGCCCCATTTATTCCTTCCGACTGAAATATTCCACTGAAATATATTTCCTTTCTTTTCCCAGAGAGAATAGGTTTACATTTTACTGAAAGGATACTACTATTGTTACACCTAGAAAGCAAGAAGCCCTTCCAGAAAAGAACTATCTTTAACTATTTTTTTAAAGAATACAGACCATTTACTTTGCAAAATTTCCTCTACAAAATGCAAACCTCATGAATGATTCCCATAAGGATTCATTTAACAGGCTTCATTATGTGGAAAGGGCATAAAGCAACCAAAGTCCTAAAATGGCTGCTCGGAATTATGTTGTCCTGTGGCTGCTGGCATGATTTACAACTATGCTTTTTCTGCTCCTGTTCCTTTAACTTAGTGCTGAATTATAAATGAACAACTGGGTCCTGGGATTCTTCTTCTACTTCGAAAGTAAAATTAACCTGATCAAGGTTTTTTCACATAGTAAGTCAATGAATTCTTTATAATGAAATGCCTTGTTTAAAGAAAAAGACCCCATACCCACTCAGACCTTCCAGTTTTGCTCTTAAATGAAGAGTAAAGAAAACTAGGTATAAAACCAGACCACACAACTACAGTTAAGGTAACTCTGTGGATAGACAGTTCACAATGTTTTGTATGAACAATTATCTAAGCAACTAAAAGGCGATGGGTATGCTTTGGTTTGGTTCAAAGGTACACGCGCAGTACATTTGTCTGCTGACGTATTTGACAGCACATGCAATCTGCAAAATCACCTTCAGGCTTCCTGACAGTATGGATCTTCCTGTCTGCTTAACAGTTGTGGTCTGTGTCTGTTATTCAATAATGTAGGCAAATGCTGCAATCCTGTCCCACAAATGAATCATAAATAATTACTGAGCATTTTTTGCTAACAGATGACGCAAGCCCTGCCTCAGGGCCCTGCTGTCTGCCTCAATAATAGCAAAAAAGACTGAAAATAATACACAACAGCAGCAATTGGGGGGGGGTAGCACTGTTCAATAATAAAGACTTGAGAGAAGGCATTGCTGTGAAGGAAGAGGAGACAGAACTGTGATGTTCAAAGTCAAGAGGACATCAGTGCTAAAAAGCCATCCAAGTTTTACTTTCCTATTGGATGCAACCCCAAGACCTACAGTGGGGCGGAATCCTCTCTGTGCATGCACAGCCCTTGCTGTACTTCTAGCTCTGTCACAGCTAGACCTGATTCTTTAAAATTAAGCAGATGCCCATCTAGGTAGATCCTACTAAGGTGAGAGATGTCTTGTGCTCTGTGGCTGCAGGTCCCAGATGGGTGTTCAGATTGTCCCAGTGTCTTATCAAATACCCCACTGTATGGCTGTGCCCATCGCTGTGGGCTATTCCCAGGAGCCAAGGCACATAGGGAAAGCATCTGTATGGGCCCTTTGCATCCTCTGATCACAGCCACCAAAAGAGCTCTCGGGCCTTCAACCACGTCCCTGGGGAACAGGGAAGGTTCTTCAGCTCTCTCCTTGTGTTATATGCCTGGATTAGGCTGATTTAGCCTTATTTTTTGTAAATAAGGCACCAGGATCTGCCAGCAACATTCCTCGACTGATCTCATAGGAATTATTTTTAGTAAGAACTGGTTTGCCCTGAAAGAAAGCTATTCTCTAAAAAAAGCTTTGTACACTTAAGACATATGGGACAGAAGGAAGCCTGCATCTAGCGTTGCATTTTTTTTCAGCTGCCAGAAAAACCCTGAAATTGCCCTTTTTAGCAAACAGAAAAGATAAATGAGTTGGTTCTGAATCAAAAGTAATAGAGATGCCCCGTGCCTCCCTCAACAACCTTTCCTGAAGTCTCATTATCTCCCAGAACATGTGCACAACTCCTACCTCTTTTTATAAGGAAGTTACACAGGTGTAATTCCACTAAATAACAGTTGAGCAGCTGTAGTAGAGAGAGAGCTATTTCTGTCACTTCTCTCACAAAAATGAACTGAACCAAATACTTTCCAGCAGCAGCAACATCAGCCAGCCCTCCTCCTGAGAAGCTTACAAGCACTGCGGACACTGCTTGGGGTCATCATGCTCCGCATTTTGCCGCACAGACTTAGTGAATGGCATGCATGATACGCTTACTAAGCTACTTTGGATAAACATGGAAAAAATCTAGTGGTGTAGTTGTCACAGACCAGAATGGTTTCATGTGCTGTGTGATTTGAAAGGAGATTCCTTTACTATGTGTCATTTACCTTTTATACATTGCTGTTGCTCAGTATTTCATAACCATTAATTCTTTGGATGCCCACAATGAGATTGCTATATACATATATGCATAACAAAATAAGAATGGTGCATTCTTTTGTGATGTCACGTTATAGTCCACAAACAGCTTTATTGCTCTTTACCATGTTTGGGAACAAAGGGAGCGGGATGCCAATGACGTATGTCTCACGTTAGAACAATTTCCTTTTCACACTTGGAAAACAGAGCTCCTCTCTTTTGCATACGTTTTATGTACACACATATAGCCTTGGGATGTCAGGAGCTGAGAAAGAAACCCTCTCTTATGTTCCCTATGTAAATCAGTGACAGCCTTGGTCATGTGCTAGATGAGAAATAAGCTGGCGGGGTGAAGTCAGTGAAAAACCGTCATGAGTTAATTTTTAACTTTGTTTCTTAAGCCCTGATCCTGCAACTCATAAGGATCTTTGAGTAGATTGGGCTCTGTGGTGCATGAATTAACTACTGGCATAACCGATGCAACAGCAAACAGCATCATAAATGTCTTTGAGAGAACTGGTTTGTGTCTCTTTAGCATATAGCACAAGAAAACCTTGCTGGTGACTGCCACCCCTGGCACACCTGTAATGCACACACTATGCTTCTGTTACTGTTAACTCATTAAATCAGTTGATGTAGGTGGGAATTCAGGGTAACACAGGATCTGTTCCTCCCTCCCGCTCCTCCTGTGGTACTCCAAACTGCCTTCTGATGCCTCGGTGCCTCTGTTTCTGCCTGTGTAGTAGTAATTTCTCCCTCCTAGGAAAGCTGAGAGACTGCAAAGGTGAACTGAGGTCTTGGGTTGCAATTTTCGTATCTGTTTTGTAAAGTAGGTTGTGACATTATGGATAATAAAGATAAAGGTTCCTGTAGCTGAGGTGTTTTATGCTTTCCATTTCAGTCACTGTTTTCTAGCTGAATTACAGTATTACAATATTAGCAAGTACTAACTGTGACAGCTGGAAGTTACCATGCTGGGCATACACCTCATCTGAATACATGTAAATAATTCAATCCAAACTAACCCAGACAAGGAAGAAGGATATTGTTCTGCCTTAAAAACCATCCTGTAGAAATCCTAGTCCATCCTTACTCTGAAGGAGAAAGGGATCACAAATGCTGGTATCTAGGGAGCACCTTTCACTGTTTGGCCAAACCTCTACAAATTGCTTGGCATTTGTTCAGTCAAGAATGGACAGAATCAGATTAAGTTTGGTATGAGAGAGAGCTGGGTGGGAGAGAAGGGGGAGCAGCGCTGTGGCAAGGTATCTGGGGGTACCTGGAAAACCAGGGACTGACCTGTTGAGCTTGGAAGCAATGGAGCCTAGGACAAAGACAAGGAAAAGCAGCTGGAACATGGTGATGGTGAGGAGTAAAAGGTGAAGCTGAAAGGAGACTGAGAAACAGGAATGGAGACAAGGAGATGTGAGGCTAAAAGAAGGGGAAAATGGGACTGTAAGAAGGAAAAGCTTGAGGGACTAGGAGCTGAACACTTCAAAGGTATGTTAAGAGATGTCTCTCTGTGAAGCTATGCTGCTCCCAGGATCTGGAATAGAACCCAGCATTTCTGACTTGCAGTATTTTTCTGGTTTTCCTACTGAGATCCACTCAAAAAGTGAATGTCTTGTCTCCTTGCAGCCAGCACAGAGGATGATATTCTTCCATATAGCAATCTATGGATCTGGAATTCCAACATTTCCAATGTAACAAAGGGAACTACATGTAGTAAAGTGAAAGGATGTCAACCTCCCTTCCTTAAAAAGCTAATAAATTATTTTATATACATGTGTGTGCGCATGCGTGTGTGTATATATATATATACACACACACATAACCTAGTTTGAAAGGAACTTGTAATGTCACTGCATTCAGAAAATAGGAAATACAAGAATTGGAGCTCAACCACTGCTCATCTGCTTTGACCACTTCCATTTTTATACAGTCTTTATTTCTATCACCTCATGCAGACATTCCTCCGAGTCATCTGGTGCACAAGAATTGCTTCAACCTTTTATTATTAGCATTAGTAAGTATTTGTGTAGTGGCAGTACCTAAGCTGTGTAAGCACAGAGGAAAGCCAGTCTCTTCACGGACAACTTTGCAATCTCAAGAATCTGGACTGTAATTCCATAGCTGGAACTTCTCACTGTGGTGCCCAAATTGAATTCAGCTTACCTCACTAGTCCTCTTTCTCTTCCTCCTTTTAGTTTTCCTTCATTCCTTAGGCTTTTATTTCTTTCATGCTTGTTTGTTTCACACTTTTCCAATAAAAATGAGAGCCTTCTGTATCTCCCCACCCCTGGTTTCCTTCCCACCTCCTCTGTTTCTGTGCTTCTTTCCCACAGCTAGCTCAGTTTTTTCCTTTCTTCATTTCCATTTCTCTTCCATCGCAAGGAATGAAGCATGAGCTGGATCTTGCATTATCTTTGTAACTACTTGAACCTGTATTACATGTTCAAACCACCTCTACCGTCACAAGAGTTAAAACTTGACTTCTTTTTTATTATTATGATAAAAAACCTGGTTCCAGGAATCCTTCCAACTATGAAATCAGCCTAGTAACATTTGCCTGAGTTTGCTGACATCCTGAAGGAATGATCTCAGGAGGTGTATTCTCCTGGCTGAAAGGGCCAGCAGCAGCACATCACAGTCAGTCATTAGCCTGCCCACAGCTGATTAGTTGGAGGTTGGAATGGTGCGAGGGGAGAGAATGAAATACCCCAAGAGGCAGGATCTGGGAATGTCTGGAAGAAAGATGTGCAGGGGGGGTGAAGGGTAAGCAGAAGAAAATCTGAAGAGGAAAAGGAGGAACTGAAGAGCCCAGAGGCAGCAGTAACCTAGAGGAGAGATTTTCACAGTGTGATGGAGAACAGGCAAGTAAGTACTGATTAAATTTTAGTTACAACATAATTTTAATCTATGAACAAACCTCCTGGTGATATCAGTATGAGATCCAGTGATAACTGCAGAGATTATAATGAAATATGATACCCTGCCTTCTTTTCTCCTCAGCTCTGCTCTATCATCTTCCTTATCCATCCCTACTTTCCCTGCCTAGGCCCGCCCAGCTCCTATGGAAGGTAACAAGAGCTTTGCCATTGGCTCCAGGAACACACTGAGGATTGTAAACTGAGGCCAACCTTAGCAACATGCTGACAGGAGGGCCAGTTCCACATCAGGAAGCAGGGGATGTTTCACTGACAGTGCTAATGCATCGCGGAGCAATAAAACGACTGGGTTGTGGCATATTATGGAGCAACATGACAAAAACTGCAGAATCCACAACATTATCCTACCCACAGTTTTCCACTGGCCCTAATTATAGTTCTGTTGCTAAAGCTATATAATTTGATTTTCAACAGCACACCAAAAAGGCAGGAGCTCAGCAGTTCCTAGAGCAATTGCACACAGTTTGCTAGACAAATGTATTTTGTGCAGGGTTAAGGTGAATAATGAATTAACAAATTACATGTCTAAATGTTGGGTTTCCAGTCAGGCTACAGGACAAGAACTAACATCAGTTAGTTAGGGCTAGCATGCCTGTATTTTCAGACTCCAAATGTTTAAAATTACTCTGGTAAGCAGTGGTAGCGCTTGGCCCTTATGCATATGACAATACAAGCATAAACCTTTTTCTGCTTATTGCCATTATTTGTCCTACTTGATTTTCTATTGCTATTTTGAAAGCAATGTTATAACTCGGTGTCCATTGGTTGCTCATCCTCTGTCCTTCCTGCTCTACTGCCCAGCTGGTAGCAAAGCAGAACTACCTGTCACTAGGACATGGTCTGACGTTGATGAGCCATTTCAGAGATGATAATAATCTGCATTAGGTGTTAACACAATCAGAGTCCATCCAGACAGCACTGCAACTACCAACATACAGCTGAACATCCCAATTTCCTATTGCACAGCCTCCAACTCATCTAGTGGCTGTTTGGTCTTTCTCCTTTCTAATGAAATAAATCAGCAAAACACAGACTGTAGCTTCAAATGAGAGAAAAATGCTTGTTAGAAAAGGAAGATGTCAAGTTGTAGCTCTCTGATAAATTATGATTTTACTCACTGTGAGATTTCTTGTTTGGATCTGAAAGCACTTTGCCCTCCTCTTATTCCTACACACATGTATTTTTATTTTGCTATTCAAGTCCCTAATCTCTTTCTTGCCTAAGTTGCTGTTGGCACACAGTTGTGAGCTGATGCCTCCCCCACCACCGACAGACAAATATTGCTTTGGCAGCATCAAGTTGCTGTGGCAGTGTCCTTCTAACAAAGGTTTCCACCTGATGGCCAAGTGCGCAGTGGGAAGCCTGTGCTTCCACCTCCATAGGGGAATTGGTGCAAATCCAGTTTAAAACCTGGTTGAGGTGAAAGCAAGTAAAAACCCAGGGTTTCCATAAAGAAACTGAGGTTTGACATTCTCTTTTCTGCCAGCCTTGTCCCGAAGATAGCCTCCAGCAAAGCAGCAGGTTGGGAAGCCTGGGGAAGCAACTTCTGTAGCTGCTGCAGCAAAATTCCCCAGAGCTCACCTCTCAACATGGAGCAATGCTCTTGGCATTAGTGGGGATCAGCAACTGAAGCGAAAAGCAGCAAGGGACGTGATTTCAGATTGCTGCTGATTTTGGTTTGCTTTCAAAGGCAGCATGATTCAAATTTGGATTCTAATTATCTGCCTTGTTTATAAGTAGCAGGGCCTAACTAATTCCCACTGGTGCTTTCCCAAAGATCAGAAGGAAAGCTGTCTCTAAAACATATTTTTTCAGTTCCAAGCCAATCATACAACAGTGACCAAGATGAATCAGTTCGTCCTGTGTTTAATAATAAAATAAACCCCAAAAAATAGTAATGAAATACCAATACTGTTGTCTGAGCTTGCACTTTGACCCTGGCCTACATTTGTCTGCTAAAGCACAATGAGTCCACATGATATTATAGAAACAAATAAACTACAATTAAACCCATATATTCAGGCAGATAAAACTAACAATGGGTTTACCACTGCTAAAAAATCACGTGCTCGACAGAAGACAATCTCTTGAAGGGTGGTACATGTTAACATGATGCATTTCCATGCTTAGACTTTCAAAACTGCAGAATAGAGACATTTATAGGTACATGTTTCAAATTTAAAGTAATCTTTTTGGAAGGAGCAGACAATTTTTTCTGACACACTGAAGGGGAATAATGTTCATTGTTTATGCATTTGCTCAAGCAGTGGAATTTTACATGGCTAAACTTCACTTCATCAGATGTATATCAGTTTAAATTAGCTCCAAATCCATCCCAACATTCATTTTTAGATCACAGCCTTCAGAGAAACTGATTTATCAGGATGCCTAAACCCAGATGCACTACAAATAAGCCAGGAAAGACAAATAAGCCTCTTGGCATAGGACAAATGAGCTGGGGGAAAAGGAATGTGAAAAAAGAAAGAGCTAAGGAAAAGTAAGGAAAAGCCTGCCAGTGGGAGGAATGCAGAGTTTCACACCCCGGGCACTATCCCACTTGGATTTTCTCATGTTCCACCTTCCCTCCAGCCCCTCATTTTGGTTTGTATCTTTTTTCTCTTTTTTATCATTGCCTGCTGGACCACCTTCCCTGCTCTCATCCAGCAGCTCTTCATTTGCATCCCTTTTGAAACCACTTCTCTTTGACAAGCCTTATAAACCATTTACAGTGCATGAGTGAGAGCAGTTCAGAAGCACGAAAAAGCTTTGTGCATGGTCTGATCAATGGCAGCTGCCCGAATGTGCTTTTAGCTCCCTGCAGATACAAAGAAAACCAGAACAGGACCTTAAAATGAAAGGTAGTCGGTAGCAGGCCCCTTATCACCATTCCTTTGGGAGTATCAGTTTGTTGATTCTGGAGCTGTGAAGACTTCGTAAAAGAGCATGAGTGAAGGAAAATTGAAATGCTTGTTTGATACCAGTGGTGGCAAGAAACAGTAGCTAAGCGTTAAAATAACCACTCTTTAAGGAATTTGGGATTGAAGGTAAAATCCTTCCAGTCTGAGACCAGGTCTCCTTAGCTGGGGAGCAGTCCAAGAGAGAGAAACCCTTCTTCCTATGGGAGCTTTCCTTTAATGGTGGCTAATTAACCTGATTTACCATACTTACCAGGTCTGACTCAGTTCTTATTCATTGCTATTTAAGAACACAGCAGAGATAGCTTGTCTTCTTTTCATCCTTGTACATGTAGTTTGGCTTGGGTAGAGGGTTAAATGAACTCAGAGAAGTTTGTTCTCTTAGATCATGTACAAGATATAGTTTTACCAGGTAGCACTGGCTACTATAAGTCAATGCAACATATATTACCATTATACTTTGTTCTTGATTTTGCTCCTTTTGTTTCCTATCAGACTCCCTGGAGGCCTTACTTCGTATTCATTCGCTTTCTCAAACGTCTTCCCAGATGCTCAGATCCCACTTCTGGTATTGCAGTTTCTTTTACATTTGTCTGGATCCCTTGTGCAGAGTCAGGACTTTACTGTTCCTTAGCTCAGCATTCTCCTGGCTAGACTCCAGCTCAGGTAATTATATCCAGGGCTCTCTCAAACTTCTTTCCCTAGCTGCATTTGCAGAAGTTATTCTTCCCTTTCTTTTCTGAACTGCTTTAGAGCATTGCAGATACTGAGAACTGATGGGATGTGTATTTCAGAGAGGCTGTGCATTATGCATTAGGGGTGAACCAACACCTTCCGCAGGGGGACTGAAAGTACTGTCACAGCTTCTTTTCCTTTTCATTTCAATGCTATTTTAAGCGGACAATTGTCACACAAAGTAGAAGCCAGAGAACAAAAATCTGGTCCAGATTAACCTGTGATTGCCATTTGAATGTAGAGACTTCTCCCTCTAATTTATTATTCTGAATCTAGCCTAGATTTGTTCAATAGCTGCTCAGTGGCTTATGTCACTTGAGCCGGCTGTCACAGGATGCTCACAAAAATAGATTTCTCATCTATTGGGAGACATATCAATACAGAGGCTAACGGGAGAATGAGCATTGCTAGAAGTAAGGTTGGTACATCAGCCATGAGGCAAACTACACAGCAAACCCAATAGAAAACTGAATTTTGCAATGCCTGTGTTCAACTGCTTCTTAACCAGCAGTTCTCTGGTACTGGTACTTATCCAGTGCTAGGCCAAAGAGAGCTCAGAGTATCCTTTCCAATGAAAAAGAAGTCAAATGGAATCACAAGGAGCCTGAAATATTTAAGAGAGAGAAAAAGCATTTTTTTTCTTACCTAATAAGTACAAACCATAAACTTAGGTAAATTACAGAAGGAAAAAGTAATACATAAAAAAAAAGAGAACAGCAATTCATCTACTTACTAGATCCTGCTAATTTCCTGCAGGATATGAGCATGAGAACTGGTTGTGAGTACTTATGCAAGCTCATCTAACTGCTCACTGCAGTGCAGTTCTTTCAGGGCAAAAAAATGGAGCTTCACACTTCAAATAAGTAAACTATAATCACTTTTCACTCCCTCACCTAGGAGCAATTTGAGCTGTTGCTATCAGTTAGCAGATGTTAGCTGTTCCCTAGTCTGGGAGAAGTGCTGCAGTCAGGAAAATCTTGGGAAGACAAATGATTCAGGAGAGGTCTATGCTCACAGGAAGTTTAAGAAATGCTTTTCTAATCTAAACTTGAAGGCTTTATTTTTGCCATGGGCCATCTATCAGAGAAGGATTATCAGAGAGCAGACTCATCTAGTTGTCCCTGTTTGGAAGGAAGGTTGGACCAAATTACCTCTGGAGGTCTACTCCAGCCTGAATTATTCTGTGGTTATTCTCCAGCCTCCATAATAAGCTATATCTGGAAAGAAGGCAGTTATGTACCCACAAGGCAATTCTTCACAATGGGGAAATTCCTACTAAGGAAAACCAATAAAAGAATCATAGAATAATAGAACCATAATATAGTTTGGGTTGGAAGAGACCTTCAAAGCTCATCCAGTCCAACCCCCTGCAATGAGCAGGGACATCTTCAACTAGATCAGGTTGCTCAAAACCACATCGAGCCTGGCCTTGAATGTCTCCAGGAATGGCACATCCACCACCTCTCTGGGCAAACATCTACCATCTGATGCAAAAGTCATACCGACTAGGGAAGGGAAGGACCAGGGGTCTGTGGAAGTGTACATCTGGAACTTTAAGTTAACTGTGCCCTTCTGCAGAGCTAAGTTAGCACAAGCCCCTGTGCAGTTTTGATGACAGGACTTGGCTAGTGTAAAAACAGCTGGCACCAGGTTCAGCTTGTTCCCCTTCTGCTAAGCAGTCCTGCTATGCAAAAAGAAATTGACCCCACTGTACTCAGTAATGTTTTTATCCTCCCTCCCCTGCAGTTCAGTGGTAAGTAAGAGTAATAAATCCGTATTTAAAGGGCTGTTGACTGCTTTAGAACTTCAGCCATAAAGGAAATAAAGTCAGCACATAAGCATGTAGCCTTCGCACAGTTAAAGATGGTGTCTACTTCTGGGTATAACTAAAAGCATGGTTGACTAAGGAACCAAATAAAACTGTAATGCACTACTGTATGATTTATGTCACGTGGATTTTTGTAATCTTTGTAAGTGGAAAGCGGGAATGGGTGCATATGTTTGCACAAGACAAACAACAGGAACAAACTTATTTTAGGATTCTTACTGCAAGCAAAGCACTGGGGACAAGGAGACAATCAAAGTTTAACAAACATGTTTGAGCATTGGAATTTCTATGAAGAAGAAATATTCACTCTATAATAGGTTGGATGGGGATAGGTTGGACAGGGCTTGGAGCACCCTGGTCTAGTGGAAGGTGTCCCTGCCCGTGGCAGGGGTTGGAACTGGATGAGCTTTAAGGTCCCTTTCAACCCAAACCATTCTGTGATTCTTTAATATTCACATAGAATGAATGCAATTGGCTTACATTATATCAGCTGAGATGAGTCTGATGATGCTACAACCTAAAGAGCTAATAAGAAATGAAACTTGTCATGCTTGTCTATTTCCAAAAGAGGTGATATTAGAATGAAGCCAGTTCTATAGTTTTGTAAACTTCTTTCTGTTTGAACACTTTGAACCTCAAGCCAGTTTTGGGGCCAGCCTAGCAGGCAAGTAAAAATTGCTTCATTGTATCCAACTCAGGGTTTTCTTATTAACCATTATGGGTAAAGATGTTTAATGTCAGAGAAGCAACAGCCTAAACTTCCACAATACCCATCACCCAAATATTTCGAGTGCTTTACAAATACTACTGGGTGAATCTGCATTGAACAGTGATGTGCAGCTTATCAAAGAGAAGCAAAGGCACTGCTACTACTGATCAAATTTTTGAGAGCACTGACAATCTCATTCTCTGCAGGGTCTTTAACACAGGGCAAGCTCACCTTGCAGAACCCTTACCTTACTTTAGCCACCTAGTAAAAGAGCCTCAGACTCTTAATATACCTTTCTGCAAATGCTGAAATAAGCTCCTGTTCTCAAAATCCATTAAGACAGCTATGTATTTTCTTTAAAATGTGCTGTCAGAGAAACAGGGAGAACTGCTACTTTACTAGAAAGCCCTTTTTGGCTGCATGATTGTGAACGTTTGTAGATGAGTGAAGATGTTTTGAGGCAAACTTAAAAAAGAATGTGGAAATAACCATTAGCAAGCTAGAGGTGCCTGTGAAGATCATAGAGGATGTAGAGAGGGATATTAAGAGAGTGCTGCGATTCAGCTGGGAAAGATCAAAGAGAGCCAGGTAACAGTCAGGGAACATCAGAGTACCATGGAAGTTGCTGAAGATGTAGGGAAAGCCAGCATAGAGCTATGGGATATAAGGGAAGTTGAATAAGATATGTATGTCAAGAAAGGTCTCAGGGTGATAGAGAAAACCAGAGGAGACATCATCATGACACAGCTGTCTGAGAAAGCCTCATAATGCTATGAGATGCAAGCCTCAGGATGACAATGAAAACCAGAGTATTGCTGGGGACACAAAGGACAACCAGCTAACACAAGGGAATGTTACTGACTGCTATTGCATCAAGAAGGGCTACGGCTGCTGGGTATAACCACAAGGATGTTTGAAATAATAAAGTCAGAGTGTCCAGATATTATGGGCAATAATACATGCTATTGGAGATCAGGGACCAAAGAAGAAGCAATTTTACAAATATGCCAAGAAAAAAACATATTATATCATAGAAATTAAGGGGAAAAAAAAAAAGCATTGCTAGAGAGCATGAGGGAGAATCTGAAGAATGTTTTCACCAGAAGCTCCCCAGCCTTAGGAACCTTCTTGGAGCAGCTGCTGAGCTTGAAGAAGGCTACAGCATGTTAAGGAATGAGAGAGCAACCGTGAGATGCCAGAAACAGTGAAGCAGATTGTGAGTTGAATGACAAATGTGTAAACTGCCGGTTGCTATAAAGGGCCATAGTGTCAGGAAATGTTGGAGCCTGCTGTTCTGCTTCTGGAGGCATTCAGGAAGAATGCAAGTAGAAAGAACACTGTATAGATTGAATAGCATCAAGAAACATTGGAGAAGGCCATGAATACCTTTGAGCCTGTTTGGGGGGGATCCAGACGAGGCAGTGAATTACTGGAGTGGTTAGCAATGCAGCCACATAGAAACCAAGGCAAGGATGTGATCTCCCAACAGCCCAAGATACCAGAAAAAAGCTCAAGAAAGAATGCAGATTGCCAGGGGGACTGAAGAATCCTGCATATAAACTAGGGACAACTGAAAAGCTGTGAGATCGGTCAGGAAGCGCAGGGTAAGGTCATAGACTGAAACAACTCAGATGTTTGGTTTCACTGTTGACTAATAGAAGAAAGATGTGACCCAAGATAATCCTGCCTGCTTCTCCTTTGGAGCGTAGAACAGAATCCCTTTCAGTACTGTCTTAAAGCAATGAATGCTTCCTGCTGAACAACCAATGCCATGTATGGAAAATAGCTATCTATCCTATGTCATTGTATGTGTTTAAACTGGGCCTTGGAAACCACAGGAGGCTAGGAGAGGAAAATAATCTCTTTGGGAGAAGGGAAACTTTTTAAGGGCTAAGTGTGCTGACGCAGGGAGCCCCTTTGCCCCTCACAGCAGTTACACAGCCTGCAGATACCACTGGTCTTTCATTATGAGTTTAGAAAGCACTAATAGAGAAAAGCATCACAGAAAATGTGTTTTATGCAACACCTAACTCCAGAGCACCGGTCCTAAACAGAGTAACATGGCCAATGTGTTTATAATTCACTGTGCTGACTGCCTTGCTGTAGCCTGGGCAGAGCAACGGCCTCAGCTCCTTTCTGGCAACCGCAGACTGCAAAAGAGACACTCTACTTGAAACCTGCTCTCTGCTGCACATCTTCCCAGGGGAACTCCGACTGGCACCAGCAATGTATCTTCTCTCTCCTCATACAGCTCAGCCTCAGGAGACCCATTCTGCAGCCTGTGTTTGGATGGGGAGGGCGGGGGAGAAGGAGATGAAGAGTTGTTTTTCATAAGATCTGCTGCAGAAGACTGAAAACAGTCAGGTTTCCAACCTCTTCCCTTTGTTTGCCTTAAGGTCTCTCAATTTCTGTATCAGGCTCTGGTTCAGCTTCCATTAGCACTTCCTCATCAACATCGTTAACAATGGTTTCCTCACTGAGGGTATCACTAGGATTATACTTACTGCCAGAATCCTCTGGCACAAAATCACTGTCTGAGTCAGAGCAGAGACATAATTAACCCTCGTGGTAGTTCTCTGAGGAATGAACTGAATACCTAATAAGATTTATGGGGCATCAAATTGATCCTGCTCCTAAGGAGAAAAGCATCCACTGGCTGACGTTAGCGTTGCCACTGAGGAGCAAGGAGGTTCCTGTGTCAACACATCTTCACCTCACCTGTACATGGCCTGCATTACCTTAATTGTGTTATTACATGTCTAAACAGCAGACCACTTGTTTACTGCTCTGGCCCCAGATTAGATCATGGTTTCATTACCCAAAGAAAACTATCAGCTTGTTTGAAACTGGTCTGATTGGAGTCAGGCATGGCAAGACTATCTCACTCAAAATTACCAGCATTCCATTTGCAAACACCCTTCAAACACTCCTGATCGTATTCTCAATCTCTAGGATTAGATTTATGATTCAACTCCAGAGGCTGAAATAGAACTGCTGGAGAACTTTCCCCACATACAGAGGAGAATGGTGTCCCACAGAAAAGAAATCATAGAATCATAGAATAGTTAGGGTTGGAAACGACCTTAAGAACACTGCACACTAAACCATGCCACCCAAGGCTTCCAACCTGGCCTTGAACACTGCCAGGGATGGAGCACTCACAACTTCCCTGCGCAGCCCATTCCAGTGTCTCAGGGAGAAATAAGAGTCAAGACTGATACAAACTTGCATGGGTTTGCTGTTTTCAACTCCAGAGACAAGAGCTTTACTTCCCTCCAAAAAGTAATCAGCCACTTCAGTGGCAGACATTGGCAAGCAGAGCTAATTAACATCCTAGGTCCAGAAGGATCCCCTCCCAGAAGCTGATAATACGTCTCAGTGGGGTAGGAGAAGGATAGTAGAGTCCTAGCTGGCTGGGAAGGATCTCTGGAGAAGTACATATCATGCAGATTTCTGTCTGCAAAAACCAGTAGGCTGCTAGGATCTGGAAGCCTCAAAATCTTTTCACTTCTGCTGGGAATTCAGTTCAAAGCAGCTGCATCTAAATGTTGCATAGCAAATGCTATGCTGGCAAATCTTACGATTCTTGTTTTTAAATCAACAAGAGTAAACTCTACAGAAAAGGAGGTAGCTGTAGGGCAGCCACATTTACCCTAGCTGTTTAAAATAAAAGTGAAAACAACCCTAAAGGAAAGAAAATAAGAGTATTTGAAATATGTATATGCAGACGCACTGCCCTGTCTCTTCTCTCAGTGCTGCATAAGGGGCACACAGATGGGCTGAATCCTTATACAGAGAGATCTGGTACAGAGATTCCTTAGAAAACATGCAGCTACCCAAGCTACCATTCCCAGTTCTTCTTTCTCCCAGCCAGGAGTGGGTAACAGGCAGGGAGAGGAGGAAGGAGGGTCAGCATCAGGCTGAGAATTGCCTGAAGGGCCCTCATCTTTCTTCAAAGCCTATAATGACGAGAGTGGTATTTTCTCCTTCATTCACATCTCTTGTGTATATGTTTCTGGTATCTGTGTGACCTCTAAGCTTCCGCCTCATCTGAAAGAAGGGGGAACTTAGTTATTTAGTCCTGAAGCAGCAAGATCACTTCAACCTTTGACTTACTTAATCCACACAATAAAAAAATATAACAAGATCAGTAAGAGTTGCTAATGGATAGAGAAAAACACCTCAGGAAGAATGCAACTGTTAGGACACATTTCAAATCTTGTTAGTAGTTATCCTTTCAACATAATGTCGCAGCTCTGGCATGTCATTTACAAAGATGTTCTCCCTGTCCCCACTCCTACATGCCAACCTTTCATGGTTTTAATGTACTCCAAATCTTATGTAAACACTAAACTTACAGATTTGAGGTTAAAATTCCTCTGCAGACTCAAGCCAACCAAAGGGCCAGGTAAATACTTGCAAGCTCCATGACAGGGACTGCAACAGCAGCAGCATGTTGGAAGGCAGGAATCCCTTCCCAGCACAGATCCCAGCTCTTATGTGTGTTTTCTGTGAGCCTGCAAGCCAAATAGCTACACAAGCTCTCCACAAGACATCTAGAGAAAGAACATGTCATACTGTAACATCATACTGTAGACATCAGAAGAACATGTGTGCTTGCAAGTTGTTTCCAAAATTGGCAATGCAAATGCTAAGAATCCTCATAGACACTAATCTGACCATAATTTAGACCTCTACCTACACCAACTCTTGACCAAGGGCAAAGGCTCAAACAGAAGAGCTTGAGGAGCCAGCAGCTCTGGCATCCTCTTCTGAGGGTATGCGACAAGTTGCTGATTCAGATCCACTCCCCCTGCTCACCTCATCCTACTTCTTGTGGAAATGACCACCTCTTCAGCTCTGCCTGCAGAGTGGCTCATGTGGACTCACCTGCTTTGATAAACCTGAGCCAGAGTTAGCTTCAATGAACTAAATAGGAGGTTTCTCTTAACCCAGTTTGATTGAAATGAGTTAAGGGGCACTCACACAAGCACCTCTGCAAACACATCATGAGAGGGCATTAATTCCTGGGAAAAGGCAATGACAAGTGGTGGGACTGCTAAATCAGGAGTCCATTTGAATGAGGCCATGCAACTTCAGGGCCAGCATGGATTTACTTTGCAAACAGCAGAAGTCATTGTTTCCCACCAGCTGCACATTGCTGCTCTCACAACAGCACAGGGGGAAGAGGAAGTGTTACTCTTCTACTTCATCAAGAAGTCAGCAGGGCTCACCCACAAGGAAGGTTCCAGCTTTAGTGTTTCAGCAGACTAGGAACTGCTCACATCTTCCTCTCTTCAGGCTGATCTGAGAGGGAGGTAATTTCCATCTGATCTGGGCTGAAACATGTAGTTTAGAATTAGAAATCAACTTAGTTAAAGGTACTGAAAGCCCTTCTGGCCCGGATGTAGTTATGGGAAACGTATCACCGGAAGCATCTTATCTCACTTGCCTGTTGTGGTGATTTGTACTCTTCAATTACACCAGCCATGGCAGCATGAATAGCACAGGTAAACCACCCTTAAGTCATGCCTATCAAATAAAAAGCTTTTCTATTTAAAGATTCATGTAAGAAATCAGTGTGCTTCCAGTGTGTGCCAGCAGATGATCTAACTCCATCTTAAGCATGCTCAGAAACTTCACATGACAGTGATAGAAAATCTATGAGCAGTTAATGCTAACAGTGTCTGTCTGCTTCCAGAGTGCTTCAAATGCCGGTTCATGAGCTGGCTACCAGATGCATTCTCTTTTTCCCTGAAGGCCATCATGAGGACTGCTATTTCATTCTCAAATCTCAACAGTCAACTACATGACAGAATAGAGTCTGCTCTCTAACATATGTCTCTTGCATGACAGCACATTAATTTGAATATGTTATTATGCTGAAGGGACTAAACTGACCACTTAACAGGAAGAGACGCATCCTTCTAGCTATCAAAAGCAAATAGCTTAACCAGAACGCTGTCAGAACAGCATCCAAAAATTAAAGGGCAGTTTCCATGAACACCATGCTGGCAACAGGGCAATATGCAGGGACAGCTCTCTTGCAGGTATAATGGCTATTGACATCCACATATGTAAACTCCCTAATATACAGGAAGATTAGATTAGACCATGTTAAATGACAGGGGTTTTTTTTTTTCCTAATGGTTAAAGCAAACTAGGAAACAATGCTGCCTTGTGGAAGGTTATGGCTAAAATGTATAGCAAGTCTGGATCATGGTGTGCCCAAGGCTGCAGGCTCCCCAGGGATGCGTTTGGAGTGTGTTTCTTTTCACAGGAGTGAGAGCACTGGGGAAAAGGAATGAGGATAGTACCAGGCACCCAGGTCTCATCCTGACTTGAAGCTGTGATTTGACCAGGACAGGCACTGACCAGGATAGGGCCCCAGAATTGTGCTGTCCAAATACAGCCTTTACTATCACAAACAGCATTTTAACAACCAAGTGACACCAGTATTTTATTATCCTGTTAGGACAGTATGAGTCTGAATCACTCGATAAGATGCTTGTGTGCAAGAGAAATAGAAAATCAGTACTGATGTAATCAACTATGTATGGCTTGACCTGGCCAAACCATTAGCCAAGTTGTTTAATACATGAAACCCATAGAAAGGAGCCCTATGTTTTGTTCCTTCAGGAGCTGTGGAGTGAAAACCTGTGGCTCGCTTTGGCATGTTATAACCCATCCAGAAGCACAAACTGCTTCTGACTGCAGCCTTGGTTCTCATGGGTACTGAGATTCGGAAGCCAGTGAGATGTCAAAGGCCTCAGATCTTACTGTACTAAAGAGCTATCTGCATCTTTATGGACAAAAATATCCTTTCAAAGGAAAAAATAACCCCTTGTGATTGAAGTTCGCATCAGTACAAATCCCAAGCTGTTTTAGACCATACACACACCAGAATGGAATGTATACTCACCATGCCCATGCCTTCTCCTTGACTTTACTGAGGGCTGGGTTGAAGCTAGTTTGAAAGAAATTACTGTATCTCCTTCTTTAAGCATTAAGCATTCCTGGCAGAAACCCTTGCTTTATAACTAATTCCTCATTAGCACTCCTTTAGACCTGTATAACTGTGCTGACTTTATGCTGCTCCTGGTCCAAGAAAAGGATTATCATCTCAGCACCAAAGTCTGCTCTTAATTAAACTGCTACAGATACAGAAAAAATCCACTGAAACAAATGGAATGGCTCTGGATTTACAGCAGCATAACCAAGATCAGAGTTTGTCCTATTGTTTCCCATCAAATCCATAATTCACCATTATAAGCCATAGTGCTCTATATGCTGACCAGCTTGTTTTACCCACTAGTAATATGCCACAGTGGCAGACAACTATTTTAATGAATTTAATACTTTTTATCTGAATTCCTTATGCGGGAAAGGAAAATATATTTGCAAATAAGAATATGGCACCTGCTTTAGCCTGAATAAAAGCATGAATGTGAAGAACAGGAAACCAAATATCTCACCCGGAGTGATGCTGAGCAGCTGCAACTTCCACGAACTTTGTATGAGTTGCAAGAAGTCAAGATCTCTGTGCATGGTATTTTAGTATATAATGAAAGGTCTTTTTCTGCTCTTTCAGTTTGTCATTCATGCAAAGGAAGACACTAGATAAAATACTAAAGAAATTACTGTGTGGAATCCAGATGCCTGAACATAACTATACAAAGCAAAACTTGCAGTGGCAATGCATGTAGAAGCTTGATCAAAGAGAGATCATTAATCATGTACACACAGGTTGGATGAGGGGAAAAGGCCTGAGGAAAAACCGCATGAAAAATCTTCATTGCACAGTAGTTACATTATTGCTTCATAGCTTTTTATGGCCTTAAATCCAAGCTAAAAAAGACATTATCTAAGGTGGTCTGGGGGATGCAGCAAGGATATACAAGGTGAGGCTCAGGAAAGGGTAGCTGAGGTTTTGCAGCATTCCAGATTTCACTTACATGTGATGGAATGGCTGTTAAGATCGCTGGAATGATTTCTTGCATGGAAGAAAGCAGGAACTCAAGAAAAGAAAGCAAGATAAGTATGTATGTTTTAGCAGAATTCTTCCTAACTACTAAATTATGATTGGCTGCATACCAAACACTCCACAGACTGATAAACAATTGCTCATTTTATTTCACAAAACAAAAAGCCCATTGAAAGATTTCTACTATTACTGCAGTCACTGGAACTCACTTGGAAAATACAGTTTTGGACATACATCAAATACAACTTTCAGCTGAATAACTGCAGTGGCCTAAGTTACTTTTCAAACATGTCAAGAAAATGTTCTGTTCTCCAGGCAAGAGGAGAACAACAGAGTGAAGCAGCGCACTAACTATAGGTATCAGACATTCCCCGAGGCTCAGAAATAGCTTCTCCTTTTAATTGCCAAGTTTTCAGCAACTAGCCTTGTTTTCGGGAGAGCTGGAGGAGGGGTATGGTTTCACATACAGACCCCATTTTTGGTGGGAAGCCAGCAAAAACAGTAGGAATCCCCATATCCTGCCTTGCCACCAAAAAAGGTACGTTTCCAACAGCTGTGTCAGCACACCAGTACATAGAGCCACACAGTAAACTGGAAAAACGAACCCATTTGGCTTAGAAAAAAGTGTTACTAAAACTGGTGCTGCTTTTAATGCAAGCGCTGGTTTGATCCCAGGGCAGTGTTACAAACAGCTGTGGCAGCACAACCGTGGGGCCATAGGTGGCTGTGGTGGCAGGGAAGATGAAATCCTTAAGATCTGCAGCCAGGAACAGGCTGTGCAGAACTGTGTATCGGGCTGTACATAAATGTGGCAGTGACACATCACATTTTCTTCGGAGGTAAAGCCAATTATGAAATCCCTCTCTATGCTCTTTGCCCTGGCTGCTGCAGCTTGTCACCTCCCAAGTTGTGCATATCTTAAGCTGGATCACAGAAATCATCTGGGTTAAGGAAGAAGAAATACCAAAACGAGTTTGTTTTCTAATCTTGCTCTGTTGCACTAGCTGCAGAAACTGTGAATTACAGGGCTAATGACTGACCACGGGCAAGCTCCTAAAACAGCTCCCAAGTCAAAAGAACCATAAATGAACCTGAACATTTGAGTCAAAATCAAAATCCTGCAAAAATCAATCCACCCTAAGGTGCTTCTGAGTGGACAGCCCCAACCAAGCGGAGAAAATATCTGTGTCCAACTTTAAAACCCAGATCCAGATCTGGTGAGCAATGGTTCTGTGAAATGTTGTGCTCTCCACACCTTCATTTTCATGCATTTACATCCCCCATGTGTCTGTAAAACACTGCTAAAAGCAATTCTTGCTCTGCTGTTACCCGAAACCTAGGAGAGTAGAGAAGCAGTCCCTCTCTGTTAGGTTCCGTGATACATCAATCACCTTTAATCAGAATTTGAAAGACATCTCTTACGTTTCTGAAGCTTCGTTCTCACACTCAGCAGCATCTAAAGCCTGTGAGCAGTTCTGGTAATGAAAAACAAGAACGTTTTAAGTCTTTCCACTGATCATAGCCTCCACTCATTGGTGCAAAGCCCTTTACCAGAATGGTTTAGACCAGGTTTGTAACACCCACAAGTCACAATGTATTAAAGTTTGGCAGTCTGGTTACCACAGACTAAAGTCGATCCCCACAGTAACAATTATTTTCTGCTTTACTGACTCAGGGAAACTTATTCTAGTTTTTCCCCCCTTACCTCCTGTCAGCCCTTTCATTTCTATGCCACGTTTCTTCATTCTCCCTTGCACCTATTGCATCTTTTGCAGCCAAAAACCCCACAGCTACTATTTCCCCATGTTGCTACTGAAGACTTACATACAGACCTGCCCTCCTGTTCACTTGTTTGGCCACACCGTTGAGGACTGCCCGGTTCAGTAAAGCTAACTTGAAGTTGTGAGTCACTTTCAGGAGTTGCTGGGCTTCCAGTGTGTCCCTATGAAATGAGGATTGCACTTCCTAGGTGTTTATTGTAATTGCAGCCGTTACACAAGCTGTGTGACATGGTCAGAGCTCAGCTCAGCTCAGCTCACTGTGGCTGGCTACAACAATGAAGGAACAGAAAACAGGTCGCTTCAGGAAACGGGATTTTAAAACGCAACAGGACAAATTGGGGATTTCATCCTTCATTTCTCTTTTGAAATGAATTTCAGTCAGTTTTATGTAAATGCTTTGCACACACACACGTATTTGAGGAGTGTTCCCCAGGATCTTTACAATATCACAACTTTGGGTCTTTCTGAAACCATCAGCTCCGCTCCCGAGCACTGCCTCAGCACCCCTCTGAAGGGCTGCAGCTGCCACAGCGGCCTAGCCAAGCCAGAGAGCTGCCCTTCAATATATCCTTTCCGTTCAACATGGACACAACTCCCAGTCTCACAAAGGACCTTCCAGCTGGGAAAAGCAGAACCACATCCAGCTGTAGAAGCCAGCCGACATAACCTCACGCTCAGGGCCGAATTGGGCTGGCCTGGGGCACTGCCCTCCCCTCTCACTGTGCCCTCCTCACCAAGTCAGGCCACAACGCTGGTCCGCCCGCGCCTCCGGCCCCTCTGTGGGGTTCAGGCTGAGGGGCAGTCGCGAAGGCTTCCCTCACCCGACCTGTGGAGCCCCGCAAGAGCCGCCTCACAGAGCGCCCAACTCAGGGAGAGCTACTCCTCCGCCGGCGGCGGCGGGGATCGAACCCGTGACCCTCGGCGGCAGCCCGCTATACTCCATCCCGGCGGCGCAGTTACCTCTGCCGGCATCCCGCCGCGCCTCGCGGGGTCGCTGTGGCAACCGCATTCCCTCTCCGTGCCCCTCGGCCGCACTCCACCCCCGAGCCCGCGCTCTCTGAGTCATGCGCTTCGCGATTGGGCCACGATTTCTCGCCGACCAATGGGAGGCGCCGGCTCGCAGCGGCGCAGCGCCCGCCGCGTTCGGCGCCATCTTGCCGCCGCGGGGGTAGCCGAGCACTGCACCGTGCCGGCCCCGCCATGCCGCATTACCAGGCCTGGGAGGAGTTTACGCGTGCTGCCGAGAAGCTCTACCTCGCCGACCCCATGAAGGTGGGGGGAGCCGCACCGACAGGCCTCGCGGGGGGGACGGGAGGGATGAACGGCCGAGGTGGGCCTTCGCCGCCCGCGGTAGGCCCGGGGCGTAGCGGCTGTGTGGTGAGGCAGTGGCTGCGGTGTTCTCGGTTCGTGTCCTGTGGCTGCCCAGGGAGGAAGGCGGACGATGAGCCCATGCCGGACCGTGGAGCCGGCTGCGGGGCGACTTTCCAGGCGGGATGCGAGTCCCCTGCGGGCCGCGGTCCCCTGTGTGGCGAGACCTGCAGGTGTGCTCAGGGGGGTTGTGGCCTGCACCGGGCAGGCTAGAAGCAACAGCCGGGAGGGGGGTGCTCATGTAAAACTACTTAGATCGCGCGTAGAGGACGGCGCAAGAGGTGGTGGTATTGAGGTGCGGGCCTCGAGAACCGAACCTCAGAGACGTGCTCATTTACCTGTGAGTTAGAACTGGGATTACGAGTTCTGCTGAATGAAAGGTGTGTCGGGAGTGGGTCTGGTTTATTTCAGAACCTTTAAGGCTGCATCATTTGAATTCGTCTTTCTAAAAAGTTAAAGCATTCATTAGGTCTTACGTGGCGATGCCTGCAGTGCCTTTGCAGACCGGAAGGTGCTTGCTTTCTAAAGAGTAATTGCTCTAAGAATATTCTTGCGGTGTGACTGCTTTTTGGCTTTAGTAACTTTTTCAGGAAGGTAGTTTGTGCAACTGTTGAAAGTAACTTAAGTACTCGGAAAAAGCGCTATAATTAAGCCAAAGAGCAGCACAAAAGGCAGTGTGGAACTGATGCTTGAGAAAACATCAGGGGGAAAAAAAGACCTAGTTTTCTTCACCAAAAATAGAGGACATGGAGACACTTTCAGAAGTAGTTTGTAACACTGGATTCCCCAGTGCTGGGCATGTTTTAAGATTCGTCTGAACAGGGTGCTGGGACATAGAGTCTGGGCCATGCTTTGCCTGGAAAGATTGGACTAGATGATCCCTGAGATACCTTCCAACCTGGTGTTCTATGATCTGGCTTTAACTAGTGTAGGTGATGACTTTATATGCAGTTGCCACTATCTACTGACAGTAAAACTGTCATGTTTTACCTTCTTATGCTCTGTAATAGTCAATGAAATGAAAGCCAAGGGATGTTGCTGCAGCCAGGAGCTCCTCTTCCCCTTTTCTGCAGGGGCCTCCAAGGGCAATCCCTCCCCATCTATGACAATAAACTTGTCTTATATGAAGGAGTTTATGTAGGCTCCAGAGTCACAACACGAGTACAGAGAACAAGCCTGAGGAGCTTTTGTGTGTAACTTGGCTTGTCAAGGAGCTGAGGGAAGAACAAGAATAGCGTGAGAGAGTGTGTGTTCTCCGTGGGCTAGTGAGCTCAGTAGTGAATGGTCCCGTCTTTTGTGGGAGCAAGCTGTCTATCAAGGCCATTTCTGCTTGTGGCAGCCTCTCTTGTTCTTTTGGAACAGTAGGAACTCCCAGTGAGGAGTTGAATCTTGAAAGCAGTTAATTTGAAAGAAGTTCTTTGGCCTTCTGATCTTAATTACTTAAAGAGTGCTACTCTTTGTGTCTTCCTTTTCCACTTGCAAAAACAACAGAACACTTCAAATCTGTCTGTAGGCAGTGGTGCAGCTGTTGAAATAACCGTGGTGGCTGGAAATATGACTGGTTTACGTATTAGGTTAGGTATCATAGAAGGAAAAAGTACTACTGTTAAGCTTACGCCACTGAGTTAATCCCTTTCAAATCTTCATTTAGACTTGATTTTAGATTTAGACTTTTTTTTTTTAAGTGTTTCAAGGTTATAAACACAAGCTTCCAGTTAGTTCTTCTGAAGCGTCCTGTATTGCCACACCTTCTGTGGTTCATCCTGCCTGTCACTGAGGTCTCTGCAGTTCTCCTTGTTGTATTTGCCATGGTTTTGAACGTGTCTGATGTGAAGTTTCTGATGCTGCTGTAATACTGGTTTAATATGTTAAGCAGGGAAATGTGATGGTTCAACTCCCACATTGTCCTGGCTGCGGGATTAGTGGTCACCATGGAGGAGATGAAAATACAGAGCAGTATATACTTCTAATAAAAGGTAGTCTGAATGTGGGCAGATTACCTTCAGGTATGCTCTTACAATTGTTAGCTGTGGACCTTAATTCTTACAATGTTTGTCATTTCAGGTGCGGGTTGTTCTCAAATATCGCCACTGTGATGGGAACCTCTGTATCAAAGTCACGGATGATGTAGCTGTAAGTACAGAATATATTCCTCTTTCAGGGCTTATTGTGCCTCTTGCAGATTTGCATGTCAACTTGGCAGCTCTTGGCTGTTGCCTTGAGAGTGCCTGACTGTTCTCTAAACTTGTGCTCAGCCTTCCTTAGTTGCTGTGTCTGTGACTGACATTGACCTGTGGTTCAACTCTGCACAGTCCAGGAAAAGTAACCCTTCAGTGTCCTTCTAGGTGTCAGCATAATTCAGGATTTTAGGAAAACAAGCACTACAAAAATCTTGCAAGCTCTCTCTATCTCAAAATGCATTATGGAGCAGCATTGGTGGCTTCTGCTGAAGCTTTTCAGGAGCGTCTTCAAACACAGGTGTCATTTGCTTAGAGTGGTGACAACTTCCAACCATAGGTTAAGCTCCCTTTTGGTGATTGTGAGACAGTAGAGTGATGATGAGACTGAAAGACAATATTCCATTGCAGTTCAGAGATCCCATTTTCTGAAATGCTGCCATGGTGTCAGGTACTCATTCAGTGAACACTGAAACATACATGCAACATGGAATTCTGCACTGTTCTTCTCAGGGCACTGTTGTTCAAGGAGGTGGAGCAGCTGTGTTTACTGGTTGCTCTTGTTCTAAATAGCCTGGAAGGGCATTTAGAAACATTGGGGTGCGGTTAGGATAGTGGGCATTGGGTGTATGTGTGCTAATGTACATGATAGTGACAGGTTCTTCCTAATAGTGTGTAGCCAAGTTGTTTTTCTGCAGTTCAGAGTAAGCAGCAGTAGTCTGCCTTTCCCTGATCTTCAGACTTGGATAAAGTCAAATTTCTTTCCAGGAAAAGTAGTGTGGCATGGTATTCTAATAGCTGCCAGAGATGTGAAACTCCACTTCCTGATAGTGATAGGGCTTGACATGGGTGAGATGTTGAGTTCGGAGCACTGATAACAGGGGGAATGAGGGCAGTTTAGTTGAAATCTTCCATATGGGAAGATGGAGTAGGCTGGTTCATGACTGAACTCTTCTCAGTTACAGGCTTTCCTACCTGCTTCCAGTCAGGGAAAGCTGTTACACTGGGAGATGGCAGGGGATTGGTTTTTGTTTGACATGGAGGTGGCTGTCTTTTTCCTAAAGGCAAGAGGGGAAGTTTTCTTTGCTCAATCTGTAGAATTTATACAGTTGAAGGAAAATTGTTTTCTACTGCTTGTCTCTAACTTAAAATAGGAATGCAATAGTGGCAAAAGTCACTGTGTTCACAGCACTGAGGAATGGAGTATTCTGGGGTTTTTTCACTGTTAGATCAGCCTGGGCAGTCATACTCAGGCTGTGTAAATGTAAGGAATTACTTGGTCAGCAAAAAAAACCCTAAGCAGTTTTATTGCAAGTCACTAACATATTGCCTGTCCCTTTTGCATTTACAGACTTGTCATATCAAAGACTTCCTTTTTATCTTAATCAGATGCAATGTTCCTTATTTAGGACTGTCATACATTTTGCCTAAGGGAAGGGATCCCCATCAGTGGGAAATACTGATTCTGTGTCACTGGCAGTGTAACACCAAGGACTGTGAAAGGCAAGATAAACTTACTTCCAGAATACAGTGAAATAGGAAAGGAATTACAGATTTAAAATCTGGTTTTGTTTTTTAGAGAATGCAATCAGGAGTGTCTTTAAAGACAGATGTAACCCTAAGTTTTAGCACCTTCTTTGGGAGAGAAGAAACCAGGATAAATCATGAACTTCTCTATTTTCAAAATGGAAGGTGTGAGCCTTTCAAAGAAACTTGTGTCAACACAGATGTGTTTTAAAACAGGGTAGACTAGATGTTGTTGCTGCTACTGATTGGTAATAACATGCTGCAAATGAACATTTAAGTACTTGTTTTATGTGTTTCAAGTATAAATATCTTGAAGCTATAAACAGGATAAAACCAGTTTGAGTGAAACCTGATGTGAATCAACTTATTCTTACAGTGTTTGCTGTATAGAACAGACCAGGCACAAGATGTAAAGAAGATTGAGAAATTCCACAGTCAGCTCATGCGACTCATGGTGGCGAAGGAATCCCGCAGTGCTGCCATGGAAACAGACTGAACTGCTGCAAATACAATGAGTGCTCCGGTCATATTTCACTGGAAGAAGATATCTCTTGGATTTGAACGAATGCTGGGACAGGAGATGCTTTCATGGACTAAGTAGACTGATGGCAAGTCTGCAGCATTTCCCCTCCCACCCTCCAGGCTCTGCTTTGGAAAACTAGGGAAATAAATGCTTTCAGTTGAAAGCTTATATTTATTTTGGGGAATTGAACAAGAAACTAGCCTTACCCAGTAGGTATGCTAAGAAGACAAGTAAATATTTAAAATCTATAGTACTTTAATCTGAATTTGATGGGCCACAAGCTTATTTCTGGAAAGTAACTATTTCATACAAGTTTCATTGTGTTCATACCTTATGCTGGTATATTTGCACAGTGAAAAGGTTTATTAACCTGACTAGTACTGTAGCATGATGACTGGATGTAATAAATATCTACATAAATGATACACATCAGTGGGGTTTAGGAGAACAGATGTTTTCTGCACTACAGTGTTAAAATTACCATTTTGTATTAGCACTGTCATTAGCAAGACTTCAGCTTTTACTATTGATCTTGGTCATAAGCTGTGCATTATCTGTGATGCAGTTTGTAGAACTCTTACATTGGTTAAATAAAACTTATGTATTTTAAAAATAGAAGTAGAACTTCGCTTGAACATTGCTAGAGGTGGGTGAAAAGTTGGGGTTTCTTTTCTGCTTACGAAAATATTAAAGAGTAGTGGCTTTTTTCCAGACTTGGAACTATTTTAGACTAGCCAGGGGACTTTTTCCCATCCTTGCTTCAGGCATTGTTGAAGTATATCAGCAAGACAATTTCTGGAAGCTCTTGCCTGTTGTATTAATAGAAAAAAATGCAGCCAAGCACTCCAGCTTCCTTATTTTAGCAGTTTGCAAACTGCATTTTCAGATATTATATGTGGCAGACGGATGTCAGCCAACTGAATCAATGGCTGAAAACCAGCTTAATAAACACTTAAAATATCACTGTCAAAAACAGACCAATGCTTCTGTGGTTTAGACTTGTTTTTCACTGGTACCTCTGGGAAGGTGATGGAAGGCTTTTTGCTGTAAATCCCAGTAGCTGAAATGGAACTTGCTTTGACTAGTTCTTGCATCCTTAAAACCAGATGGTTATTTTAATGAGATTAGCTTATTGGCATAACTAGACTTTTCCAGGACTAATGTTTTGGGTTAAACCAAGCCACAAAAGTCTGTAGTGGCGTTTCTGTGTAACAAAACAATCGACTGAAATAGCTACCTGCTGTCACTTACATAAAAATAATTGAGCTACTTGGAAGCAGTGGAGTTCCCACATTTACCAAAGGCTTGGAAAAAAACCCGGGCTTGAATATTGCATTAGAGTACCCTTTTAACTGAACATAGGACGATGCATATTGTTGGAATAGAGCTAAATTCCCAGTGAAGACTCCCATCTTAGTCTACAGGAGTGACTGGTATGTATGTAATGGTTTGGGGGTTGTATTGGCTTTTGAAATACAAATAAATCCAGAGAGAAGGTTAAATTTTGTTTGAAGTTAATGAAGATGCTGTAATAGTGAACATTTTCCTTGATGCTCCAAATTATTTTCCTAATGTTTGCAATATATTATGTTGAGTAGTTGAACCACTTATGTCTAAAGCACTGTTCTGTGCTATGAATGGTCCCTTCACAAAGTCATGCAAAGATTTAAGCTGTTAAACTGGCAGCTGAAAAGGCTGCAGCTGTTCTACTGTAGTTTTTGGACATCTCTTATAAAATGGTTTGGCATGTAGATGCCTTCTGTGAGCTGAAGTACAGAAAGGCTTGACTGATCTTTTAAGGTCTCTTTCAACCCAAACCATTCTCTGATGATGATGATACTTGCTTATGCTTGGAGGATACAGTAAAGAGGGAGAGAGAGAAGACTGTAGACAGACTTAGTTTGTATATATATATTTTATATATATATACATTTATATATATATATTTAAGCAGGTTTTAGAAGGGGGTTACTGTTGTCCAGTGGAGATGGGGATGACAGTACTAAGAGTAGCAGCTGTCAAGGAAGAGAAGCAGGGAAATGGATTTCTGGTTTTCTGATTTCAGAAATTATTTCTGTAAAACCATAAGGAAAGATTAATGCTGCTTTTTTAAGAGATGCGTTGTTCAGCTTATTCTCCATGTACTCACAGAAAAACTAGGGTGGTTCTGTGCAGTCAAGAATACCAATAAATCTACTGCTTGAAAAGAAAAGAAAAAAGCTTTTGGAAGCAGCTGGTGCTTCTTGACTGTCCTGGAGTTTTCTGCAACTTCAGCCCTGTATGTGAGCTCAAAGCTCTGCTTTTTTTTGCTCTTGAGTGCATATATACACTGATCCCTTCCCTGACGAACCTTCAAGTCCATCATATTGCCAAATACTCAAATGTGGCCATTGGTATGTGATGGAAAACCCAGCTTGATGTGGTTGCTGTGCCAACGGGGTAACTGGATGCTCTGCATGTGAAGCACTGAATTTGGCAGTCCAGCATGTGAGCAAATGCTTCTGATCACCACGTGGGTGTTTGTGCCAGTCACAGGCACAAACAGGAGCAGATGGGCTACGTGTGTCTGCTAGAGACAGGTAATCTTTGAGAAGGGGAATGATTAAAAAGGACCTTTTTGCTTGCTGTAGCTAATTTTGTTGCTGCATGTTAGTTATCTTCAGTTATTGCTCTGTTTTGTGAGAACACTTTAATAAAGAATATTGTTCTTGTTATTGCACAAAGAAATTGGATTAGTTTACCCATGGAATTTATTCTGTTTTTCTGGTGTTCTCACTTCCTGGGTTCTCTGAGTGCCTTTAATTCAGTTCTTTCTTTGTGCACAGCACTTAAGCTCTGTGTCTCAGATCTTCCGTGCACTACTATCATTTCTGTTTTGCTTAAGGGGTTTTAACCCTGATCTTTATAATGTAGTCTGTTCTGTAAAGTGTATTCTGGATTACGTAAAGATCCTTAAATTATCGTAGAAGTGAGAATTTTGATGACAGGTCTTTGATTTAGAGATCCTTATGGAAGGGGCCTTTGTTTCCACTGATGTCCCGACCTGACACTTAAGAGTGCTAGATTTCTTCTGTAAAATTGGATGCTTTGGTACACAGGTCTGCCACAATGGGAAGTGGAACTGAAGCCAAGCAGGTGTGTTTAAAAATGTTTTGTCAAAATAATTACATTTTATCTCTGTAAGTTCCTTCCTGCAGTATAAAAGTGGCTAATAGTCAATATTTTGCTATAATAAATGTGAAGAAAGCCTGCTTTCTGCCAGATGTGATTAAGACTTACAGAATCACCTGGTTGAAAGGGACCTTAAAGCTCATCCGGTTCCAACCCCCTGCTACAGGCAGGGACACCTTCCACTAGACCAGGTTGCTCCAAGCCCTGTCCAACCTGGCCTTGAACACTGCCAGGGATGAGGCAGCCACAGGTTCTCTGGGCACCCTGTGGCAGCGCTTCAGCACCCTCACAGTAATTAATTTGTTCCTAATACCTAATCTAAATCTCCATTCTTTCAGCTTAAAGCTATTCCCCCTTGTTCTGTCACTAGAGGCCCTTGTGAAAGTCCCTCTCCAGATTTCGTGTAGGCTTAGATGATACCATAGGTTGCTGTTAAAAGATGACGTAACCTGGAAGCCCTCATACTATAGGCAGAACAAATCCTCTCCATCTTTAGTAAGGATGATAACAAGCTGTTCTCCCTGCAGTGCACCAGTGCTTTTTTCACTTCTGGCTTTATGGGAAAAAATGATACTGTAACTACCATTTAGGTGAAGTTTGAGATCTAAAGTAGAAAACTGAATATATAGCAAACAGATGTGTTTTTTACATATAATCTACTTTTATGTAGGCTGCAGCTTCTGCACGAGTCCAGTTTCCTTCAAGAGTCTGTGAACATTAGTGGATGACTTTAGGGAGTAGAAGCTTAGCTGAAAACTTAGCTTTGTACAATATGCTCTGTGCTAACGAAACTTTGAAATTGATTGAATGGAACAAAGCTGATTTGGTCAAGTGTCTCTTAGGAGCCTTCTCGTAAGATAACTTTTTAAAGGAAACTGGAGAACTAATCCTATTTTTTTGCTCAAGTTATTAGTGATTACTTCTCAAGACATGGGGTGTCACTTCTGAAAAGCTGCTACCACTTTAAAGGTAGATGCTGCATGACTCAACACAAGTGTTTGTTTATGAAGATTTTATCTTTTATAAAGGCTTTGAGAATTCAAAGTTTAAATACAAGCTAGAGTTGAATTGTCTTTGTTCTTGGGGATGACAAACACATGCCCTTCATCTCTTACTACTTTTACCATAAGTAAAAGACTGGCTTCCAGATGAACCTACCCACCTTTCTGCTGGGCTGAGTTGCTATGCACTGAACGCAGGTGTGGACTTTTGAGTTTATAGAATTGTTAGTTTTAAGATGAGAATGATGTCACAGTATTTCAGAGGCAGATTAGTTACTCAGCAAAATACAAAGCATGGTAGCTTGCTAAGCCCTGCTGATTATGCAACCTTATGTAGGTCCTGTAACTGCTTTAACAGTCTAAATGCTCCCAAGAGAATGTGAGCTTAAACTGGACCATGTAACACTGACGCCTGTGGAAACTGAGCAAATAAAACCATGGTCACAGCATGATAGCAGAGTTAACTGCCTTCGTGCAAGTACAGGCCCTATTGTTGAATGTAATCTGCTTCTGGTGAAGGTACGTGCTTATTTTCTGTGCCAAAGCTAGTTATAGGTGTGAGTCCTGTAATGGAAATGCAATTACTTTCTGCCATTCTAGAAGCATCTTAAGTAATGAGTGCTATTTCTGAGCGCTCTTAGGTGGAAATAGTCTAATAGCATTGTACTCAGCCTGTAAGTACTCCTCATACAGGAGGTGTTGTGAATGTCAGTATTATAAAACCAAAGAGTACGGTGCTTCTCTTAATGTTGGTGTTTATGAAAGTGTTTTCTATTTAAACCAAGACCAGCTCCGTGGATATTTTGCTTTGTTTTTGTAGCAAGTTTTGTTTTTGTGCTCACGTTCTTTGCCTCCTTCTTTTTTTGTGGCAGCTTTAGTCATTTTATTAGAACTTAAACCACCAGTCATACCGAGAGGTGTGGGAGAGATTGATTTTGGGGTTTTTTTTATTTTCTTTTAAGTTGTGTTTGCATGTTGGGTTCATGTTTTGTCTAGAAGAAGTGGTATCTGTTCATAAAAGGACTAGTCTGTATTGTTCTGCTGCTGCTGAGCAGGATCTTCCTGAGTACAGGCATGCGTTTACAGCGAGATTCTAGAGAGCCTGGCTTCTTGGAGAGGGGGCTGAGTTTTCTGGACATTACTGAATGGCTTTACTGGCTGATAGTGAGCAGGTGGGAATTTGCTTCTTGCATTGGCTAGCAGAAATGCATATTTTAACTGGGTTGCTCATGCATGTAAAGACAGCCATCTATAATACAGTTCTGCTATCATTATGTGACTAAAAGATGAAAGGCTTGCCTCAGGGCACTGACAAATGAGCTCTGGCAAACTGTGTGTGGCTTAAAGATGCTACCTCCCAAAGGCATCTGCTCCTTTCTGGAGTCAGCAGGCAAGAGGCTGAACTAATGCCTTAGACATGTTCCTGTGAAAGTGTCTTACTGTAAACTGCCATAAAGGATACCTTTTAAATCTGGGGCAGGAAGGAAACTGACCTCAGTGAGTGATTGACAGCTGGGTTTTTTTATTAAACACATTGGCTGTGGCAGTGCTGCCCTACGAACAGGATTCACCAGGGACTGTTTGTTTGTGCCCAGAGGCAAGCTTTTCCTCTGTGTTGGTCACACAGCAGACCCACATAACGTGACTATATTTAAACATGCAGAGAACCAACCATGTTTTAACAGAGCAAAGAGCTGCTTTGCAAATAGTTTCTTAACCACTGCAGCATCATTGATCATCTAATGAAAGTGCAAGGCCTGGGATTCCATGGTCAATATAACAGCTGGTTGCTGGTCCCTGTTGCTTCTGTTACCCTGATTCCAGTGTGCCTCAGAGCCTTAGCTGAACCCTTTGGATGTACAGTGCATCAGAGAACACCTCAATGTTCTAGAGAGCTGCCAGTTAGGTTATTCTGCCTGGTTCTGTGCTGAAGTGGCTTCACAGAAGGTCGAATGGGTGCTAGTGGGGGTGAAATGGAGGGGTTGAGAGGGGTGGGGAGAACAATAGGAGCAAAAGACCCAGCAGTTAGACTTGCTTAAGCTGCCATGGAACCCCAGCCTAAATACCTTGCATCTTGTGACTTCCCTGACTTGCTTGTAAAAACCTCCTGTCTGTCCCGTTAAATGCCCTGTAAGGTACATGCCATACAACAGTTACCTAAAGATTCAGTATATCTGAATGTATTGTTCTATAATGCTACAGAAAGTGTGGGACTAAAGACTGTAGATGATACTCTCCCTAATGGCCTGTAGCCTCTCCAATGGAGTAACCACTCTGTGCAGCAGATCCAAACCAATACATTCTGAAGGTGCCTCCAGAATACATCCAGGTGGCTGAACCTTGAAACACAAACACTGAAACACCTACTGTGTGTGAGTTCACTGGGGGTGAGGATGGGTTATCTTGATTTCATGATTAGTTTTCCTTCCCTGTTCTAACTTCTGTGTTAAGCTTCCTTCTTTTCTGGCTCTTCAGTCCTTTCTTCCTCGCTTGTCTTAAACTGATTCGTCAGATCTTTTATCTTCCTCTATAGAGTTGATAATGGTGACTTTTTGTTTGCTTGGGGGAAGATGATTGTTATGCAATTGCATCTTCACATTCTACGTGTGGGTGTTAAGAGAGGATTTTATTCTCAAATCTGAGCTTTGGTAGAGGTCATGCTTGTCAAGAAACACGTGTGCATGTCACAGAAGCATTAATAATAGACTACATGACCACTTCCTTATCCAATAATATAATCCAGCAGTATAAGAAAATAGGTGTTTTGGATATCAAAAAAAGTACTTAGGCTTTAGCAAATGAGCAGATCCTTCTGCTTGTGAACCAGAAGCATCTTATGGTCAGTACCATTAAAACACAGCTGAAAAACTAGTACTTAATGATTGGCAATTTAAGAGGGTTAAACACCCACAGGAAGACATATACATATACATAAGAGTGGTATCTCCACAGCAGGAACTTTGAACTATCCTGTCCGCTTCATGAAACAAAGAACTGGAAGGCCCTAAGGAGAGCCCAGATGACTGAAGACACCTGTTTTAAGAACATGGGACAACCTGGATGAAGTATGAAACTACTTCTGTAACAAGCTGGAGAGGCTGGAGTTACTGGCTAACTAGAGTTTGGAGCTGGCATTGTTATCACATTTTTTCTATCCTCTATTTGTTCTTTTTCACTATCTAAAATAGTCAAATACAGAATCTGTATGGTAGCTGTAATAGTTATGACAGTGGGGCATAATGCAGTTGCATTTCTATCATCCTATAAAGGTTATGTTTTACCATGAAACACAGTCTTACCTATATGTGTGAAATCCCAGTGCTCCTACAGAAGCAAGACAGGTTGCTATTAACACTTTTGTTGTCTAAAGCAAAGCAGTGTGCAGCTGCTGGTGAAGACAAGTGCCTAAGTAGGGGTAAAACCCTGAGCTAACATGGTTGGGGTGTAGGAAGAAACCAACAAAGCTGTACTTACAGAATGATTTAGGCACTTGTTGCTTTAAGACGTTTAAAACGTTACATTTAGCTACTAATTGCTGCTTATAGCAACATGGCGTGAGAACTCCACCAGGTACTCTTTGTACAAAGGACTGCCTTAGCTGACTGGGATGGCTGGGTGGAAGAGGCTGAGAGATATAAAAGGAACTGTTGTCTGTGCTCACAAGGTTTTTGTTTAAGACTTTTCTTCAACGATGCAAACAGAGAACTGGCGTGGTGCACGGCTGATGAAAAGGTAAAACTGGAACTTGGGAGGGAAGGGATAGGTGAAAACTGTGATTGAGTGGAAAAACCTCAGAGAGCTGATGAAGAAATTATGTTGTTTGTTAGGCTTAGTTGCTACTGCAGGACCTTCTGAGGCTTGCTCAGATCTCTCTCACCACGTTTGGAAGACAAGCTTTGGAGAATCCAGGGTTCTTGGTGTTCTGTCAGGCACATAGCTGTGCTGCATGGGACAGTAGCGGGGCAGCT
>NDXB01007402.1:116551-131316 GCA_002631895.1 Agapornis roseicollis | reverse complement strand
ATCTCCCATACAAGGACAGGCTGAGAGAGTTGGGGCTGTTCAGCCTGGAGAAGAGAAGGCTGCGTGTAGACCTCATAGCAGCCTTCCAGTGTCTGAAGGGGGCCTATAGGGATGCTGCAGAGGGACTCTTCATTAGGGACTGTAGTGACAGGACAAGGGGTAATGGGTTCAAACTTAAACAGGAGAGATTTAGATTGGATATAAGGAAGAAATTCTTTCCTGTTAGGGTGGTGAGATGCTGGAATGGGTTGCCCAGGGAAGCTGTGAATGCTCCATCCCTGGCAGTGTTCAAGGCCAGGTTGGATGAAGCCTTGGGTGACATGGTTTAGTGTGAGGTGCCCCTGCTTATGGCAGGGGGGTTGGAACTAGATGATCTTAAGGTCCTTTCCAGCCCTAACTATTCTATGATTCTATGATGCAGCTTCTCTGGAGAGCTGCTTCCCAGCATTGTTCTACAGGAACCATTTTACAATTCTATGGCTCTCTTCCTTTTCCCTGGATCAAAGGCACTACAAAGAAAATGCAAATGAAGACAAAAGCTAGCAAAAATCCAAACCCAAAACCAAACAAACCTCTACTCTCAAGTTACCATAACTAAGGTGAAACATTAAGTCCTGATGCATGTCAAAACCAAAGATCTCTCATACAAAGTTTCATTTTCCTCCCTATACTACTCCTTCCCACAACAACCTGTTTCTCACTCACCTCTTTAGAGCTGCTGGGCAGGTAATTCATTGCGGCTGCCATGCATCCTTGCGATGCCAGGAGACTGGCATATTGGGTGATTCGTTCTGCCAAGACAGGGCCTGGTGCTGGTACTGCTGTGCCTCGGAGCATCTCAATGGACCTGCTCAGCACCATCACCTTCTCTATGAGATCCTGAATAAGTCAGGAGGAGGGAAAAAACAGACCACTCAATCTGACTTGCTTTACCTGTCCATCTCATGCTTAGACTATACCAGATGGCTCTCTCAATTTGCAGCTGACATCAGGTCCAATGTGACTAGAAGCTACTCTGCCCCAGATACTATCACTGATCACCATTTCTTAAGTTGTACTTTGCGGAGAAAAACAGGAACCAGGAAACAAACCCTGACACTACCACTTCTATGGTAAGGGAGAAAAAGATAATCAGGAGCCACAAGGACATTCAAATCAACTGTGACCTTTTCAATAGGAAGTTACTACTGTAAGTCCAGAAGTTACGAGCTTGGAAGAGGAAGGATTGAAACCATGCCAGAAGAAATTCACTAGGAAAAACTGCTATTGTTGACAAACGTCACTGACTGATTAACTGATAACTGGGAGGAAGACAGTTTCAGACATAACCAGGAATGTTGGAGATGCATTTTTGTTGCTTACTGGCCAGGCTGCAAACCCAAGAAACTCTGTATCAGAGGACATTATCTGCAGATACCTGAGTGGAAGACTTGTCTAGACCATTCTAGGAACTGATGGACACAACCCAGGTAAGTAACAACACTGACTGAAGCCCCGATTCATCTGCAAGCTGTGACTTCCCATACATGATCGTTCTACTTGCAGTAGGAGTAATGCAGTCTAGACTTTATTTTGCCAGAGGCTGCTCTGAAGGCACAGTCAGATAACTGGAGCATTACAGTTAGACATGACAAGCACTGCAACTGCAATCTCAGGCAACTTACAGTAAGAAGAAAGGTACTGTCTAAACTTCACTGACAAAAAGGAAACTCGGAGATTACATCAGTATAGAAAGACAGGAAGGTGAGCTGTAAATACTGTTTGTGGCTGGATTTATGAGCAATCTAATCACTACTCCCTAAACATACAAACCATTAATGTTTGAAAGTGAAAGCCTCCTTGAGTTGTAAGCCCATAACCCAGCCTAGAATGAGATACCTTGGTGATTACGAACAGGTCTTCACTGTCTGCTGGAAGCCAAATACTGTTTGATGGGGTAATGCAAACAGATCAAGGCTACCAGACTAGCCTAAAGAGGAGTCAAACCAACATTATAGCACCTGTACCTGCAGGGCAAGGGGTGACGAAGTCTCATGGTTTTTTACCCAGCATTCCACCAACCTCTCCACATTGCCTGATGAGATATAGCAGAGACAGGCATCATTGGATAGGGCTGCATCTCCCTCTGACTCTAGGCGGGAACCCAGCATGTCTAGAGAGGAAGAAATACAGTCAACATTTAACACACTCTTTCTGAAGAGCTCGTTAACCCCAGTGCTCATCTCTTAACTATCTTACTGTGGCTTGACATGAAAAGGTGTTGACAGTTTTGGATCTGCACCTAATTAGAATCATAAAATCATTTAGGTTGGAACTGACCTTGAAGACTGAGCCTAGCCAAAAACCTAACACTGCCAAGTCCCACTAAACCATGTCTTTAAGTGCCACATCTATATGTCTTTTAAATACCTCCAGGGACAGTTACTCAATCACTTCTCTGGGCAGCCTGTTCCAATACTTGATAAATCTTTATAGTGAAAAGAAAATTCCTAATACCCAGTCTAAACCTCCTCTGGTGCATCTTTAGGCTGTTTCCTCTTGTCCTATTGCTTGTTACTTATGAGAACAGACTGACCCCCACCTCACTAGAACCTCCTTTCAGGCATTTGTAGAGTGATAAGGTCTTCCCTCAGCCTTCTTTTTTCCAGACTAAACAACCCTAACTCCCTCAGCTGTTCCTCGTGAGACTTATGTTCTAGAACCTTCACCAGCTTTGCTGTACAATTCTTGGATAACACAGAAAAATGGACATCATTAAGGAATCCCAAAGCCAACTTGGTTGAAAAAAGTAAGTATTTTTTATATATCTGCCAATTTTTATGTGTCTTTCCAAATGGGAGACATAACTACGGGGATCTGTTACAGACCGCCTGATCAAGAGGACTCTGTGGATGAAGCGCTCTATAGGCAGCTAGGAACAGCCTCACGCTCACAAGCCCTTGCTCTCATGCGGGACTTCAACCACCCTGATATCTGTTGGAGGGACTGTACAGCTCGGCACAAGCAAACCAGGAGGTTCCTTGATTGTGTGGAAGACAACTTCCTTCTGCAAGTAATACAGGAGCCAACAAGGAGAGGTCCCGTGCTTGACCTCGTGCTCACCAACGGGGAAGGGCTGGTTGGAAATGCGATGCTCCAGGGCAGCCTTGGATGCAGTGATCATGAGATGGTAGAATTCGAAATCCTCAGGAGAGTGAGGAGAGCACGCAGCAAACTCACTGCCCTGGACTTCAACAGAGCAGACTTTGGCCTCTTCAGGAACCTGCTTAGTAAGTTCCATGAGATAGAGCCCTAGATGGCAGGGGCCCAAGACTGTTGGTTGATATTCAAGGATCACCTACAACAAGCTCAGGAGTGTTGCACTCCAACTGGAAGGAAGTGCAGCAGGATGGCCAGGAGACCTTGGATGGATAAGGAGCTGCCAAGGAAACTCTCAAGGAAAAAAGAGGCTTATGGAAGGTGGAAGCAAGGATAAGTGGCCTGGGAAGAACACAGGGATGTTGTCTGGGAAACTAGGGATCAGGTTAGAAAAGCTAAGGTCCAGTTAGAATTAAACTTGGCTAGGGATGTTACAGGTAACAGGAAGGAATTCTATAGGTATATTGCAAATAAAAGACAAAGGACAACATGGGCCCTCTCCGGAAGCTATCAGGAGAACTGGCTACCTGGGATTTGTACAAGGCTGAGGATCTTAATGACTTTTTTTGCCCCAGTCTTCAGTGACAAAGGCTCTGACCACACCACCCAAGTCTTGGAAGGCAGATGCAGGGACTGTGACAATGAAGACTTTGGGCCCACTGTAGGAGAGGATCTGGTTTGAGACCATCTTAAGAACCTGAACGTGGACAAGTCCATGGGACCCAATAAAATCCATCCATGGGTCCTGAAGGAGCTGGTGAATGAAGTTGCTAAGCCACTGTCCATCATATTTGAAAGATCATGGCAGTCAGGGGAAGTTCGGGACAACTGGAAAAAGAGAAATATAACCCCCATTTTCAAGAAGGGGAAAATGGATGAGCTGGGGAATTACAGACCAGTCAGTCTCACCTCTGGGCCTGGCAAAATCTTGGAGCAGATTCTCCTGGAAGGCATGCTAAGGCACATGAAAAACAACAAGGTGCTTGGTGACAGCCAGCATGGCTTCACTAAGGGGAAATCCTGCCTGACCAATTTGGTGGCCTTCTATGATGGGGCTACGGAACTGATGGACAGGGGTAGAGCAGTTGATGTCATCTCCCTGGACTTGTGCAAAGCGTTCGACACTGTCCCACACGACATCCTTGTCTCTAAATTGGAGAGACATCAATTTGATAGGTGGACCACTCGGTGGATAAAGAACTGGCTGGATGGCCACACGCAAAGAGTTGTGGTCAATGGCTCAGTGTCCAGCTGGAAGCCAGCGATGAGTGGTGTCCCTCAGGGATCACTGTTGGGACTGGTCTTGTTTAACATCTTTGTCACTGACATGGACAGTGGGATTGAGTGCGCCCTCAGCAAGTTTGCCGATGACACCAAGCTGTGTGGTTCGGTGGATCCACTGGAGGGAAGGAATGCCATCCAGAGGGACCTTGACACGCTTCTGAGGTGGCTGGTGCCAACCTCATGAAGTTTAACCATGCCAAGTGCAAGGTCCTACACCTGAGTCAGAGCAATCCCAGGCACAGCTACAGGTTGGGTAGAGAAGAGCTTCAGAGCAGCCCTATGGAGAAGGACTTGGGGGTGCTGGTCGATGAGAACATGAACATGAGCCAGCTTCAGTGTGTGCTTGCAGCCCAGAAAGCCAACTGTATACTGGGCTGCATCCAAAGGAGGGTAACCAGCAGGTCAAAGGAGGTGATCCTGTCCTTCTACTCTGCTCTTGTGAGACCTCACTTGGAGTATTGTGTGCAGTTCTGGGGTCCTCAACATAAAAAGGACATGGAGCTGTTGGAACAAGTCCAAAGGAGGGCCACGAGGATGATCAGGGGACTGGAGCACCTCCTGAATGAAGACAGGCTGAGAAAATTGGTTTTGTTCAGCCTGGAGAAGAGAAGGCTGCATGGAGACCCCATAGCAGCCTTCCAGTGTCTGAAGGGGGGTTATAGGGATGCTGGGAAGGGATAGCTCATTAGGGACTGTAGTGATAGGACAAGTGGTAATGGGTTAAAATTTAAACAGGGGAAGTTTAGATTGCATATAAGGAGGAAGCTCTTTCCTGTTAGGGTGGTGAGGCACTGGAATGGGTTGCCCAGGGAAGTTGTGAATGCTCCATCCCTGGCAGTGTTCAAGGCCAGGTTGGACAGAGGTTTTGATGACATGGTTTAGTGTGAGGTGTCCCTGCCTGTGGCAGGGGGGTTGGAACTAGATGATCTTAAGGTCCTTTCCAGCCCTAACTATTCTATGATTCCATATATAAATGAAAGAAAAACCCATAAAAATGACAGACTAATTCAGTGGAAAAAAAAACCCAACACATTTTTTTTCCCAAAGAGGGGTGTGAATCTCTACCAGTATTGCCCAGTACCAGGGACAACTGGCAATCTGGCAGTTGTCAGAAATGCCAGGAGATGAAGGTGAACTGGAGCTATCTCACTATCACCACAACAGCCATGGTCCATCCTTACAATTTGGTCTGTAAGAAATGTCATGTTTTCTTGCATTTGAAGTTGTGTCATCTTACTTGTAATAAACTGCTGGCATTTCTCCAACAACACTTAGCTCTTAGCTATTCTTATCAGCCAGGAGCAAGTTCCCAGCTAAGCAACATGAGTAACTTCATCAGATTCAGTCACTAGATTGCCCCCTAACTCTCACTCTTAGAACAACCAGTTGCTGAGCATGTTGAACTATTAACAGAACTGATGAAACTACTGAAGTCATCAAATGTTCATTAGCCCCTATTTCTGAGCTTAAAAGGGAGTGGAATGTGCTGTAAGCGTAAACCTCTTTCAGATGGAGTGAAGCTACCTGACCTTTTACTGTCAGAGAATCCATTTATCCTTAGAATGAAATCATAAATATCACCATTTTATTGTCTCAGCCTAGTGCCCATCCTGTTTTTAAACATCCCGTTGGCAGAGGTGACAGGATATATCAGCATATATAACTTCATACCATGATTCTCAACTACAAGGTGCATTTATTATTCTCCTAACACAACAGTCCACACTCAACTTCCAGCTAGCTGTATTAAGTAAGGAGTGCTTTCCTTCCTCAACTGTATCCACTTCTTTCTGTAAGTAATTTCTGTAAGAGGTGCCCTCACCTAGAGAAACCATATCAAAACAGTACGCTACATACCACAGAGCTGGGTGTAGTCCTCATGCTTTGAGTATGTTAACAAGATGGCCAGTGCCTCCTTCCAGCTCTGCAGATCACATGTGCAAACAATATCTTGCCAGTTCTGTTGCACAATGGAGGAAAGCAGCTGTAAAGGAAGTAGAAGGTGTGTCAATCACTGAAGACAAAATAAGCTGACTACTTAAGACCTACAGTGACAGCTCACTTTCAGACACACTTCCCCCACTATTACAGCGAGCAACTAGTTCACCATTCCATCAAGCTCCACCAATCCCAGCATCCCAATTTTAACAGCATACAAAATCCAATGTCTCTAAAGAAAGTAAAAAAAGCCCAAGAAATTACTTAAAATAATACAGAAATAGCTTCACTAGACGAGACTAAATATCTGTTTAACATGCCTTGTTTCAGAGCAGCTAGTATCAGTGACGGGGAATATAGTGTTAGGATATCCCAACCCCTGCTGCACTTCCCAATTTGTAAATTAATAAGCTAGGACCTTCCCAGCTGAACTGCGGATGGGCAGGATGCTCCACAGGTTACAAGCATGGGGAGCTGAGGCACAAACCATTACATACAAAAAGGACCAGAGAATACAGATATTCTATGCGGGCAACATGAAGTTGTCATAAGATTACCACAGGTAAATGTTGAGTCAAGAGGAGATACACAGATTCTGCTGACATTCTACTTCCTGCCAAAGTATTTCCACATCCATTTAAACATCTGCCAAGATATAACACACCTTCCCCAGCAAAGTGGGTGCACAAAACTGTCACTTACCATGGAGAGTTTTGTCTTCCGCTTGGCAAAGTAGCGCTTCTGGGTCTCCTTCAGGAGGCTTTCCCCACCAGCAATCGCTAAGATGATGGCATCAGCAAAGCGCTCTGCTCGCATGCACAGCTCCACTGCACTCTCAAAATTTCCCAACAAAAGGGCCTGGCTGATGAGTCCATCTGTATCTACAGAGGTGAGAAGCAGAGTCAACCCACAGGAACATCATTCAGATATGCCGATGATGCTTGCTTTAAAGAGGTGGCAGTAAAAAAGCTAACATATAGAAGCCCAGCTAAAAATAAAGTGAAATAATAATGTGGAAGCCCAAACCAGATCTTGCACTTCAAAAAAACCCCACTGACTTGACTGCTAGTCCATAATCCAGAAGATTCTCCTATGTTTTTAATGGGTCTCTTATCTAGAAAGAGCATTTCCCTGCACAATGCTGAGATACTGTGTGACACTGGGAAAAAGTATCCATCTGCTGGACAGGAGCAGGTTCTTTCGGTCTCTATAATTTTCTGGGTTTTTTTCTTCTCCTCTTTTCTTTTAAGGGAAGAAACACACTTTATATACCTTCTGTGACAGGAATCTCCAATGTGCTCATATTCTGTGGGATGAGGTTGTCAAAAAAGGCTGAAGAGGAGGAAACAGCAGCTACATCATCACTGGTATTTATCAAAAGCTGTGCAAAGAGCACAAGAGGTTAATTAATTTACTAAACACACAGATCTTGTCCAAAACAGTTTTGTGAATTACAGAGTGGGGTGGAGCTGCTCTCCATTTGGTTGAGCATGCTCATATAAATCTGATTTCAACTTGGAAACCCATCATGCCTCCTGTCACTGCTCTATCAACCTGCACAGTTTCACCAATGCAGCAACAAACAGCAGTTATAAGACATGCAGTGCCAACACTATTGCTGGCCAGCACTCATCAACTCAACTTCCAGCTCCTGAGCAAGCTAAAGAATTTTGGACAGAACAGGCACAAGCCAAGCAAGTGACACCTGTAACTCACAGGTAGGATTACAGCCATGCTTCGTGCTCCATTGAAATGCAGAACACAATTGCTACCACTAGAATATCTCAGCCAGTGGTTAAGGCTTGTGAAGATTACTAATTTGCAAACAGCAGTTATAGGTACCTTAGAGGAGCAAAATTTACAGTGCATGGTGAACCAGAGCTTGGAAGGCATCTGAAGATGGACATCCCAAAATCATTTGAGAATACATTTAAAAGATAGAGGTAAAAGGACAGAAATGCAAAAGAAATACCACAGTAGAAGCTTCACAGAGGAAATCCAGAGTTGAAGCATGAAATTAAGCTGAAGTGAGGTTAATTCTATCACTGAAGAAATCAACACTGGTGAAGCAAGCCTTCTTGCAGTGCTAAAAGCCAGGAGTCCATCTTTGTTATTCACTGATCTGTTTTAAAGCCAGCAGGGACCACTATAATTGTTTAGTCTGACCCTGTGAGTGCCTGTGAACTGCCTTCTGCAATGCTCTCAGTGAGCCAAACGATTTTTGGTTGGAATTAAACCTTTCCATTCATTCTGCCCTCCACTGTTCTCCCAGGCTGGCAAGATGTACAGGACATACCTGATCTGGCTGTGCAGCATTTATCACATCTGCATCAGGAAGGGATTGTGTATCTGGGATTCCATTACTCAAACACAAGGTGATCTAGAAAAGTAACAGGCATGCACAGATTGAAACCCCTATCCAAGTTACACACCTGGGTGACAAAGCCACCAAATGATTGGAAAGCCCCAGACACAATTCTAGAAGCTCCTTCACCTGTTTGAAAAGCTCTACCTCTCTCTATTCCTGGCTGGCTGCCTATCAGAGGTTATTTATCCTTTTCAGAGCACTGTCCACACAAGGGAGTTTCCTCTCCTGCAGCTCCATCAGTGCTATGCCAGACTGTCCTCACCTGCCACCTTCTTCCTGGCTAAGGAATCCCCTAAGACACAGAGAACTGGATGCCAGATGCAGCTGTCGACTGCACTATTATTATACACTTCCCAGAGCATCAACTGGAACCAAGATACCTGGGCTCAAGACCCCTTTGATTTGATCCAGTACAGCTACAGTTACACCCTTGCAAGTGCCCACATTTGCTTTTTAATTAGAGATACCTAAGGTGCCTCTCAAGCATCTGAAATTTCTTTTGTGTGCTGCAAGATCACTCACTCATTTCCAGTACAGACCCTACAACTCTCCTGCAGCAGCTTCAGTCCAGTAAAGATTTTCTTCTATTGTAAAGACCCCATACCTTTTTTTCCAGATCCTCTTTACTGTAGCCCAGCAGCTTGAGGAGTTTAGTCCTGGATTCCTGCTCCAGATTCACCTGAGTCCCAAAGGATATCAAAAAGACAAGAAAATATATGAAATCTTAGACATCTGCTCACTGTCAATGTTTGTCAGCATCAAAGTTTAGAGCCAGTTTATACATAAGGAACTCAGTTATGACAAGTCCCCCTAACAAATAGTGTGAGAAAATCTATGTAATTTAAGTTATAATCATGAGAAAAGGATGAAATTTGAATTTGCCACATACTTAAAACTGCAAATCAGGGCTATAACTATATGCATACCTAGTGTAGTTGGACATTAATCCCCTAGATGATCTAGGAACTACCAAGCTAATCTCTGCATAGAAACAGTGGACTGATTTGAGTCTGGATGAAACTAAGACAAGGTGCTTGCCTGAACTACTAGACAGTTTCACAAAAATTAGTTCACTAACGGGCACAGAAGCTCCCTGGCTGGGGACTTCAGACAGTCCTAGAGATCCCCACAGGCTGCATGTACCCTAATTGATAGGTTCTATTTGTATGCTTTAATGCATGGCTAACATTCTGAAAGGAGAATTTGTTTCAGTTAAGTCTCAGGCTGTTCCTGCTACAGGACTGATAAACTGTTCTTGAAGATATAGAAACGATCATGCAAGGCAGTCTTTTGTACAGAAGCTTGGTTTGTAAAGATAATAAATAGTAATAAATCTTGTATGTTCTAGAGTTGTCTCACAGGACCATAGGCCAGCTGATTACAAAAATTCACTAGAACAACAGTTTAATGTATCTCATCCAAAGTAGTTGAAGACATAGTTGAAATGACCCTTGCAATGAAGACTACTGTCACCACCTAGATAATACCTGACCACCCCATTTAGGAGATCTGATTCCCCATGCAAACGTAACACTGTGGAAAAGATAACAATATTGTGCCAAACACACAGTCTGCCAATAAGTGTCTATAAGGCTCTTCCAAGGCTAAGCCATGCCTCTCCAGTAAAGTGGCCGCTCCTCATTACCAAACTCTTTCATATTACCAAATTGCCAATAAAACCATCGTCCTATGTAGGGCTACAGTCAGTCCTCATGGCACCACAGATCTCTCCCTTATTACTAGGGAATCTCATTGCCTATTTGGACTTCGCCTTGAGAAATAAGAGCTCCACAGGTAGCAGGCAGATATAGTTTGGTTGTGGATTGAGATGAGAAAATTTAGTTTAGTACCTTGACAGGAGGCCCAGATGAGTCCACTGAAAAGCCCATTCCTACTGAAAAATAGGATAACTTCCAAGACCTCAAAAGCAAACACTTTTCTTTGGATGAGTAAGTAAACAGCCTATTCAGTTTCATTTTATATCTTTCAGAATACGAATATAAAGGGCTAATGAGGACCATAATGAACACTTTCCACCTCAGAACTGTAGAAGAACTGACCTCTGTGTTTTACCACAGTCATCCTACCTTCAAAAAGTTCCAAAGATTCTCATCAAATGGGAACTTGGCCGTCTGGATCTTGCCCTGGCAGTAATCAAGAAGGTTCCCTGACTGCAAGGCCATCTGTAGTTCTCTGGATCGGAGCAGGAATTCAGTTTCAGTAGTGACTTGACTGATGAATACCTGGTGTGGGTAAATCTGCTGCATTTGCTGTCCAGAAGCTTTGGTAAGACCAAAGGTAACTAATTTTCCTCCAAACTGAGAAAGACAAGAGGCAGACACAGTAAGCATTCTTACAAATGAAGGTAAACACAATTCACTCAGCTTTTCATTTAACAAGGCAGACTCAAGCTCAAGCTGTGATCACAAGGAACCCAAACAATTTAATGTTTATGGATGGTAGGGACACAGGGAGAGCTCACATCACAAGCTCTTCAGCTAAAAACTGAAAACCATGACACTTGTGTACGTGCTATCAGGCCCAGCCAATGGCAAATGTGTGAGAGGCATAGAGGAAATGTAACCTTCGGAACTGTTTGTTCTTTTCTGACACAGAGAGGCAGGCTGCAGTGATAAAAACTATCATGCAAATATCACACAGTAAACTGACACAGGACAAGTCAAGCCATAGGCCAAAAAAACAATTCAGCCTTTTGATTTAAGAACAAAGAAGTGAAGAAAATTAAATACCTGGATAGGAAGGAGAAAGACACAGCAGAATAGGAATGCATGTCATAGCCTACAAGGACAGTTTTTATGAATCTTCCTTAGCTTTATTAACTCCTACTTATAACCTCCCATTCTCTGCTATAGGACTCTCTTGTTGGAAATACATCTGAATGCTGAATGTTGAGCTACATGGGACCCCATACTGCACCTTAAACAACTAGTAATGGGAAGATAAAGGTTTCTCTAGGAAAAGAAAGGGACTGTGTTGCAAGATGACACATCTACTGCATTGTAAGTTAAGGATGCTCCATTCACTTACTGCAAATGAAACCCCCACAGGTCTGCGAATCCACTTGGGTGGCTTTTTCAATGGTGGAATCAAGGTGGTCTGAGCTACTTGCTCTGGCACCTGCAGAGGAGGGAGGATCTGTCCCGTCCCAAAGGGATCCAAGTTGTTGAAGGAGGAAGAAATCTACAATCAGATGGAGAAAGAAATAAGATATAATTGAATTTCTCTCAGCACAGAGTAAGCACTAAAAAACTATTGCTTAGTAATTAGTTGCTTTCCCTGCTGATGAAGAAAGAGGCTATTAGGCTACTACAGCACCTCTTACTGGAGTACCACCAAGCCCCTCTGTTAGGTGAATTCTATTTCCAAACAGTTCCAGACACAGTTTCTCAAGAAAGCTTCACCTTCAGAGATTTTCAGGTAATTCTTCCCTTGTGAGATGCAAATTCCCTAACAAACAGTGCCTGGCATCCAGCTAAAACACAGAAGTTACAAAATTACTGTTTCATGCAAGGCAGTGACAACACATGATAAAAATTTGTCCAATTTATTTCTTGCTTTGCTCAGACAGGAATGCTGTTTCCCTTTCTGTTGTTGGGGTCTTTCAAATGGGTGAGTTTTAAGGACCACCTCAAGCTTTTATCGCTTAGATGAAGCTAGTGAAATAATCTCTCCAGACTTTCTTGTCTACACAAAAGGACATCAAAAGTAGTCCCCGATCTGGATTTCTGACACTTAGGAAGTCAGGGAGCACACATACAGTGCTGTTCAAAAGCATTCTTAATTTTTAACACTGTTGGTATAATTTGTTGTTTGCTAAAGATAATCCTGTTCAAGTTTTATTGTTTGCTAAGGATAACTCTCTTCAAGTTTGACTGAACCACAGGCCATAGCCCCAAAATAGAGCCAAGCACCATAAATGAAAGGAAGGCTGATCAAGCTAAGGCTGGCAAAGAATTGCAGGCAAGACCTACATGTTTTGTCTTTCAAGTCTTTCTTGAGGGGAAACCAATTCCAACAAAAGACCATTTCCTGAAGGAACAGCTATACCTAACAGATCAATCACCCTAAATCTTCAAAGAATAAATGCACACTACCAGGGTAGCAGTAACCTCAATCACCAGGTCTTCAATAGACTTTCTGTCCTGCATGAAATCTGGAGAAAAGACCTCTCCTATTTGTGTTCTTATTTGTTATTCTATTTATCTAGGAGTTATTGGACAATACTGTTCTCAAATTTAGAACAGTGGAAGTGTGGTACGTGATCATGAAGAATGCACAGAAAGAAAATTCTCCATGGGTTAAACAAATCCTTAATCTCCTACAGCTTTTGCTTGATAAAAGTATTTTCTATCTCTTGCAAATCCTATGAAACTGAACTCAGTCAGCTGTAAACTACTATATAAATAACACTTAAGCCAGCTCATATGTATTCACTTCAAACCTGAATTGTTGGCTGGGAGAAAGGAAGGGAATTAAAAGACTAGACACCAGATTAAAACTAAACTTTTAGACAGTACTGACATCTAATCTGTTCAGAGGTTGCCCACCTGTTCATTGGCCAAGTAATGGGTTTCAGTATCAAAATATTAATATGCTCCAAATTACAGTAAATTGACTTGAGGAAAATTGCTAACAGTGGCTTATAAGCTACTTCTTAAAATTATCTTCTAAACTAATAAAGAATCACATATTGTATCAACTAATATCAGTATATTTAACATGATAACAAGATAAACTTGTTGCTAACAGGTGTGCTGCTTTTAGTTTAGTAGCAATAACCATAAAATATGTGTAACATTAAAACTAGACTTGGCCTTGGTTGTCCTTACACACTAATGAATTTTACAAGAAATACCGAGACACCTTTGTCCAGAGCAATGTAGTCCCTTTGGGACTTGGTGGATATTAAGAACCCCACACTGGTTCCCACACCACGCAACTATCCAACCTGGTGGATATAACAGACCGCATCGCATAAAATTCATACTGTTACACGTGTGCTTCTAGTGCTCTCAGAAGTCAGGTGAGTAACTGCCAATCTGCCAAGCCATAACATGGTTACAGGACTTTACCTTGTCAGCCTGTGTCTTCTGCTGAGCTTCTAAGTTCCCACCCATAACAGAATAAATGTTGATCCACCCATCAAAAGTGGCAGCAGAGAAGACTGACGGATTTCTAGGACACCACTGGACATCAAAGCACCACTGACTTCGAATGGGCAACTCGTAAACCACCTATCACAGAAAGAGAGAAGGCAGATGCACAACATTAGTCCTACGCTTTCCCCAGATTAGTGTGACAGAGCGAGTGTTTCACACCTTATTTACATTTCACCACTGTATATGAATCTTTTATTTTTCCTTCTTGAAGGACACATTTGTAACTGAGTTACAGCCCATTTAGCCCAAAAGGCAGAAAGACACAGAAGGCTGCTATACAACAGGATTCTGATTGTTGCATATATATATAACAAAATCCAAAAGCAACAAGTCAGTTTTGCTCTGCTTCCTAAGTACTACAGTACCAGAGTGGCATAATATTGTTCCACCTGCTGTTAACCAAGGGAGACACACAGAAAACAACACAAGAAAAACAGAAGCCAGAAGGGCAAGAAGGTGTCATCAGCAAGAGCATATAATCAGAAAGAACAGTCTTTACAAGCAAAACATAAGTCTATAGAAAAAAAGTAGAACAACATAGGAGGACTCTAACAGCTGCAGATGAACTAAAAAGGACATTGCAGCCAACAGGTTTCTGATCTAGTACTCAAAAAACCAAAGTTCAATTCATGACCCAGTCACAGACTTCCTGCCTGATGTTGGGCAACCCACTAACACAACCTTGACTTTGAACCTCCAGTCTGCAAAATGAAGCAATTTCCTTTACGCCTCACATGCACAAAGCACAGAGAACCACAGCTTCCTTTTCTGGAGGAACATGATCTGTGTTGTCTGCTCCAGGTATAAAAATTTGCATTTGCTTATATTAAAATCCAGATTGCTAATTAACAAAAAAA
>NDXB01007402.1:39150-116439 GCA_002631895.1 Agapornis roseicollis | reverse complement strand
AAAATAAAACCCAAATTAAAAAAAAAAAAAAAAAAAAAAAAAAAAGGCTACACAAGAAAACTCTATAAACCAAGCAAACACAAACAACAAACAAAACTACAAACCACCAAGACACAAAGAAATCAGCCCTTCCCCAAACTTACCAGATCAGCCATTCTATAACTGCACTGTCCTTACTACTGAAAACGTTCCCAATTTTTGTATCAACTGAAAATCTTCTGTTCATTAGTACCAAATCAGGAGGAGTCCCTTAACAATAGTTCATGCATATATGTCTAACTTGAATTTGGAGTGCACATCTACAGGAGCATGCATAACGATATGCCAGCTGCACTAAAACTGGTTTTCTTATTTTAGATTTTTCTGCTATAACACAGCAAAAAAGACTTTTGTAAAATTAGACATCAGGAATGCTTCAGAGTCTGAGTCTCTTCTAACCACTGGAAGTGTGCAGAACGAGCATCAAACCCCATCAAAACACAACAGCATCATTTTGTGGATGGATTCTTAGCAAAGAATGGCCATGTTCCCAAGCCACCAAGTGCCTACATGGAGCTCAACTTGAACCGAGGATGAAGTAAACCATGGGTAAAGAAGCAATAGTAACAGTGCAAGCAAGATGAGAAGAAAGTGGAATGTGCTAAGACACAATAATGAACTGCTAGCAAGCTTTAAAGGCTAGGTTCTCATAGCTTAATTTATCCAACTGTAACTAGTTGCTGTGTGCTTCATTGTATATGTATCTAATCTTAATACTGCAAGCCTTTGATTATGTATCCACTAATACAGCAAGTTATTGAATATGTATCCAAGTAAAATACACCAAGTATCCAATTATAATACATCAGGCTATTGAATTAATACAGCTAGCTATTGTATATGTATCCATTTATAATACAGCAGGCTATTGTAAGCAGATGCAGACAACAGTATAAAAAGGGTAAATGCTTTGTAATAAATGGCTTTGGTCTGATTACATTGATCTCTGACTGAGTCTATTTTTCTGCGTCAGCATTTCATGCATTTTATGAAAATGGGTTTGTTTGTTGGTTTTTTTCCATTGCCTCCAAAGCTAAGTGAAATTGTCCCAAGAAACATATCGAGCCTGGGGCTCCTGCTGAACTTTTTCAGTATTGTGAGAGTACTTTCCCTATGCTATCACCAAGACCAACTGAGTGAATTTTGTTCAAAGTGCAAAATTCAGTTTTATCCAGAAACTGCATTGAAAGAGTAGGTGTGCGAAAAAATTTTTCCATTGTTCTATTTTAATTCAGGTGATATCTAAACATTTCAAAGAGAGCAATTTTGAGATATATGACTAGATAAGCACATACATGTGAAACCACTGCACTATGAATAAAGTTCACACGTGTTTAATTATGTTGTTCCCCTCTCAATGACCCTAATAAATGCTCCTCATTCTCTTTCAAGTTTCTCCCAAAAAATCTTACTACCCTAGAAGAAGAATCAAAAGGACACACAGAACACTCAAGTGTGAACATAACAAGAGTAATCATAATTATCTGAAACCAAGTTTTAACTAAAGCTTTCTTCCTTCTATGGTCTCTGACACAGACATAGCAAAGAAAATCTCTGCCTGTGTCTGCTGTTTTCAGTTTGGATAAGGACAACACTCTCACATTCACACGAAACAGGAAGAATGTAGAAGACATACTAGAAGAAATTCATTGGCACTCCATAAGGATACAGAGAAAAGGCACACACATAGAATAGCATGAAACTCTATAAAGCAGACCATGTGTCCTTAGAGCTGTTGTTATGTACCTCCCCCACACTCGGGTTCCAGCACAAGATCCGGTTGTCTTTGGCGCTACTCAGCAGCAGTTCGGGGTCAGCCTGGCACCAAGAGACAGAGAGAACTCCCCTAAAAGAGATCAGAAAGAAAACAGTTACATTTCATACACAGTCCACTCTCCCATCCTGCTACCAAGAAAATAGCATGCACTGGTATTTAAACTCAGAAATACTAGTTCTCATCTCTACCATTAACCATTCATCCGTTAAACAAACCAGATGTAGCAGAAAATCATAGATCTCCTAAGCACAGTCTTCCAGATGTCTACCTTTTAGAGATGGAGATTCTTGAAGAGGAACACAACAAGCAAACCCTCACCTTGTGTGCCCTTCCAGCTGGCTCAAAGGAGAGGTAGCAAAACGTAAGTCCCATATCTGGATCACTGGCAAGCGGTCATCCTCAGAAGAAAGGACTAGTTGGGTTGCAACTCCTGGATGCCAGGCCATTCCTGAGCAATGCATCTAGGGACAAAAATAGCATAGGCTGAAAATTCAGCAAAGCAAGCTGGCAACAGCACAAATAGCCCAGAGCCATATCATTCTGCACTTGACTAGAATGCTTAAGACAAAGCAAACCTAGAAATACCTTGCTGTGGGAAGTATTTCTACCTTCGCTACACAGCAAAAAAAACCCACTAACCATACAGAAGTTGAAGTTGAAAGTTGACCTTGGAAGACAGCTAGAATTAAATCACAGGAGGCTTCTCATAAATGAACTGTGAACACAGAAACTGAATGCAAGGGTACCCTAATTTTAAGAACAGTGAGGACTCTTGTTTCTCCATTTCATTAGGGAAAAAAGAGGTACATTAAGAAAACCAACAGCTCCCACAGTAAAAATACTTGATCCCAAGAGCCTGTGCCACTGCTTCATAGTCACATGCAGCATGTTGTAAGCTGGTAAGAATCACAACCTGTCCTCCACTCACTCTGTTACTGTGGTCACTGACTTTGATGATAGGCTCATTCTTCCTGAGGTCCCAAACCACAGCCTTGCCACTTGGGTGAGCAGAGGACAGGATATGCTGCACCTGCCGATTCCAGGACACCACACTAATGTCTTCATGAGGCTGCCAAGACAGGAAAGGCCACACATCCATTATTTCCCATGTTGAGGGAACACTAATCACAGGATTCTGTCACTAGCCAAACTAAGGGATTTGATATATATAGACTTCTCTCTTCAATCACTTATCAACTGAAGTATCAGCAGCACTGACCAGAAAGACTTGGAAGCACAGGAAGTCCTTTACTCAGAAAGTGCAGTGGACAGTCAAATTCTATGGGGGAACATCACTTGGAAAAGCACCTTTGCATTCGGGGGGCAAGTGCGGGATTCTGCACTTGACCACACATATTACAAATCAGTCCATAGAGAACTGTAGCTGAGAGAACACAGATGCTTCTATCCTGACTCCTGGGACGAACTTAATGTGTGCAACATTTCAGGAGTGCAGCCAGATGGAAAATGATGAAGCATTCAAGGCTAATTGTTGTTACAGTATCTACTGCAGTGCAAGGAGATAGGCAAGGAAACAAACAGGAGGCTTACTGGAGGCAAAACATGGCCTGGTTTTAGGCAATACTATGATATTTTCCACTTTCAGGAGCTGATTGCCCTGAATAGCACTATCAGAAACAGAATATCAGAAGCTTCTTCCTCTTCAAACTCAGGAAATGTTATCTGGGGGTAATAGCCAAGGTGCATTAAATGGCTCAGTGACTCTGCTATGGATATTACTTTCATGAGATATGAAAAGCTTCAGCTGAAGCCTGAAATAAATTCATCCCTCAGAGAAGGTCCAATAAACCTTCTTAATCCATCACACATGCCCCAGCTGGATCACAAGATAAACTGGTCAGTTACTTGATTCAAATTCACAAAGAGCTTACCCATCCATGCAAAGTGCATCACTCCAGCACTTGTCAGCCTACCTCCCCCCCTCCCTGTACAACACTCTTTCCAGCTCCCCAGAATGAAGCTAATCAGTCACTTCTTATTCATCTTTCCTGACAGACATCAAGGTCATTCTCCCTTCACAGCCTGACTAGACCAGGATGACTCCACACATTCACATCTTTTTGCCTTGCCTAGTAAGATTTAAAACTGCACGGGTAAAACTATCCAGAGGAAAACTTATTTACCTGTGATTTAGCCCCTGGAGTCATAGGCACACTGAAGTTATTCAAGTCCCAGATGAAAATTTCAGAATCATTGGCTCCAGAAGCCAAGAGGTTACTCTGTAGAAGAAAGAAAAGCAAAGCTGAGTTTCTGCTCACAAGGAAAAAGGACAGATTTCTTACAAATAAGTGTCAGATAAGAACTGCATTTTACAGCCACTGGTAGGAAGAAAGAGAGTAACCAGATTATAAACTAAGCACATCCCTGGCCCCTGTGCCTTCAGCTGTGCCATTTGTCTAGCGAGCTACATGTGCAGGTGGCTGCTGCTAGTCATCATGAAACTCTGGCACAGGGGTGGAAGCCACTGTCTCTGGCCAGCTGAGCCTTTGTCCTGCATCCCAGCACCAAGAGTACTACTTCTGAGAAGATGCAGGCTTCCCATGAGGGTCTGCAGACAACTTTCAATCTGCCTTTGTGTCACCACAGGAACTGTGTTCTGTTCACTACTTGCTTATGTTGCAGTCCTTTCAAGTGTGATCAGAGCACCAACTGAAAAAATTTTAAAAGAGAGGTTCTGATTTCAAATGTGTAATGGTCTAACATGTTACAGTATTACAAGATGTAATTTTACAGGGAGATAAGAGACTTAATCAAGGTCACTGGCGAATTCAGTGACAAAGCTGTGAACAGAATCCAAATCAGAGTCCCATACCTGCCTTGTGTCACAACTACCATGCCTCTTTCAAGTTAAGAACTGTTTCTTGAGTTTATAAGTCACTATACTCAAGGGAAAAATATATTTCTTAACCATGGGGTTAACCTTCCCTTGGTTATAAGTATGTTAATGTTGCCTACCTGGAAAGGATTGAAGTCAAGAGCTCGAACAGGACCTGAATGTTTTTCTGTCTGCCCAATTACAGGCTCGCCCTTTGAAGCCAAGATGTGGTGCACACTGTACATTGTCAGTACACCATTATCCCCTCCACCAATGATCACTCCGGAGGACTCTGGAGACCCATTTCCAAAGTTACCCCAGATCAGCTTATGAAACCTAAAAAATAAGAAAAAAAAGCTGGCATAGGCCACAGTATTTGGTGGAAATCAAGATGTCCTCTGCGTTACCAAAAAACACATCCACGTTCCAACCTATCAAACATAAGCATCAGTCTGCACCTTAAGTAACCTTTCAAAGACTTTTAAAGAGAACTTACAGAGAAAAAGCTAGTTTTGTTTGTTTAAAATGTTTAGGCCCCGATATGATATTTGATAGGCGATATCCTCTAACCTACACTATATAGAAAATTAGAGGACTATGTGCCTTTCTCTCCAGAGGTATTATCTGAAAATTATGTTTACCACTTTTAAGAATATGCTAGTTAGAAATCAAGACTGTTTTTTATTGAGTGCAACCATCACCTACACTGATGAGCCTAAGAAATCATCTTGTCTAAAAAAGCTGGAAAGTAAGTTTCAACCTGCCTCTAGTGTCTTTACTGGAAATCATATGCCCAGCAAACTGGCATAATACAGAAAGACTCTGCTGACTGACTACCATATATAAGTCCTTTGAGGTTTCTCCAATGGTCCAACTGCTCCACTTTTACGCCCAACACAATTTGTGTCAACAAAAATGTTCCATTCTTGAAGTCTGAGGTCAACTGATGCAACAGATCATTTTATACCCTGAAAATATGTTCAACATATTTTCTCCTCCCCTCCTTTCTTGGAGGAGAAAAGCCCTTTTCAGTTCCACTGATTGACATATTGATATGAGCCTCTAGTACCTGTTTGAGGCAGGAAGTGTTCCTCTCTGCTTCACGTCCAGGGAGGGATCCCTGAAGTCAACCTCAAATATCTCCAAGGTGGCATTTGTACTGAAGGATGCATCCAGTTGTTGGGCAGATGTTCCTAGTAGAAGTACAAGGACAACAGAAGTGGGCACCTTTTTCAAGAGCACAAGCTACAGAAAGAGTAAGGCACTGGAAACCTATTTCTTCATAACCAACACAACTTTGGTGTACCTGTTCAAAGAGAGAACATGTCTGAACACCTCAGAAAGAGAGACCAATAATTATAACAAAGACTTTGAAAGAAATTAGAACTTCTTCAAGAAATTTTGGGCACCAGGGTCACTGTTGCATGAATAGCTTTCTCTCTTGGAATAGATAAAATTCATATACCCTTTTCCAAGCAGCCACATCTTCTGATATTAAGTCCTTATCTAAATGATAAGTACAGTCACATTATGAAAGCCAGATACAATTATGATCCCAAATATTTCTCAACCATGACCATGAAGTCTTAATCAGAATTTTTAAACCTAGTCTACAGCTAAAGTTCTTCAACCTTAGCCAACTAAACATACCCCAGTGACCCACAGACAGCAGTCACCCAATGGTGGCTTCCTTCCTTCTCCCGGTTTTCAGAATAAAAGCTAAAAATTGAATTGACATTGTGTAATAGGATGCTGCCACGCAAAGAGTCACTCAGTTACCACAGGGATGCTTTATAACTGTCTACGGCATGAAAAGTGCCCAAGAGACTATTAAAAAGCAGCACAAATTATGAAACTATGCAGTTTCTGACCTAAAGCAGATAAAAGCCGAGACTGTTGGTCCATCCAAAAGTCTGGCCTCACTGCAGAAACACAAAATAGACCATCTACCCCCAAAATGGTGCTGTTGCGTTTAAGGCAACAGTTGAAATTTTGTCACTTTCTTTTGACATTCATCCCCGAGAAAAAAAAAAATCAGACCAAAATAGCAGTGATGGGCACACAACTGCTGACCCTGGCTGAACACCAAGTGCCCACTAAAGCTGCTCTATCATTGCTCTCCTCAGCTGGACAGGGGAGAGAGAATATAATGAAATATAATGAAAGACCCATGAGAATATAATGAACGCCATGGGTCTAGATACGACCAGGGAGAGGTCATTCACCAACCACTGTCATGGGCAAAACAGACTTGACTTGGGGAAATCAGTTTAGAATTTATTGACTATTTTTAACCAAAATCAGAGTAGAATAATGAGAAAATAAAAACTAAATCTTAAAATAACTTCTCCCCACATTCTCTTCTTCCTGGGCTCAGCTTTACTCCCAAATTTTTTACCTCCTCCTTCCCCAGCAGCACAGGGGGATGGGGAATGGGGGTCATGGTCAGTCCATCATATGTTGCCTCTGCTGTTCCTTTCTCTGCTCAGAGGGAGGATTCTTCACACTCTTCTCCTGCTCCAGCCTGGGGTCCCTCCCACAGGAGACAGTCCTCCACAAACTTCTCCAAGATAAGTCCTTCCCATGGGCTACAGTTCTTCATGAACTGCTTCAGTGTGGGTCCCTTCCATGGGGTGCAGTCCTTCAGGAACAGACTGCTCCAGCTTGGGTTCCCCATTAGGGTCACAAGTCCTGCAGCAAACCTGCCCCAGCACAGGCTTTTCTCTCCATGATGCCACAGGTCCTGTCAGGACCCTGCTCCAGCAGGCTTCCCACAGGGTCACAGCCTCCTTTGGGCATTCCCCTGTGCCAGTGTGGGGTCCTTCAGGGGCTGCAGGTGGAGATATGCTCCACCATGGACCTCCATGGGCTGCAGGGGCACAGCTGCCTCACCACAGTCTGTACCACAGGCTGCAGGGGAATCTCTGCTCTGGTGCCTGGAGCACCTCCTCCCCCTGCTTCTTCACTGACCCTGGTATCTGCAGTATGGCTTTTTCTCACTCTTCTCTCCAGCTGCATTTGTTCTTGCACAGTAACTTTTCCCCTTCTTAAACACATTATCCCAGAGGCACTACCACCATCACTGGTGGGCTTGCCCAATAGCAGGTCTGTCTCAGAAATGGCCAGTATTTGCTCTATTAGACATAGGGGAAGCTTCTAGCAGCTTTGGCCCCAACTACCAAAACCTTGCCATGTAGACCCAGTACAACAATCCAAACTGTCAGTTCCACACACACACTAAATTCACCTGTTGCCAACTCAGTAAAGGGACTGACTTTGCACTTCAGGAAATAAAATAAACACTGATGAATAATATCAACAAAATTCAAATGTAAAGTTTTGCAGAAGTATTGAAAATGAAATGTTAACCAAAACAGACAACTTTAGGGAGAAGAGGTTTCTATTATTTGATTGTAAAGCCAGTGATAATGACTGCAGACAAACAAAAGTAAAAGTGAGCTTGAATGAACATGACCAGAATGAACTTTTTTCCCCCACAGATATACCAAGTATTTCTCGAGACAAGCAGGTGATGGAGCTCATGCTGACTTAACTGGAAATTATATCAAAACCCCCACATATCCACCCCTTGAAAAATCACTAGCTTTTAAGGTGTCAAAGTTTGGCACAGAAGTAATCCTCTACCAGGCACTTTAAAAAACATAAAGGCTGTAATATTCTCAGTATATTGCTAGTAGGTTTTCCAGAGATTATTCAAGTGGGATCTGTTGAAGGTTCAAACCAACTGTACATAAGATCTCTCTGTGACTCACACTTTAATAGTCACAACTGAAGAACTCTACCTGTTGCTAGGTAAATGGGGTGGTGGTTTGCTGGACTCCATGCCTGGACAGCTGTTCGCTCAATTTCCTTTAACTTCATCTTCCAGGCTCTAGAAAAAATTTCACACAGTGGTTAGAACAGGCAGATAAATATCAACACAAAAATAATCACACCAGTAACAAAATATCCCCTTTACCAGCATAACATGAGAACAATCTGCTCTTATTAGGAAGAAGTTACTTGCTACTTCCTGAGGTAGTGAATACAATTTTACTGGAATGGATTAGGGTATTTTGGAATTAATTAAAAAAAACTATACACACACACAAAACCAAACAATCCCAACTGCCTGACCCCAGATTTTGTTTCATATACAGCTCTCTCTTTCATATACTCCAATTACAGAAGAGTTTCAGGAAAATGAATGGGATCTAAATTAAACAACATACTCAGGTCTTCAGTCCAGGCTGCAGAAACTAATTTAAACAAATGTATCTGCAAAGCACTAGTTGCTCTCACTGAATAAGCTGATGTCAGTATACACACACGCAAAAAGAGAGCAAAAGGAATCACAGAAGGCTAAATTCCAAGCAGAAAAGTGACGTGGCAACACAAAACAAAGTGCAATGCTAGCATGCGCCAATTCAGTTAATGTACTTTGTTCTCACTCCTCTGAGAAGCAAACGGAAAGAAATCATTTGACTTTCTACTTGAGTTTGTAAATAGTAGGAGGTGAGAAGAAACAATCCAGGAGTAGCTGCTAGGTTTCAATCTCAGCTCTGACAACAATTCTTTTTCTTTCCTCTGAATGGATCAATTGACACGTGTAAAACAGGAGCATGACTTCCCCCTGTCACTAGAGAGAGATTAGATGGGCAATAACATAGCAAGATAACTGAAATTCAAACATCAACAGCAGGCAGCCAGGAGGCTGCAAAACTGAGAATAAATGCAAATTATTGTTCCACGTAAGATCTCATTCTTGCTGAGGAGAAAGCATCCAGCAGCTCCCCATCCCAGACTGTGCCCAGGCCTTCTGGGCATGTCAGCAACAGAAATGATGTGAGTCTGTAGTCATCCACAGACTAGCAGGGTCACCCTCATGTGCAGTTTCAAAACCTTTTGAGCTTGACTGCAGTGTGGTCTTATAACTCTAGCTAAACAGAGCTGCTAACTATCCAATCATGGTATCGTGCTGAATAAACTAAAGCTGTCAGCAGGGAGCACAGCACAACACTCTGCATCTTGCCAGTTTGCTGTGATTAACTTCTCCTTGGTTACCTGCCAGTGTTTTTATTAGCTGTGCTGACAGCTAAACCATGGTCTGAATCACGTGGCCCTTTGCTCAGATGCAGGGCTACAAGTGTCAGTTTGGAAGAAAAAAAAAAAAAAAAAAAAAAAAAAAAAAAAAAAAAAAAAAAAAAAAAAAAAAAAAAAAAAAAAAAGAAAAAAGAAAAAATATAAAAGTCTTGATTTAACTCTTAGGTAAGTGATCCTTCTACACACTGTGCATGTCTGTATCCATGTACCCAGCGCAGCACTCGCGATCCTTAAAGCAGGAAAAAGCTCCTCTTTAGCAACCTCTTGCGGCTACCTGAGAAAAATTCACAAGTATTCAACTCTTTCACATGAGACTTTTTAGGGAGATGTCGCCACCTGCTGATACCTCCCAAACCAGCAGGTAAGACTTGCGAGGACGCTCATGCTTTACTCAGGACCTCTGATTAATTAATCACGGCAATCCCTCCTTCTCCTACAGACATCCGATTACAGCTCTAAAGTATTAATAAATCTGAGCCTCAAAGGGAGCCACATTATTTCCCTGCACCCTCCCCCGAACAGGGTCCTTAAAAGGTAACAGTGTCTGCACAGCAAAACCCAGCAGATCAGAGCACTCCCACCAGTGGGAAACGGGAGAGCATGCAGATAAACAAGGAAAAGTAAAAGCACATGTTCTCTGATCATGGTGGACCATGCAAACAGTGCTGACAGGGGCAAAAATTACTCTCAAGTTAACATACATTAACTTGAAATACTTGCAGCTTCAGAGTATATTCTAAAAGACTATGTGGTTGTTGTGTCAACTAACTGACCCTGAAAGCTGCCATGATAACCATCACTGGTATTACTCTAGTGACTCCTCTCTCTTGCACCACCCAAACACTGTCAATCAGAAATCCCCTCCTACTGACTTTCCCAATCTTCCTTCTGCCACTGGGCACCCCATCATTTCTCTTTGAAAAGTCCTGCTGACACTGGACTTCCCATGCAGCACCCAAAGGAGCTGACGGCCTGAACCCACTTAGATAAAGGTGGAACTTGGGCAGAACAGAAAAGATTTGTCCAAGGTCACCAGGCAACAAGCAACCACCCAAAGAACTGAAAAAGGCCTCTCAGGCACAATACAATGGTTAAAACACAAACCACCCTACTGTCTCCACATCCCAGCATCAATATGAAATCTGTGTACTGCCCCCTCCCTTTGCATTGTGCTGACACTCTCCTTTTACAGCTCCCGAGTACTCTAAAACCAGGCTGTTGTCATATGTGCTTATTATAAACCCCTATCACAGAAGGCACAGAGACACTAATCTCAGCTAATCGGTGTTTGCAAGGCCGGGTTGTTGCAGGGCAGGGCTCAGCACATTCCTCCATGACAGCTCCCATGGTACATAAAAAAAAAGTCTTGCGTTCTGAGAACTTTCACAAGCTATTGCTAAAGCACCACAGCGCTGTATGAACGGCAGTGCATACACACGTATCGAGTCAGCCTGCTCTGCTCAACAGCATTGCACTGTGTGATAGCGAAAGAGAGGTAAGGCCCAGGAAGAAAGCACTGATGTAAAACACCGGGTGTCACAAACACGCTCTCGGCTACGCCAGAGGGCCCTCCGCGGCCCATGTCAAACAGCTCAGCTCCCCCTGTCCGCGCTCCTCGCCCGACGCTGCCCGGCAGCCGACCCTCCGACAGAGGGGAAACAATCTACCGGGACTCCCGGGACAGAGGGCTAAGAACAGAACCACGGAACCTGAGGACGGAGCCGGCACACAGACACCAGGGCCGGCAGGTAGCAAAGCAGGCCAGGGCTGGCGGGAGACGGAGGCGAGGGGGCCCGTCCCCATGAGGGCAGGGCAGGGCAGGGGAGCCGCAGGCAGAGCTGGCCCGGCCCGTGAGCGTTCCCGGGCCCTTACCCCTGGTGGCGGGGATGAAGGGTGCGAGGGCAGGAGCAGCCGTTCGCATCAGACCGAGCGGAGGCGGCGGGGAAGAAGGGAGGGAGGCGGGCTGGCGGCGGCGCTTACCGGCTCGTTGGCCGTCCCTGCCGCCCCGCCGACCCAAGACCGAGCGGCTCCCACACCCAAGAGCTCTGCCAACGGTGGCCGCCGGGAGCCCAAATGCCGCCGTCCGCGAAGCACCGCCCGACACCCGCCCGCGCAGGCGCCAAGGCGAGCGGCGGCAGCCGTGTTACGGCCGGGATAGTCGCTCGGGGCGGGAGCTGACACCGCAACCCCGGCAAGGGCGCAGAAGCCGCGCCTTGGTTGGGCCCCTGGTGCTCTTCGGCGTGACCCGAAAGCGTGTGTGTGAGGGGGGCTGACTCGGTCTCTCCTGCCCAGGTTCCGGGTGTCCTTTCCTCAGCCGCAGCACCACAGCCGGCGACCTCAGCAGCAGCCGGGCTCAGCACAGAGCTCTCAAACACCTTTGTAGGGATACTTAAACCATGATCCATCCACGAGTGATTCACACTGTAGGCCAAGGAACACCATAATTGGAGGACGTGGCTGTTGCCTCTGAAGTCAACCCATCAGAATGTTGCCTCAATACAGATTCAAGCCTTCCCAAGAGGGCATGCAGAAGGGAAGGGTTTAGAAATAAAGGCTTAGAAATCGGGTTACTTAAAAGCATCCTAGCTGCCAGAGAGAAAAAACATAAAAACCAGAAGGATCCAGACCTCCTTCCTCCATCACTTTCCTGTTTTGAGAAAATTTGCCCACCCCATAAACCCCATTTTTAAGGATTTCTGAGCCATACTCTGCCCTATGCATATGTCTTACCCATAAAAACAAGAAAACACATCATTCAAGTTACTAGTTAGATACAGAGCGGGTGCAGAACTCCAACAGAGGAGGCAGCACACAGCGCTGGGGCAGGGCAGCCATGTGGTGTGGTATGCTATGAAATAAAGCAGATGGGCCTCAACCTGCCTCTGTGCCACTGCTGCATTATCATTTAGCATACAGCAAGATAAAGCTCTCATCCCATTACTGCTCTGATCATTTCCGTTTTACTAGAAGACTCTTTACAACTCTCACATTGTATACAGTGCTGTCACATAACTGCTATGGAATGATACTTCTTACTACAGTACCCCTAAAAAGTGTTCTTCCCTAGCATAAATACTTTGTTTTCAAAGAATTCAGTTTCAAGGTCCCCACAGCTGAAAAACATACTTTAAAAACCCTTCTGGGGTTAAAACAGCATTGTCCATGATTCAGAATTAAGCATTTCTGTAACTAGAAGGTGACAGTTTACAAACACCAGGATTAATGATTGTTCAGCATGTTCAAAAAGGTTAGTTTTAATTACACATAAATATTCGTATGTCATAGAATCATAGAATAGTTAGGGTTGGAAAGGACCTTAAGATCATCTAGTTCCAACTGCCCTGCCATAAGCAGGGACACCACCCAAGATCAACTCAGACCTCAGAAAGGGCTGCTGTGGTTCATAGTTGTGCCCGTCAGGGAAGAAACCTCTCTGCTTCTTAAACACACTTGGACATCCTAGCACTCTATCATGCAACCTCCTTGAACTTACACACTTACAGAAACCCCCTAACAGAGATCAAGCTAACTGTCCTTTACAATCTGGGGTTAAAAATCCTTATAGATCAAAAAATCATGAATCATTGTCTCCAGATACCTGCTTCTCTTACAGCAAGGAACTGTGAGTCACGACAGGGTGTTGAGAGCACAGCACACAGTTTATAGGAGGTACCCAGAACAGTCCAAGCCCTTAGCCTTCTGTGATTACTCACTCCTGCAGCCAAACAGCAGGGCCTAAAACAGCACAGGGGAGTCAAGAGAACTTTCACTGTATATCAGTACTAAGGGTACTGCCTCCTCCAGTAGCAAGAGAAAAAACTTATCATAAAGAAAGAATGGAGCAGAACACATCTAGGACCTAATCAATTTGCATATATAACCTTCCCAAGCAAACTATCAATGAATGCATTAGGAGGCCCTAGACCAGTGGTCTGCAGCAAGACAGACAGACTTCATGGGTCAGATGCAATGCCAACAGTGGTGGATGAACTCAGGCCACACAGGAGCAACTTGAGCATCTGTGTTCTTGGACCAAAGCCCAGGCAGAGTGGAAGAGGCCTAGCCAGAACTGGACTTGCTCATTAGCCTTTTCATACCACTGCTGCCCACAGCTGGGCAGCACTTCAAGCTATCTAAAGCAAGGCTCTGTGCCTCACTGCTGCTCCCTACTGGTTGTGTAAAACTTCACTCAAGAGGGCATCTAAACCAGGAAGAGATAAATGCCAGTAAGGATGAACAGTTAGTCACACAGTATGAAACTCCCAAGCACCACCACTTGCCAGTCTGGCTCTGCCTGTCATTTCACATTAAATTATGACACTCGAGTTCAACATCAAGCAGCACCTGCTGTAAGCCACTGGTAATAGGCAGTTTCTCCTTCACAGACAGGCTTAGTTGAGGAATGTTTGTGCACAAGGTACATAAACTAGCAGCAGTCCTAGGACTGCTCTCAGAAGTTTGCCCAACAATACAATGCCATCTAGAAAAAACGGCAAAGGTCATTCAATTTCAATGGCCACTCTTCAGCTCTCTCAAACCAACAGAAGACAACTAGGACAGTAGATGTCATCAGTTTATTTCACTGCAGTTAGTGGTTAAAACTTGAAGGACAAGTGTTAACACGGTGAACGCTAGAGAAGATGCCATCTCCAGCATCGGTGTCAGAGGAAAGCATAGAACTCCAACAACTTTCAGATTTCATAGTGTGTCACCACTGGTGGCTCTTTATTGGGGTCTCCTCCTCTCTCCAGATACAAGTCATTGAAGGGATATTGCTTCGGTCCCTACAAGAGAGGGGCAAATTAATTAACCAAGCAAACAAAGGGGTATCCCATCACACCCCCACCCAAATCAAGGCTTGTTATTTCCAATTTAAATTTCTATTTCGTAAGTGCTTCAGTAGGAATATTAGAGTATAAGGGAAGTAAATTCAGTGACAGAGTTCTTTGTATAAACCTATGTCCTTTAACAGAAATATCAAAGTGGTCTTGCATTCAAACTTAACCAACTGTTCATCCCACAGCATGAGGATAATATATTGCAAAAACTGTTTATTATTCAGATGTATTTTTCAGAAGTACATTCCAACTGATAAAGGTCATGAGATATAACTAAAAACAGGGCAAAAGAAGAGATAAAGCACCATCCTCCAGCAGATGAGCACAGTGTAGGAGAACACCTAGATCAAAGAAGGGGTACTGTAAGAAGCATAGGTTAAAATTAGTTCCCTGGGAACAGGAACTGCTAACTATGAAAGACAACCTGTGAGCTGAGCCAAGCCAGTCAAAACAACAACTCAGGCTGGATGAGGCCACAGGACACTCCTTGGCCTAGCTCCTGCCAGCAGCAGCATTTTGCATCCAGTCATTCTGCTTCAGCAACCACTCTTCTGGATACTGGCAGTGACAAGAAACACACCTGCTTTTCCTCCTTTTACCCAAGGACATCACTTACCACAGGCATGTAAGATGGATACATCCCTCCAATAACAAACATGACCAGCATGGTACCCAGAAAGATAGAGAAGTGTCTGCGCATGATGTGCCAGGGTACTACAGTGGGGGATGTATCAACACGGTTCCGAATATACATGTCATAGTCCCAGTGCATCTAAAGAACAGAAGAAAACCACCAGACATTTACCAACCATGCTCAAGCTGCTTTTATCAAGGGAAGAGGTGTTTTACAGCATTCACAAAACTGCCAAAAGCTGTTTCATCTCCACCTTGAAAATGGAGTTAAAGCCACAGAGGAGGCAAGTGATTTACCTACAGTCATAGCAAGTTGTCAGTTACAGTAAAACTCAGGACTTTAAATTCCATCCTATACTCACCAGGTAATATGCTTAATTACAGGGTAGCAGCAGCTTTTATTTGTATACATAATCACTGTATTATATTTGTTTCCCAACACTGTTGAAAAAGCATGGTATAAACTGGTACCCTCATTTATGGAACATACCCAAACCAAATTAGCAGTGTAATTTCAAACAAAGAAGCAACTACATGTCACTTGCAGGCTGGTTCCTCAAAACAGGTACGGTACCTGCTGCTGTTGTTATTCCATGACCACAGCAGGACTGTGCTGTGGCTAATGCCCTTCTGATTTAAGCAGATCGGCATTTAAGCTTCTGCCTTGAAGTATACACAGGGAAGTCCCAAGCATGTTCTGCTTATAGTTTCCTTTCACATTACTGAAAGCAAAGAACTCCTTAATTTGCAGCTTAAGCACTGCCTCTAGCTCCCCAGTTTTCCCCTATGCACACAGAGTCATTTGCTGTCAAGCCCAGATAGCCAGTCTAAGTAGGACTCTGTTTCCTAAACAGCATGTGCTGACTGGAATATACTGGAATGCACCAGTATACTCCAATTGGTCCCTTACTGACAACTCCATGTGCAAGGGTACCTATACTCACCTTCCTGCACCAAACACCACCACAACTCATAATTGCCATGTTTTTTTTTCCATGTGGTTCTATAAGAGGCAATTTACTGTGGCACACATGCTACAATACTCTGGCATATTTATACTATGATATATTGCACACAGAAGTTCACATAATCTCTACTGTTAGTATGAACAGGTCAAGTCAATCACAAAGTTCAGTAATCACAGTTAGATGGCAGTCATTCACAGGAAGATCCGGCACTAACTGAAAAGTTAGTCTGACAAGGAGTTTGAAGAACTTAAGAGAAATTAACAGAGCACCAATGTTAACTTTCAAAGTCTAAAGGATATTTTGCAAAATTTCTTCATAGAAAACCACCTTATTTGTATTCTATCCCACAAAAAACAGAAGAAAAACCCACCAAACAAACCCTGGGATAATAAAGCAGCAATAGCTACTACCATTGTACTAAAAGGACTTTACTTAAAGAATGGCTTATTTGCTAAATGATTCTGAACTAAACTCTCATACTGAGTCAGATCAGGCACAGAAAATGGATGAGAGTTTTCCTATGGATAAACATTTTTAGTCTCCCTCCTTATATGTAATAAGACACTAAGAGTCCTCAGTGCTTTCAAAATATCTACCCTGAGGGCTTTAGCCTTCCTCCAAATGACCAATTGTCCATGCTTGCATAATGAACACACACCTGAATTTGGCAATACAATTACCCAAAGAATTAAATGAAAAGAACTAACAAAGACGTGCATGTTAACATTTAATAACGGTAGTATGGATTAGCAGCTTGAAAAGTGCTACTAGCATTCCTACCGGCTCTCCCCAGTTATGCCTCGAGTCTGCCTGGTCCCACTTGTACCAGGGGTCTCTCTCATGATGAGACTTATCCGGGAGCTTGGGATAATCACCATAACTGTGAGAAACAGACAAAAAAACCCCAAACATATAAGAAACTTGTATTAATTTAGACATATTTTATAGGAGACATTATAGGATAGGCTTATGAAAATGGAAGCATTGCTTTGATTATATAGCTTCCGTGAATATGAATTTTTAAATGCATACATGCAACTAACACAACCATTATCACACTGATGTCATTGTAACAAAGAGCATTTCCCTAGTGTGTCCTTTTGGGCTATGCTAGCTTGGAGAAAATGCAAGCTAGAGTGAAGGACAGAACTGCAGTTAGCTTGCCCATGCCATAGCATTCCTTAACACTTAAACACTTCGTGAAATTTTTATTCTAGAGATGGCTTTCGATTCATCCCTGTGAGCCCTGCATCACATCAGCATTTCATTCATGCGGATCTCCAACTCACTCCATTTGTTCCTATATTAAAAGTGTCTTCAAGCTCTAAGCTCACAGCACTTGCAGGCGCTCAGCACAAGCAACAGGCCCGCAGGCCCTCCACACAGAGCGAGAGGTGCTGCGGGACACTGAAGCACCCCAGCTCACCCGAAGCCGTCGTCAGGGTAGGGCTCATAATCCTCCACCCGCATGTTGTACTTCTTGGCGGCGGCTGCCCGCTCCTCCGGCGTGCGAGGATAGGGCCCGGGCAACATGTCCTGGGTCATCTGCGAGGCTGCCGGGAGAGCAACACAGCCGGATGGGCACAGGCCCCGCCAGCAGCGGCGGCCGAGCCGGGGACGTCGCGCCACCCTCCCAGTCCAGCCTCAGCAGCCCACCGGCTCAAGGACACCCATCCCGCCGCCTGTCACAGCGCTCCGCTGCCTCTTCCCCGCTCACTCACTCACCCGCCCGCGCCCCCGGTGGCGCCGCCACGGCAGCCCGCGCCGACCGCAGGCGGGCAGCTGCCCCCTGCCAGAGGACACCGCGGAGCCCGGCCACAGCCATGGCCGACACTGCGCAAACGCGGCCGACGGCGGCCGGTAGGGACATAGCAGAGCGGGCGATGGGCGGGGCTAGCCAGAGGGGGGCGGGGCTAGCGCAGTGTGCAGCACACACCCCCCCCGTGGTCCAGGGCATTAATTAATTAATCAGCCGCTGCTGTTATAATATCGACATAAGAGCTAATGGACGGAAAGGGTATGGGTGCGATATTTCCTTCTGTCATCGTCTGGAGCGGGATAATGGGAATTTATGTCAGGTATTACCTTACAGATGCGGGGCAGCCTCCTGCAGAGAGCAGGGTCGATGCTCAGCCGGATCGATGCTGTGGCTGGTGGCGTTATGCAAATTGCCTGCTTTGTATCAGTATCAATATTATTAAAGTTAATACCCAAATGTAATCGTCATATCCCTGTGCAGCCAGGGAAATGCGAACAGCTGAAATGGTGCGTTAATTTGGTGATGCTATCCTTCAAACAAGCAATACGTTATTGCAGATAAAATCGATACAAGCATTAAAGGCTTTTGCAGTTTACTTCATTATGTAAACTCTGTGGTAGTTGAACTCATTTTCCTTCAGTTATTCACATCAGCCAAAATGGGTAATGTCTCTATAATGATCTACATTATAAACTTTTGCAGCTTAAAAACTATCAGTGACAATTTGTCATTAAAGCCATTCCTTCTAATAACAACATTAATTGTACACCTACTAATTGAATGAAGAGAGATGAACCACAAGAATATATCTGAGATGCAGTGTGCCTGAAATGGGGGCATTGTCACAGGCTAGAACAGGATTCTTCCACTTATCCCAAAGAAAGGCCTCATCACATTGGTTTAGGGATGATATCTTAATTCAGCCAACTTTCTTGCAACCAAGTTTGCAGTGAAGTTAGTATGTCAGTTAGTTACCTAATAACTGGAGCCCAACCCTCCATCGCAGAGACTGCTGGCAATTTCCATGCCTGTCCCACCTCTGCAGCATGTGGCATGCTGGGGACAGCAGTGTCATCCTGGAAGTGGGGACCCTCAGTTCCCAGCTGCACTGTCAATCTGGGCTGAAGAGCTTGCTGTGGGTTTGGATAGTGGTCATCTGCTCCTTGCACTGGCTCTTCATCTCTGGGCATTTACTTTATGGCTTATGTCTGAGTCTTTCACAGGTGTGGCTCAAGCTTCTTAAGCACCCAAATACATTTGCAAATGTGTTGTAAAGATTTTTCTTAACCTGTACAGGAGCAGTTGTGTAGATTTAAAGAGCTATGGGCATACATTTTCATATAAACTAAGCATACTAATATATTTTGGAAGGGCAGAGGGAAATAGATTGTGTTACTCTCATGAAAGTAAAGTTCTACACACCCAGAACACCAAATCCATCTACTGTAAGATGAAAACCATTGAATGACCGAAATGTTCCCAATAGCTGATGGCCAACATGGCACTCATTCTTGGGAAAGAGCTATCATTGTTCTTGCTGCTTGAAGCTTACAACCAAAATGTAGACTTTGCCTCTCATAATAACCGCACACAAATTCAATAGCTCCGGAGCTGGGCACACAGTTCATGAAATTTTACTAAACTGATGCAGTCACACAACACTTGCCTTTTTCCCTAGGGATGTGCTGGTGGAGCAGCTTCAAGGAGCCGCACTAGTGCCTGTCGTGAGGTCGGGGCTGCCAGCTGAAGGCGTGCAGGGCGGCAAAGCGACGAGACATGAGGAGCGCAGCGATCCCGTCTGATTCCTGCAGCCGATTTTCCCCCTGTGTGCTCCCAGATCCACGGATGCCCAAAAAACCTGGGAAGGGCCAACAGGCGGAGGGGAGCAGAGGCCGCCATCAATCTCTCCCCGCGCGGGGGCGCTGCTCGCTGCCACCGCCGGCACTCCCTCCTCCCCTCTCCATGGTGTCCCACAGCCTCCCGCCCTCTTCCCTCGTTTCCGGAGTTGCTATTGTCGGCCAACTTCCGTTTCCGGTTTTCTAGTTCCGGGTTCTCCGGTGGAGGCGGCGATGGCGGCGGCTCCCTCCTCCTCGGCGGCGGCCCCGAGCTGCCGGGAGGGCCCGGCGGTAGCGGCAGGGCCTGGCTGGAGCGATTCCCAGTTCCGTCGTTACTCCTTCGAGACGCGGCCCATCCCGCGCCTCAGCCACAGCGATCCCCGCGCCGAGGAGCTCATCGAGAATGAGGTGCGGTGAGCAGCGGTGCCCGGCCCGGCTTTGGGCCGGCGGCTTGTGCTTGGCGGCGTGGGGGCTGCTAGCCCTGCCCGTCAGGCCTCCTGCCTCCGGGTGCCGTCCCGGAGGTACTCACCTCCCCGGCCCGGCCCGGCCCGGCCCGGTGCTTCTGGGTTGCTGCACTCTGTCGCGGTTTCGTTGTTGCCACTGGCATGTTCCTCCGACGTTTCTTCGTGGTGCTGCAGAGTTCTGAAATTTACAGGAAACATTTGCTTTAAGTGGTTAGGTGTCGGGATGGAACCTGGCAATGTTGTGTATGAGTACATGTTTGTTATGTTCTAAGCGAGCGTGGCTACAGGTGTGAGGGTTGCCTTGCAATAGCAGGTCTTGCATTGGTTCTGGATAAGCTCAGTCTCATTCTGGTAACGTTGATGTATGATTTTGCTTTTAAAGAAGGCCTGCAAGAAAACAAGCTTTGCATGCACACCATAGAAACACAGCAGCTGTCCTTCTGCGTTAGGTTGTTAACTGTGTATAGGTGAGGAGATAGGTGATGGCCTTTCACTTCCTTTTGTAGTGTTGTGGGGTTTGGTTTGTTTCTGATTTTATTTTTAATTTTTTTGTTGTAGAAGAGATGGGGTGATTTCAGGGTTTTGGTGCCTAATGTTGGCTGTGAACCCCTGAGAAAAAAAGAAATTTGTGCTGATTTTGGATTCAGAGATACCTTTCTATCAGTATTTATCCCTTCATAGCTGAGGCTGAAAACAGACAGAATATACTGCGTCTCCTTGCTACGTGGCAGGAGCAGAAACTGTTCCCAGCTAGTGTTTGTCTAACCTCATGTGTTAGAGATTAACTAAGTAGATAGTGGAATCTGTCCCATTGCTACCAGGAGTTTTCTGTAGGAGCAGGCTACCACTTCCTTGAAGCTTCCAGTTATGTTTTGCTTGATTTTACTCCCCAGACCAAGGTATCCAATTATTCTAAACACCTTTTCCAATTCCTTGTTTTCAAAGAGCATTTGTGTGGTTGCAGTAGTGAATGTGATGGTTCTCAAGTTCAAGAGGTACTTGAATCAATAGCCTTCCTGTTTCTCTCCAGGAGCCGGTGGTGCTGACAGATACAAATCTGGTTTATCCTGCTCTGAAATGGGACCTGGACTACCTCCAGGAAAACATTGGCAATGGGGACTTCTCAGTGTATAGTGCCAGCACACACAAGTTCTTGTACTATGATGAGAAGAAGATGGCCAATTTTAAGAACTTCAAGCCCAAATCAAGCAGGGAAGAGATGAAGTTTGCTGAGTTTGTGGACAGACTCAAAGAAATTCAACAGAAAGGGAGTGCTGAGAGGTAAGTGATGTGTGGAGGTTTCTGTTTCTGCAGGCCTAAGTAGAGGTTAAGTTTCTCTTTAGTGAGTGTTGATCCTGCAGGGCTGCTAGTTGACAGCAGCCTTGTTCCCTGGTTAAAAAAGTCATGCCACTAATTAATCAAACCCTTCACATTACCCGCAGAGATTTTTTTTTTTTGTTTTTTCCTTTTCTTTCCTTTTTGTCCAAAGCAGGGTTTGCGTAGAGAAAGCCTTGAGCTTCACTTGCTTTTGACAGAGTATGGTATCAGATAAAAGATACAGGCCATGGCACTCAGCCTGTTTTACATAATACCAAGGAAGCTGATGCCAACCCTCTTTCAGAAACATGAGAAAGGTTGCATGTGTGCTCTGTGTTTGGTGGTGGTGATGGCCTGCACACTACTGACAGAGCTGTAAGGTAATGAGAGGAGCTTCACATTTACACAGAATATAACTACTGACAATTGTACTTAAATCCTCAGTTAACTTTATCAGTCCTTTAAAAGGACTTAGTGAACTTAATTGGAAGCAACTCAATGCCTATGTCCACTTGTCATCTGTGCCTTTCTGTTCTTTCTTAGCTTTGGGTGTGCTTTTTCTAAGAGGAAAAGCAGTCGTTGAGCTTAAAAATGCATTTCTCTTCCAGCATTGCAGACAGTCTGTAATAGTGCCGTGCTAATACAGATGTTTTATTCCACTGATTCTCTATGTCTAAACATACACATGGTTTTAAAGTAACTCAATATTGAAATGTGCTGAGTTTCCTGAGCCCCTTTTTTCTCTCACACACTCCTAGCAGAAGAGGTAACTGTTATCACTAAAGTGGTAGCATTTATCTAGGGTTTATTCATGAGTGTGTTTGATATGTGAGAGTGGCCAGTCTGTTTACAGTTTCCCACTCTTGCACTACAAAGGAGTTGTTCTTGTTCTAAAATGACCTTTTCCCCTTGTGATTGTTCAAGCAGAACTGACTTCTGTTCCCTTCTGTACCAAAAAGTCTTTCAGCAAAGTTTGTGGACTTTTTGAAGCTCTTTCCTTCCACAGGTGTTTATGGTATGTGGTGATATAACAGAATCTTGAGAATTACGTCCCTTTGCTTGGAGATCTGTCTAAAGAGATGCAGAGATATGTCTTTATGTTCATTACAAAACTTAATACTTGATTTCTGCTTATCTGGGAAAATACAGGCTATATCTGCAGCAAACCCTCAATGACACAGTTGGAAGGAAGATTGTGGTGGATTTCCTTGGTTTCAACTGGAATTGGATTAACAAGCAGCAAGGGAAACGTGGTTGGGGTCAACTGACTTCTAACTTGCTTCTTATTGGCATGGAAGGTAAGCATTTTCCTCTGCACTGAGGAGAAAGGACAAAGATTTGGTCAGCAGTTCTATATTTCAGTTCCAGAAGGTCTTTTAGATGTAATTTCCACTTTCCATTAGTTTAGAAGTGTTCCTTCAGAGCAGCTGGTTTAAAGCTTTGGGCTGTCACAACTTAACTTTTATTACAGGGTGAAAATAACCAAAGAAATAGCCTGTGTTTCCATAGGGATGTACTGTGAATGCATGGGTTGTCTGCTTATGGAAAAGTTCTGTGTGATGCTGGTAAAGCTGTGATTTTGGTAATTTATTCTGGGCTTCTTAGCATGTCCAATGTCTACCCAGGAGGAAGTGTTGACTATTCTGTGAAGCATTTGTTCTTATTTGGGCTGGTACACTGTGGGCTCCACAAAGTAATTCTTTCAGTTAAGAGCTGAGTTCCTACTAAGAAGGTTAGAGGGCACTGAGGAGCTTGAAGGTGGATAAATCCTAAAAATGGTTGGATAGAGTGGAGTTCTAAATCCATGTGAGGACTGACTCATAGGCGTGTTAGAATTCAGAGGTACCACTACACTGTTGACAAGGAGAGCATTCCAGTAGAAAGTAATCACAGTACCTGGGTAAGGAGTGTACACAGTTTTATGAAGTGGGATGGCCTATAATCAATCACATGGCCATCACATCCAGTTACGATTGTCCAGTTGTGAATACTTAGTCATTCTTGACTTTTCAGTTCTCTACAACAGATGTTTTTTCCCCTTTCCAACAAGTCATTTTCAACTTACGGTAGTTTCTTTGCCACTTCCTTTACTAGCTGAGAGAAAAGAGGTTAACATAGCAGCCTTCCAGTATCTGAAGGAGGCTTATAAGGATGCTGTGGAAAGACTCTTCATTAGGGACTGTAGCGATAGGACAAGAAGTAATGGGTTAAAACTTAAACAGGGGAAGTTTAGATTTGATATAAGGAAAGTGTTCTTTACTGTAAGGGTGGTGAGGCACTGGAATGTGTTGCTCAGGGAAGCTGTGCATGCTCCATCCCTGATGGTGTTCACAGCCAGGTTGGACAGAGCCTTGTATGACATGGTTTAGTGGGAGGTGTCCCTGCCCATGGCAGGGGGTTTGGAACTGGGTGATCTTAAGGTCCTTTCCAACCTTTATGATTCTATAAAAGTGTTGCACCAGCACTTCCTCAAAGGTTATAACATGATCACTAGAGTCCTATTATCAACAGCTTATGCACAAGAACAAAGGTGTCTTGAAGAAGTGTGTGCTAGAAAAAGGGGTGTCTTTACATGAGCATGCAATTGTGTGATCTCTTTAGGGAAGTTATGGGGTTAAATGTTATCTTAATTCTCTTTAGTGAAAGTACATATGAAGAGCAAGCTCAAAGAATAATATTTGAATTGGCAGACATCCTGAAAAATGTAGTTGTGATGGGGACAAAATGCACCACTGTATTCAAAAGTTTGATTAAATTCAAGGTCTAGTAGTGACAACCAAGCTTCCGAACTGTTATACTGAGGAGGTGCTGCTATTGGGAGCTCAGTGACAAAGAAATTTGCTTACTTGTTTTCTTGCAAAACTACTGTGACTTTTTCTAATATCAGGCTGTTGAACTCCTTTTCTCTAATAATTTTTGAAAGTCTGTTCCACAACTTGTCATCTAAACAGTGTTTTATGAAAAAGTTTCCAGTCAACGTTCAGCATCTGCTGTTCATGGTAACAGGCTGGAAATCCTAATATGGTAGAGCATAAGTTGCTGAATATGGATTTAGAATGGAAATGAAGTGGAGTAGCAACTGCTCAATAAAGGCTGATTGATACAGTGATCAGTTTGTTATGTTCCTGTGGTCATTTTCCTTGTTTAGTTTTCAGAATATGTGGGAGTGTATTTGCTGTCTTTAGAAAGGAATATAACTTGCTTCTATCTTTCATACCTGTACATTGAGCATCTTGTTTATCATCTTTTCTCTATAGGGAATGTGACACCAGCTCACTATGATGAGCAGCAGAACTTCTTTGCTCAGATTAAGGGTTATAAGAGGTGTATCCTGTTCCCTCCTGATCAGTTTGAATGCCTCTACCCTTATCCTGTGCACCATCCCTGCGACAGACAGAGCCAGGTGAGAGTAGCACATCTGTTCTCCATGCCAAAAAAGGGCATTTGTGAAGATGCTGGATGGGAGGAAACCACACTGAAATTAAAGCCACACACCACTGGCTGAGCTTTTGCAAAACCTGTGTTCAGATCTGTTAACTGGTGAATACACTGAGGATAGTTGGAAGAACTAGTGGTGTTTCTGTACGTGTCTGGTCCTGACTTGCAAGTGCTAGGGCTGTAAACATCTCCTTACTGATAGTCCAACTGGATTGCAGTTACTACTTTCTTCTGTTTCACCAGTCACTTGGCCAAACAGATTTGCTCATACAAATTGCAGGACTCCTTGTCCAAGTTGGTGGTACTTTCAGGAGTGGAGTTCAGACATAAGTGGGAATGTAAAAGCTATATAGGGATGATCAGGATGGTTTGATGCTGAGAACCAATAATGAGGACTGTCACTGCAGGAAACTCTTCTGAGTTTCTTAATGTTTTCTTCTGTTAGGTGGACTTTGACAATCCTGACTATGAGAAGTTTCCAAACTTCCGGAGCGTGGTTGGTTATGAGACGGTGGTGGGTCCAGGGGATGTGCTATACATACCTATGTACTGGTAAGAAGGCTGGTGGGATGCGGTGACCAGCAAACAGAGGTTTAAAATGCCTTCTGCTTGAAGTGTTGGGTTGGCTCTTAGACAATTTTGGTTTGACTTCTTCAGTAAGTATGATATTTTCTGTGATATCTTGGGCCAATCTGTTTCTGCTTACTATCTGTCAGATGGGAGTGGTAATTCTTCCTGACACCACGTTATTGTGCAAATACTCCACTAACATGCAAGAAAAGGATCTGTGTTTAAATAAGGAGAGCTTTCCAGAAGTTCCAAGGTCTTGATAGGGCAAGGCTTGTCTAGTGCTGTCTGAACTCATCCATCCAAGGTATTTCACTGTAAGTTACAGAAATAGTTTCTTTTCCTTTCTGTGTGGTTTCCATGCAGGTGGCACCACATTGAGTCTCTCCTGAATGGGGGGATTACCATCACTGTGAACTTCTGGTACAAGGTGAGTACAAGCACCTTCCTGTGCAGCCTGGATAGCTCTGTCCCAGGGGATTTTTTCAGGTAGAGATGTATTGGCATGTGTTGTCAGTATGAGAACTTAATTGCACCAAATCCTTTGCTTTAAATCGGAAAGCTAATTTCTCCCTTTTGAGTGTCATGTGAAGAACTAGATGTCTGGGAGAACATGGAGTAATCTGCCAATTCAGGAAGCTGCAATGAGCTATTTTTGATATTTCAGGGTGCCCCAACCCCAAAGAGAATTGAGTATCCGTTAAAGGCTCATCAGAAAGTGGCGATAATGAGGAACATTGAGAAGATGTTGGGAGAAGCCTTAGGAAATCCACAAGAGGTACAAAAATACCCCAACATACAGTCACTGCTGTTGAAATCATTGTGGCTTATTGCAGAACTCGAGATGCCAACTATTTGGCTCTGCAGGTGTCACAGTGAGGGTAGGAGAAAGCAGGGTTGCCCTGTTGCTGTGAGTGGTTCTTCCTGCTGTCTTCAGAAGGTCCTTTGGCTGCAAAAAGGCAAGCTCTTTAAATTATAATTCTGGAGAGGACCTCTACGATGGTGTAATTGTTCTTGTATATGGGGGAAGGTGTACTTTGGCTTTGGGTCCTGCCAGGAAAGTGTTGCTCCCAAACGCTGCTTAGCCTTAGGTGCAGCAACAATACCCAGTGTTTATCAAAACTGTTTTACTTGTTTAATCAAAGTCTCTTTGACTAAGAGAAATCTTTTCTGTTAAGCCATGTGCTTCAGTCATCTCTGAATTCTTTGCAATTTTAACGAACTGGTATTTCAGAAAAACAGATTGATGTTGTATGAGTATGCTTTTGAAGATGTCCTGCTCATCTGAAAGTGGAGATTCTGGATGTGAATAGAAATGTTTTCACGGTCTGTAACCCTTACCACTGTTCAGGAACTCCTCTTTGGCGCACTCATCGTGCCTCTCCCCTGAGATTATTTTACTGCCATAGCATGCTGAACTTCCCTCAGTGATCAGGCAGTGCTGAGAAATGGAAGTGGTCTTGACTGAAAACAAAACCTTAGCAAAATCGTCAGTCCTAGCCTTCCTTCCAAGTGACCCCAAGGACCAGAGAGGATTCAGTGAGTAAGAATGTTCCTTCTCTGCCCTGCAAAAATCAACCCCTGATGACTGCTGGCTCCTTTAAATAGCACCTACTGAGAAATTGCAAATCTAGGGTGGGAAGTGAAAAAGTTTCAAACAAAGACTGGTGATGCAATATTTTGGTGGAAAAAGTAGGATGTTGGCAGAGAACCCTGCAGTTTTGGTAGGGTATTTGTGGATGTGCTCAGGGGTGCCCCAGCGTAGAAGATATTTCAAAAGTGATTTGGTGTACCTTAGGTTCAGTTTGTGCATCGGTATCCTCTGTCCTGGGCTGCTCAGCTCATAAGATTGCAGAGGGAGCAGGCTCTGCAGCTGCCATTGCAGTGTATCTGTCCCAGCTAACAATTTGTTTTTGCTTTGAACAGGTGGGTCCCTTGTTGAATATGATGATTAAGGGACGATATGACTAGTGCCTGGCTGCCGGGTGACTGATGTTGGAGCTGCTTTATTCACAAGCAATGGAAGATACTGAGCGCTAGTATTGCACGCAGCACTTAACAGACTGATGGGTTTCCTGACCTGTCCCTGCCCCAGTACAGTAAAGGGGGCTACTGGAACTGCAAAACTGTTAGTACCCCATTCATCCTCCATTCTCATTTAACCAAACCTCCCAAGAAGGAGTCTGCACTAGCTGGAAGCTGGATTCATGCTCACTAACTTGTTTTTTCTCCCTCTGCCCTGTTTGCCACAAGGAGCATGATTTCTGGCATTTGGATGTGTTGCTTCAGGATTTTCAGGCATTTGAAGAAGAGCTTGGAGGAAAACCAGCTGTGATCTTGTTTCCTCAGCCTCACGGAGTTTGGGCCTCCTGGCTGGGTTTATGGATTGGTGCCTGCAGTGAATGTAAGATGGGAAGTGTTAGGTTTAAAAGTCCTCTGTTGTTAGAGGACCTGTCCATGCTCAACTCTTGGCACCTTTTTGTAAAATGGAAACAAACATAGCCTGTGTGTGATGATCAACTGGACAAATGATTTGATTTCTTCAACTTAGGGCATCCATGCTTTTGGACTTAGTACAGGGTAGAGATCAGAATGAATTCATCTAGTGTGTGAGCACCAAATCCAATGCTCTCCAAATAACATCTGTGTTGTAGGAGTCTAGTTAAACCTCCTTTCCAACAGCTTTTTCTGGGGAGTGAAGGCTTCTTTCCCACTCTTCTGAAGCTGCAGTGTGGTTGAAGGGGGATGTACCATATGAAGAGGGATGCATTAATGCTGGGGTGCTCCAAGTCTTGAATGATTAAGCCACATTTTCAAATTAAATTCCCCATGGGTGCTGAGCTAGAGTGTCAAAACGCAGCATCAGATAGGTACAGAGCCTCTCTTCTCTTCTCACCAGGGGTGCTGGCTCCTTGGAGTAACATGGGAAAGTGCCCTTTTTACTGAAACTGCAAGAACTCAAGTGTGTGTGGCTGCGCATAGGTGCGCGTGTTTGTGAGACGATGTGTGGCTCCTGTCTATCAGTTATTCCATGCCAGTGTGTGGTTCCCTTCCTTGTACAGTCATGTGAAAGAGGTCAGGGCTTTCTGTTTAAATGTGGTTAAGTTTACCTTGATCCTTTTTGTGTTCTGGGACTTGACATGGCAGGCTGGGAAGTGACAAGAGACCCAGACAAGCCTCTGTTTAAGAATCCTTGGCAATGACCCTCAAAAATGATTTTGCTTTCCTCCTCCTCTTGCAGACAAAAGCCTTAGTCTCATATGGAGACTGGCTTTTTATTCCCTGAGGTGTGCTGCACTGCTGTCCCTTGTTTAGGAGGTGGTGCAAAGGTCTTGCATGTTTTGATGTGGTTGTAATGGGTCCCAAGAACCAGAGGTGAAAGAAGGTGTTTCATAGCCCATATATCTCATCCCAGGGAACAGTGAGGAATTCATTCTATTGAGACTTCCCAGCATTTTTCCTGTTGTTCTTTGGGGCTTGTTCTGACATTATTCTGATAAAAGCATTGAGAACATGGCACTCAACAAGTGTTCTGTCTTTGGCCTCATGTTCCATCCTTTGGTGGGACAGCTCATGTACCACTTGCAGTGAACTTGTCTTGCACAAAGGTGAAAGGCTTCTCAAACAGGAGGTCCCAAGGGCTAGTTTTCTGGCTGCTTTACAGGTCAGAACAAATGAAGTGTAATTGGCATGTGCAGGGTTCTTGTTTAAGAAATACATCTATGTCACCGAGTAGTCTGACTGCCATGTTATTTGTTGCAGACTCTCCAGAGCTGTGGTTAGACCCAGATGAAGGTCACTCAGCTGAATGCTTATCAGTGTTCAGCCTTTGGGCAGGTGAGAAAGAAGGCTAAGCTGCCGACTCTTGCCAAAAGCCAGGCCTTCCCAGGAATCCCGGGCACATGCCTTTGGCTGAAAGATGCTCAAATGAAGTCCCATCTCTGTGCTGTTAACACACAGTAGTCACCAGTACTACTTGTTAGACACCATCAGCTCTTGAAGCTCAGGGTGGGAGTTCGTATCCCATGTGGAGAGAGAATGGTACTTTAGGATGCTTTTTTTTTTTCTTTATTTGCCAAAGGTTTAACTCTTAAAGTGTCTGAGCAGGTTTTGCTGCACTTGACTTTGTGAAAGCTCATTTACAATGCACTGATGGACTGACTCCCTGCCCCTTCCCTTTTCACCTTGTGCTTTCAATGCCCCTTGCCATGGTATTCGGAAGCTGTGTGTTCTCTGCTGGGGGTGTGTGTGCAGGGGGTGGGGTGTGACAAACACACGGTACCTTCTGAAGTGTAGTTCTTAAATACAACCAATGTTGAACAACAAACTGTGTGGCTTTTATTTTGTGAGTGGCTGTATACGAGAGCTATATAAAAGATGCGTGCATAAAGTTACCTTTCAGTAACTTCTAGTAACTCCACTGATGTGCTTCACTGGTGAAAGCTGCTAGTCTCCAGCTATGCCTTCAAAACAGCAATACCAATTGCATTGTCATAGGTCTTCACAAATTTCCCCATACTGCTTCTCTAAGCCTGAAATGAAAGCTGGGAATAAGATGGTATCCTTGAACCCTGTCACCAACAAGTGTGTGTGAGGAGGGAACACATTTCCCTCCTTGCTGACCTGAATGGAGTCACCATGCTCTGGTCACTGACAGAATGATGGAGCAAACTACACAATCCTGTCTAATGTATTCTAGCCGTTGCTTATTCTTTAGGTTACCTTGTTCTCCATGTTGTGCTTTATCCAATTCAGACATTGGTCATGGAGATTTTGGGCAGGAGGCTTTGTTTGTGTACTTCTACTGTATGTTAGCAGCCTTGGGTGGTGGAGTCCTCTCTACCTAATTAAAGCACATGTTATCTTACAGTAATATTATCTCTACAGCAATCTTGACTTCTCACCATCAGTGCAATGTTGTCTAAATCTGAATAAATTTCTAACATATAGTAAAATGGGGAAGACCTGAATAAAGATTAGGGATGTTGGTGTGGTGTGGGGGAGAGACAACTGCCTGAATCTGGGCTACCACAACTGGCATTGTCCCCTCACGCTCTTGGGGGACAGGGTGAATATGGAAGTAGTAGAAAACAGAGGTGGATAGACTCTTCTGTAACCATGGGTGTTCACTCCTCCCTGCTGTGCCTGCTGGGATTATCATCTCTGAATGCACACTTGCTTCTGTTCCACTGACCTTAGTGGTCTGTTAGTCTGATCCTCTAGTCTTTCTGTTGTGCGCATGCCTCTTGGGTAACATGCATGGCTAGTGCCACAAAGCCCAGAAGTGTCTCAAGCTGTGCTGAGAAACAGAAGAAACATGAATGAGAACTGTCATTTGAAAACCAGATCAGGCTCCAAGATTTTTCTCTTTCACTCTTGTTTGGTTTTACTACCTTAGGTCCTAGAATACCTTTCTTCTCTTGTTCCCCCCATTTCTCTATTCCTTGAGAAGTGCAATTATTTCCTAAAGATAAATAATCTTTCTCTTAATCCTTGTAGATCATGGCTGTTGAAGAGCCATGACCCCTTGGAAAGAGAAGAGCCTCAGTGTTTAGACTGATGCACTATTTTACCCCTTGGTGACTAGTCTCAGTGCAGTGATCACCCAGGTAATTTGGAGTGATAAAACAGATTCAGGGTGAAGCCAGCACGCCAGGGTTGAGGAGGTATGAGACATCGCTGCACTGCAGAGGCACTTCAACAGATGCAGGTGAGGGGGGAGACCCTCAGCATCAAAGCAGCTCTTGAGAGCTAGAGGGACAGGCCTGGCCAGGACTGCTGCTTCTTTCTTTGCAGTAGCTCTTACCAATGAATTAGCCAACCTTGAACACAGCCAACTGCTCTTTAAAATCCTATGATGAGGATGGTGTGCTTGTGGTCATGACAGTCTCTTGGCAGGCCCTTAGGCTGATACATGTGCAACCCATGCTGCCACCCCAGCCCTGGATGCAGAGTAGCAGCTGCTGCAGGGGATACTGCCTTTGCGTGTGTGGTTTTTCCCTAAGCCTCTCCTCCGTGTGTGTGAGGAGCTCCTTGCGCTCTGGTTTATGGTCTTCATCTTCTGTTCCTGTTTTGGAGGCAGCACCTCTGTCACCATTGTCCTGGGAAGTCCTGAAGTCACCATCTGAGTGCTTTTCTACATTGATGCTGCCTATGAGAGAAGGGGAAGAGATGCTGTTACTGTGACAAACACATGCAAAGTAAGTTCTAATTACTGCCTCGCAAAGTCAAATATTTGTTGCAAGCAGAGAACTAATTGCTGGGGGAGGGAGCGGAAGTGGAGGCTCTTGGAGTGTAAGTGGAACAGATGCCCGGACGCCTTGGGGAAACGCAGCTTTCCTCTGCAAATCAGAGCTTTAAATTACAAGGCTTTTACCAACTAGAACAGTTGTGGGAAGTCGTCTGCTCTCATTTGCGTAATGGCTTCTGTCACTGGTGATTAGACACAGGATGAAGGAAAAGAAATTTGACAATTAGGAATGAGCGATCATTAATCAGAATCTTTGTTAGAAGCAGGGAAGCGGGGGGAGAATATCCCACAAACAATGGAGGCAGCCACTAGAGCCGTAGTGAAGTCTATGAGATGTGTAACTCTTAGTGCTACTGTTGCTCTACAGAGCCCCCACTGCCTAGGTATGGAGCAGCGGCAAGGATCTTGGGTTGGAAAGCTTGTGGAGGAAGGCAGCTAGGCAAAATCCATCCCATGCTGTTCAGCGATCACATCTATCTGTCCCATCAGCACAATGAGTTTCCTTCTCAGTGCCTGGCCACAACCTGCCAGCAAAAAGCACAGAAACAACTTCTGAAATTGGCGTGGTCTCCTTTTCTCACACCAAGCATGCAGCCTTGAAGTTTCTGGTGCAGAGGAGAGCAGTTGTGGGCCTTGACTGGCATGCATAAAGATTAGGGTGAGCAACATGAAAGCAGATCCAGACTCTTTCCTTGATAATGTCATTTCCTACAAGAGCAAGGAGACACCTGATGGGCTGCACAACAGGTAAAGAAAAGAAGGTAGTTGTGACTTTTCTGCATCTGTCATTTGCTTGCTTTGCTCTTCATCCAGCCATGGACAATCCAGCATATGCATTTAGTTTTTGTGGGTTTTGATCAAATTATTGGTGCACATGAAATTTGTTACCTGTTCTTCCTACAGCTGTCATTCAAAGTCTTGACAGATTAAACATTTTGGTATTGCTTACATGAAGAGGCGCTGCCTCTGATTAGATCAACAGCTATAGTTTGGGAAGGAGGATGACAGACTATTTGTGGGGCATGTGATGCTGGTTGGTTCATCTCAAGACTTAAGGTTACTGGTTTCATTGATTTCAGTGCCAATCCCTGTCTTTGTAAGGCTGGGTCATTCACTTGAGATGGAGGTCTCCATCAGGGTGATTATTCTTTCTGTGATTGGAAATCAAAGCGGGTACCTTCAAAGGGGAGAGCTGAAGCCATGTTGTCTTGTTCCCAGATGGCTTTGACCTCAGACAAATGATAGCAGCTTGGATTTTCAGCCCCTTCCCATGGCTAGTGTTGTTCACCACAGGAACTCAAAATGAAAGAGAAAACAGTGGATCTCAGGACAGGATCTAACAGGGCTTTTCATCCAGTGCTCATCATGAGAGAAATTAGGAGCATCACTGAGCACATTGCTCAGGGTGGGGAGATGTGTCAGGTAGTGACTTTTTTCCCTCTTAAACACACAAGGAGAGGGATGCTCTTCTTTCAACGGCAACATTTTAAACACATTTACACTTGGAGGAGTGTAGCTCATGCATTTTGTGAAACTCAACTTGTGATGGTGTGGAGTTGCCATCAGAATTCACCTCACAAACTTGCAGTAAACACTGAGAAAGCCCAGACTTGGACACAGCAGGGTATTGGTGTTGCTGTAGGGAATGTCACTATGCTAGGTGGCAGGAGCCACACGTGTGACTCCAATCTCAGATTTTCTGTTGTGCTTTTTTACTTGAACAGTCAGGATTCACCACTGAACACCTTGACAGGGAGGACCTTTGGATGTGACTTGAAACCCCTTGGGAAGCCAGGAAGGGGGGAGAGTGTATGTAGGTAATCTGTGTTATGAGATCTGCTGCATGCTCTGTGCTCCCTGAGCTGCTTAAGGACTGCTGGCCTCATGCAGTGAGCTGTGTGAGGGCTCTGGCTGAGCTGAAAGCAGCTAAAGGGGTGAGGTCAAACCATTTGCTTCTATAAAAGGACAGTCCCCATGCCCATGGAGAGGGCACATTGGGTTATAATAGCAGCCAAGGGGACACTTTCTGTGGGAGAGCTTAGTACTGCAGGCAGTGGACTGATTCTGCTCCAAGTTCCTCTGCCAGGACCTCTGCCAGTCTCTCAGACACTGTTCCTATCCATCCGTATTTCACTGGGGTAAATGCTTCTGGCAGCAAAGGATTACTGGTGCTAGTGGGTATTTAGGCCACATGCCAGCCACTGGAGCTGGAAGGTAAGAGGCAGTAAGGCCTTGCTTGGCATTTGAGGTAATAAGGTTCTGGTCTGTCAGCTCAGGTGAACTGCAGAGATTTGTAGAGCTGGGGAGTTGCAGGGTCATGTTACTTGTGCTGTCAGGTCTGACATGGCTCTGGCAGGGCAAACCTTAGTGCTCTTTGAGCCTGTGTTTGGGGGTGGTGCAAACCTGGGGTGTGAGCAGCAGTGGGAATCTCCAAGTAGAGCCTGGGGCTATGAAGGACCCACTCATCTGCCACCAGTTCACTGGCCCCTGGCCTCTACCTCCTCCCCAGCACAGAGGCAATCCTGTGTCTCCTGGTTTTGCTGTTTGTTTATAGCTCTCCCCATCCCATCTGTCTTTCTCTCCTCCTTACTCCCCTTCCTTTTCCCTCCCTCTCCCTCCTCCCCCTCATTCCCTGTAAGCGATTAATCATTTTGACAGGCTCAGCGATGGCCTTTATTTCCTTGAGGCAGCCAAGAAATGTCTGTGAGCACCTTCTCTGACACCCCTCGTGTTCTCTCGCCAATCAGATCAGCCACTTCGCTTGGAGTGACACCACCAGAAATGTGGGGAGGGAAGCAGGGGGGAAACTCCAGCAGAGCCAGCTGGGAAATGGGCAGTGGGGCAGCATCCAGTCGGGGTGCCATGTGGGACCCCATTAGCTGTGATGAATATGTCATTTCACTATAGCTTGCATGTGTCATACTTCGCTCCTTCCCTCTCCCCAGGCTTCCCTTCAAATCTTGGTTTCAGTGCAAAGGCAGTTGGGAAGAAATCAGGCTGCTCAGAAAAATATCAGCCTCCAACAGAGTGGCTGGGGGGAAAAGCTGTTGCAGGAGAAGGAAGAGCAGGTTAGGATCATCAGGGGAAAAAGAATGGGGATGATTTTTCAGATGGATATGGAAGCCTTCTTGGGAAAATCCCCTTTGTCTTGTACAGGAAGGAAGTTGCCTTTGAGTCTCTGTCATGGTTCACATGGACTCATCGTGTTGTCTTGAGGATGCCTTCCATTTGCTTCCACCAGGGAAGCTCTTGGGCCATGGTACATGCTATTGCAAATGCTCTGCCACCTAAACAGAATGACAATTGGGTAGATCAGGGTGCATGATGTTCCCAAAAGGACTTTGTTCACTGCTCTAATCAGGCTTTACAGCATCCTCTGTCCCCTCAGCTTGGAACTAAGGAACGCCTTACTTCTAGAGTTACTCTTTTTCATTGTACTGTGAAAGTGGATGTCCTTCACAGTGGGAAGGAGGGGCCCAGGGATAATTATAAGGCCTCTGGGGTTGTCTATAAACCCTTTGTGCAGACCAGTGGATTGTAACTAACATTTACAGGACTGGAGGAGATAGTGAAGGAAAAGAAGTTGTTGAAGATGCACTAGAATTCAGAGGGAATGTAATGTAAAGATCTTGCATAAGGTGGTCAGGTGTCCTAAGGCAGGAGACTGGATTTAGTGACCCAAGGGATCCTCTCTAGTCTTGTGTTGGTATTAAACAAGTAAATAAGCCCTGAGTTGAGCCTGGAAGACAGTGAACAGACTCATCCGTGAAAAAGGCCCTGGAGACTTCCACAGTTCTTCAAGTAGGCCATAAAGCAGGGCAGATGAAATGAGGTGTCTGTGCTCCAAATTCGCCACCTCTTGAGGTGGGACAAAGCAGCAATCCAGGGCCAAACCCCCTAGCATAATGCAGCTATGGCTCTGGGAGTAGCAGCCAGGCAGGTGATAGCTCCTAATTGACTCTGAGAACCTCACACCTTCTTATCAAACATCACTGCTCGCTATTCACTACATGAGCTCAAGTTCTTGCCTGCATGAAAGGCACAAGAGTTGGTTTTAGCAGCAGGCTTGGATGGGTTCAGTGAAGATGCTAGGGAAGAACCACCTCTCTCCTACACCTCCCATTTGTTTGCCTTCTCCTTGTGAAAAGGTTGCCCTTCAGGTGCAGACCTAAAGGCTGATGTAGCGCCTAAGTCAAAAGGGAGGGCAATGAATTTATCTGGAATAAACATCTTTGCCCCTTGTGTGCAACTGCATCAGGCCTCTGGAAGGTAGGAATACTCAAAGAAAAAAGGAGCTAACAGGGACTTTCTAGTGGATGAAAAGGCAGTGCGTATAAACACATAAACAAATAAGCACATATGGCAGAGCTGTTTGACTGCATAACCTCCTTCTGACAGAGGGAGCTGTCATGTCATGCTGCTCCATGTCTGGAGAGTGACCTCTGCCAAGGTCACTGCTGAGTTCCTCCAAACTAGCATTTCTTTCAAGGGAATATTGATTCTGTGCTGATGGTGCTAAGCAGTGTTGTTGAACAAGAGGCCGCAAGCACTTGGCAGAACAGTGGTGGCCATTCTTGGTAGCTGGACTCACTGATCTGGCTTGTTTTATGCAGGCCCATGCTCATGTGTTCCGGGTGAGGAGCATTGTCTTTGGGCTTCCAGGGTAGTGACCACTAATGGCTTCAGTGCCTCTTCTCCAGTGTGGTTATCGTTGCTTCCTTGTGTTTGGTCAGGGATGGGACATTTCTTTAGCTGCAGAAGACTGTCTGTCTGTGGACATTTTACATCCAGTGATAGGTGGTAACATTGATGGGAACATGACAGAGGTCTTAAAGAGTTTATCTCAGGCCTGGGAGTTTTCAAAGAGAACATATAAGATCTTCAGAACTGAAGTCCAACCAATACAGTTAGTGCTGAAAGCCTATTTTAAATCATCAACAGTCCTAGTGAGATCTAGGTCTGTAAGGGCCCTACCTGTTGTAGTTGTGTACTCAGGGCTTTGAATCATGTAGCGCTGCAGTGACAAAATTGGTGTCTTCCCCCTCCCCGAGCCATGAGCAGCGAGCAGAACACAATGCTGTCTGCCTTCCCTTCATTCCTTATGAGATCAGACCATGGAAAGAGGAGTCTGGGAGCAAGCAGCAGTGGGTTCTCCCTGTTGCTTTCATCATTAACTTAACTTTGCTTCAGAGATGCTGCGGTGTTTCCAGCCTTAGAAATATTAACTTGACTGACCAAGACGCTGAGCAATCTGATCTAATTGTATCTGCTTTAAGAGGGAAGTTAAATTAGATATCTTGTGAGGACTCTTTCAACCCATATTATTATACAATCCTATGAGTATGTCCAAGAGAACTCATCACCTGGTGTGCTGTATTTCATCCCACCTAACAAAATCATAGAATCACAGAGTGGCTTGGGTTGGAAATCACTTTAAAGCTCGTCTGGTTCCAACCCCCTGCCATAGGCAGGGACACCTTCTACTGGAGCAGCTTGCTCCAAACCCCTGTGTCCAACCTGGCCTTGAACACTGCCAGGGATGGGGTAGCCACAACTTCCCTGATCAACCTGTGCCAGCGCATCAGCAGCCTCACAGTAAAGAATTTCTGCCTAATGCCTAATCTAAATCCACCCTCTTTCACTTTAAAGCCATTCTGACTTGCCTTATCACTACATGCCTTTGTAAAATGTCCCTCTCCAGATTTCTTGTAGACCCCCTTTAGGTACTGAAAGGCTGTTCTAAGGTCTCCCTGGTGTCTTCTCTACAGGCTGAACAAGCCCAACTGTCTTGTCTTCATAGGACAGGTGCTCCAGCCCTCTCATTATCTTCATGGTCCTCCTCTGGATTTTGCCCAACATGTACATGTCCCTCTTACATTGGAATGATTATTATAGAGCCCAGATAAGCCAGAATGTGAGGGAAGTATCACATTATTATTCTATGCAAAAGTCTTTGTGGTAGAATGCTGTTGGCTACTTTCACTGGTCTTCAGGGTTATGAAGAGCTTCCTCACTGAAATCGCACTGTGTCTGTCAGCAGAGCTGGTCAGTAAGGCAGGCTCAGGTACATGGTAATGGATTGAGAGCTCCTGATCATCACATGGCTGATGCTTGTCACTTGCTTGCAATGAGTGTCCATTCCATACAGTGAAGAGGGTGGGACATTGAAGGACTAGGGCAGAGCTGTTAGACTGCATAACCAAAGCAGTGTTGCCACATCAGCATATATTGTTGAGGCTTAGCTCACTACTGCAGAGGCCTTACTACTGCAGCTGAGCCAGTGTCCTCTGCTCGGTGCTGTGCTGAACCGGTGACATAGGTGAGCTTGCATGTCAGTATTGCTCTGTAGATGCATCTGTTGCCCATCCTCTCCTAGAAGGCTGTAGCCTGGTTACATCAGCACCACTGTGGCCCTAAGCCAGATGTTCTTAGGCAAGGTGCTATGTGCTGTGATGAGGTGACTTGCCTAGTTGCAAACAGGAAGGTGTGACGAGGAGCTGTGGTCCCCACTACAGACAAGCTGGACTATGCCTGGTTAGCTAGAGGCTGAACAAGAACTTGCCCCTGCTTTCAAGGGTGTAAGATCTAAATTCAGAACTGGTCTGTGCTGCATGCTGCACTATTACTGTATTTTTGCAGCTTCAGGTGCTAAGCATCCTTGTAGTGGCCTGGGTCATCCCCTGTGTACTGGAAAATCTGATATATCCTTGGTTATTGGCAAGCACCTTCATGTTGCACAGCTGTTCCAGACTTATGAGCAGTACCCAGTGCTTAATGGGGAACCTGGAGCATAAAGCTAAGTTTGCATGTTCCTTTAGGTGACAGAGGTCCTTGTGCCCTTGGGGACTTCAAAATTGAAGGTTGGGTTGGTCAGATTTACGAATCTCGCATTCTGAAGTGTCCTGGCCAGTGGAGACATTTGTGTCTGGGCTCTGTCTGTCTGGGCTGCTCTGAATGTTATGGATGTGTTGCTGCTGTCTTTGTGGAGTGGATGAAAGTGTTTGTGGTAAAATGTAATCAAGTGGAAAATTGCAGTGCATATAAACACATATGGCACTCAATGACTGGGCATTAGGCACAGTGACTGCAGGCAAAAAAAAATTATCTGTAAACGTTTCGCAGCAAGTTTCAAAATCTTAAAGAACAATAAGATATTAGCAATTTAATGGGGTGATTCAGCGAGGCAGCCATCCTTGGGTTGGGAGAAAGAGGATGCATGCAGCTGCAGTGACAGGAGAGGCTGGGATTACTCAGCCAAGCTCAACAAGCCCTGTCTCCCAGCACCAGACAGCTGCCAAAAGTTTCCTTCACATGGCAAGGTGGCTGTGCTTGGAGAGCAGAGAGCCAGGAGGTGGCCCGTGAACCTTACCAGTGCTACCTTCCAGCCTCCTGCAGGAGCCTGCTGTTTTCAGCAGCATTTGGAAGAGGTTGCATGTGGGCAATGAGGCAGAACTGATGGGCTAGGTGGATCAGTCCTGGCTCAGGTTGGGAGCTGTGGAGGCACTGCCTGTTAATGGCTGGCTTGGCCTCCCAAAAAGGGAGAGCTGGGTCCTGTTCACCTCCTGTGCCTCCTGGGATAGAATCTTCCAAGCTACTGAAGACCCTGCAGTAGTTCAAATCCTTCCTGGGGTAACTGTTTTGCAACCTTCCAAGGAGCTCTGTCATCTATTGAGATTGCATTTGGATCTTTCATGTCTTACACCATGGGGCTTCACTACATGAGCTAGCTGTCTGTCTCCAAACCTTTTGCTTTGGTCCCACTGTAACAGAGGACAAAGCATGTCAGGCCAGTGTATGAAAATCACTGTTGCTGACAGAAGTACCAGGAAGGTGTTTTTCTCCTCTTGCCATATGCTGACTAACCTTTTTCTGACACGGAGAAGGTTATCTGTCAGTGGGAGGATGAATGTACCTTGCCAGTGTCACCTGGCTGCATCTTTCCCAAGGGACACAGGAAAACAGCTTTAATACTAGGAGGAATATAGCTTTGGTGGTTCAACTGACTGCCCTGAGGTCCTGGATTTGATGGCCAAACTTGCTCAGCGGTTGATGAGGGAATAGCTTTTGAAGGAGTGAAGAGGGCACCAAATGGGAAACCCCAAGGGTGTTGGCCACTGGGTCCAGCAAAGCCTGATTGATTCCAATCCTGCCTGGGGACGAATCTTCCCAAACTGACCAGTGACAGTAAGAATTGCTCAAATGAAATAAAAAATAACCAAAATCAGTGTTTCTGGGCTGTAAGCCACTGCTTTCTAAGAATGTAAGGAAGAGAGTGAGGCCCTAAGATGATGCGAATAGAGCAGTAAGTTCTCTTCATCGCTCTGCATAGGACCTTTCATTTGATGCTAGCTTATACACAGACATGAGAAGATGCCTTTTCTTGGATCTGATCCTGGAAACTGAGACCCAAGTGCCTGGATCATTAGCAAAGTGTAACATCAGTGAAATCACAGGCAGTCCTGCACTGGGTCTTTGGCTTTACCACGCAAATTGCCTAAAGCTGGACTTCAGTAAGGCAACATACCTGCAATCCTTATGTATTCAGCTCTCAATAGAACTGCTGAGAATAATGGTGGGAGAAGCTTTTAATGAATTGCTATTAAATAATGTTTATTACAAGCTTTTATACATTTAAAAAATTCCTTCTTTCACTCTTATCTCCTTTAATGTGATATATTAGAAAGAAATACTACATTCCTGGCCTTGTGTCACCTGCTGGTACTCCATGGTGTTTACATCTAGAAGCATTCTTGCTTTTGCTGGCACTTAAATACCATAGGGAAGTCATTGTCATACTAGCAAATCAAGCTGATGAGGCATGCCCACCTCTACTGAGTATAGATACATTTCCCTGCAGAATTCCACTGTTGTTATAACCTTCAGATGAAGCCAGTTCTCAAAGGGCTGCCCAGAGAATCCACAAAGTGTTCTGCTGCGGTCAAATTCAAACGTGAAGCTCTTCTCAAGACTTGCCCTGTTACAGGGCTCTGCATTTGCTTGAGCAAGCTCCCTGCCTATTCCACTCTGCTTTGCTGCCTATGGACTTGAGTTTTTGACAGCTTCATCTTTTCTCTGGGTATTCCCATGCTGCTGCAGCACTAAACACAGGGGGTTTGAGCCTCCCTTCTCCATGTGGAAAAAAAAGGGATTAATAATCCCTGCCCTTTTGCCTGCTTGATCTCACCAGTCTGTATACAGTTCTGGAGGTGGAGGTCTCCTAGGCCACATATGTATGGTGCTCAGAGTAACAGAGTCTTTACCTACTTACCTCAGTTCTCTGCTAGGAACACCAGCTCTTACCTTCTGCCAGCTGAGAGAGAGGATCATGTCTGCTGGCATTTGGGTGGAAATGTAATGCCCAGGTTCCACAGGGAAGTGCAGGACTGTAGAATAGTAAGGCTTTCCATTTCTGGGTACATTGACATGATCAGTCCCAGTTAATATCTGTCCCTCCTCAGTCCATCATTTAAGTCTTCTTGTGAGCCTTGTGTGCATGGTGCTACATGAAAATTCATCCTCAGGACCTATGTATTGCTCAAGGCTCTCTACTATGATCTATGTTTGCTTCAAGTTCCCTGTATTTCACATACGTCAGTGTAACTTCATCCCACCCTAGAGCTGGAGTCAGATCACTGGTAAGCAGGAAGATTCCAGGTGAAGGGAGCAGAGCTGTGGTCCATGGTTCAGGCATTCAAGTGCAGAAGGAAATAAATGTGTGATGGTTGGATTTTCTTGGAGGTGTTATTGTGGTGTGTTTGCCTGAGGCATACACTGGCCTAGCTAGAGGTGTGATGTGTCTGGCACCATAGGAGCTCTCAGTCATGGCATTGCCCTTCAGCATGAGGGAACAAACAACAGGCTGAAGCAGGGCCCTGCACTCCTGAGCTTACATGTGCCAGTTTCCTCAGGGAATTGCTGAGAGAATGTGGACTTAGGTGGGAGAGCCTTTGCTGAGCCACTCACAAGGGTGAGGTATTTTGCAGGGGGGACTTTATGGTTCCCTGTGGACAACTGATACCAAGCCCAGGGTATCTGCCCCTGGGCCAGATCAGCCCTACTTGCATTGGCAGCTGCTTCTGTGCCCAGGGGTTACAGTATGGTTGCTGTCACCCTGGTGAGGTCGCTTCTGGAAGATTGACATGTGGGCCTTCCCTCTGGCTTATGACCAGAGGGGGAGAGAAAGTCCATGAGCAATTGCGTGAGAGACCTTATAGGCAGCTGGTGAACCAGCAGACTGCTCTCTTTGGGTAGGTACAGTCACCTTCACCGCTCCTATGGCTCAAATGCTCTTCTGAGATGGACAACTGGTGGTGCTCTTTATACAGGTCAAGAACAAAAAAATGCTCCTTTTGCTTGCTGTAGCAGGTGGTTTGACGCTCAGACAGGCAAACTGGAAACAGTAGGGTTGATAGAGTGCATGTGCTGGCTGTTCCTGTGTCTGATTATGAAGCCACCTGAGTCACTGTCCCATTGTCCCCACCCACATGGAGTCCATGGTACTGGAGGCAGGTCTGCCTGTCACATCTGAAAGAGCTGTACAGATCAAGCACAGCCAGGGAGAGATTTTAAGTCAAGAAGCAGCTGTTTATCACTCGATGTGAGCTTGTAGGTAACTGAGGAAATTCTCCTAGTTTCTTTTGTCTAACCCCCTGCTTCCCAAAGGGCCTCCTGTCAGGGTTTGAATGCACTGGGACAGAAAATCTACTGCTGTTCAGTGGAATTTTCTCCAGAGGTGAAAGGCCCCTATCACTTGATATAAAACCCATCACCAGATCTCAGTTTTGACTGGAATTTACCTGGGTTTATGTAGATTCTTCTGTTTCTCTGTCAGCATCAGGAACCTGTGTGAAAACAGGCACACTCCCCTGGTCCCCGGTTCTCAGGCTGCCTTTCCCTCCTGAGTGCCACTGCTTCTGCTGTGCTGATTTCAGGTTTATCTGGCCTGCAGCTGCTGTTGCTGAACCTAAGCCAGGTCTTGCTGGTCAGCCTGTCCTGGTGTGCGGGAGTATCTATCATCAGGCCAGACACTGCCTTTGTCTGCCTGCAGCCCCTGGTGCTGTGATGATGACCTGCCTTTCCCAAAGTGGCTCTCCAGCTCCATGAGGGTCGCTCCACTTCTCAGGAGCAGCTGTGATGTGCTGTCTCCCCTGGCCAAGGCATTGCTGTCACCTCTGGCAACAGCTGTACCGCTTTCGGACCCTCTCGCTCCTTCCTGAGCAGGGCAGAGCTGCTGCCAGCACCTGCTGTTGCCAGTACTGCCTCCCACATCCAAGAGGCTGGGTTGTTGTTGCTGATTTAGTAGGTACTGACCTGGGAAGGCACTATTACATACTGGGCACAAATAGACAGTTACTGCCAAGCAGCTTCCAGGCACTGGGACAAACATACCCACCTGATGGTGGATGTGTCTGCAAGTGCTCACACACACTGGGACAGCCAGAAAGCAGGGGTGGATGGGCAAATTCCTGCTATACGGCCCTGCATGAGGGTACAATGAAAGGAGGTGGTTGTGGTGCGATAAGAGAGGCCCAGCATCTGACAGATCAAAGCATGGCATTGCTTTTCAAGTGCTTAAAGGCAGATGAATAATTGTGGAGTGAGTGAGGAAATGGAGAGCCATCCTGTGGGTGCAGGAGAGGAGGGCTCAGCCTTTTTGGGTCTGAGTCCTGAAGTGCCTGGGCTGTGATCAGGTCTATGGACACCAGTGTTGATGACTGTGGAGGTGTCTCAGTAAGCAGAGCAGGAGAGCGACGAACAAACCCTCCGCAGAGGAAGGCTCAGGCAGACAAAACCACCTGCCTGCCTCCTAAGGAAGACGGCAAGACAAGGGGTCTGGACCTGCCGCTGTAGGGGAGCGGGCAGCGGCCCGGCAGCGGTGCCTGCGCTGACGAGTCGGGGGCTGGCGGCCCCGTCCCGTGGTTCCCGTGTGCTGCCGCCGCCTGGCCGCGGCGTGGAGCCCGCGCTCCGTGAGGAGCTCGGCGGGGCCGCCCGCGGGACTGGGGCTGCCCGCACCCCTCTTGGGGGATGCTGCCGGCCCGCACTGGTGCCCGATCCGCCGCAGGGGTTTCAGAAGGGTCAGAAACCCAATTCTCAACAGGAGCAGCTGCCCCATAAAAATCCTCTCCCCTGGCACAGTCCTGAGGTGTCAGAGGCACCAGACACAAGCCTGAACCTGGTTTCAGCTTCAGATGCTAGAGGAGGATCTGGCTTGCCTCTTCTAAGCCATACATTGAGGTGCTGGGAGGGCTCATGAGAACAGGTGACTACACCTGAACGTTGATGTGGCAGGGTGGATGCTGACTGCTGTACAGTTACAGGTGTAGGATGCAAGTCATTTTCATTGTGCCATATATGTTGGTTCTATACCAACACAATCCTGCTGAGGGCTGTGTGTACTCTAGTTACACTGATGGGAGGATAGCTTGTGTGTGCAAGAGTTGACGTTGGCTACTCACATTTCCCATAGTGTTTTGCTGTGTTTTGTGGGTTTTTTTTCCCACTACTATGAAACAAAATAAAAGTTCTCCCCTGTTTAATCTGCTTTTCTAGCAGGTAACTCTAGTCCAGGCCTGTTTTCTTGCTCACATTGCCTTGTTTCTTTGCACCACTTGCTGCTTTCCCAGCACTAAAGATAACACTTGGTTGTACTTCAGGCTTGGAAGAAACTTTCAGGACCTGACTGTACTCACAGCTGCCCACTGGGCAGCCCCAGCAGCCTGTGGACATGTTAGGTTTAGCTGTGATGTGTGCCTGTTCAGAGGAAAGGAAGCTGAACAGATGACCTATCATGTCCCTTCCAAAGCAGAGGTGATGCTCTAGCTTCTGTGAGCACTCTGGTGCAGAGGGGTTCTTGTTCTTTACTTTGTTTTCCACCACCAGCTGGGTTGGGACTGGGACCTGCCCGATGTCTTCCCTGAGTGCCCCCTGCCCCTCTTCCCCTGGTCCAGACCCAACCCAGAGCTGCCTGCCTTTTCCTCCCTGCAGGAGAAGGAAGAACCGGTGCCTGTTTCCCCCCGAAGGCCGGGCGCAGGTGAAGGTGCTGCGGAGCCGGTGCGGGGTGCGGGAGGCTGCAATGTGCGCGCCGGGCCCACGAGGGCAGCAAAACACTGCGGGAGAAGCGGGCTCTCCGCTGAGGTGGCCGCGGGCTGGTGACAAAAGGGACCCCTGCACAGGCTGGGGCAGGGCAGGGTCCAGGGCTGCTGCCTGGCAGGCTCAGAGGATGCTGCGGGAGAGGTCAGGCGCGCTGCCTGCCCCGGGAAGCACCCACCTCTGTCCACTTCTGGGACCAGGGCTCACCCCCGGCTTGCTCAGGGTCTCTTTTTTATGCCCGAGTCTTACGGTAGTAGGAATGGGGCTGTGCCTCTGGCCCCGATGCCAAGGGGATGGAACTGGCCAACTATCATGACACTGGTTTGCCCTTGCCCTGGCAAGGAGCGCTGTGCCTGTTGGAGCACTATGTCTGCCCTATGTGTGGCCATCAGCCCCCTCACACAGCAGGTCTGTCCTGGGAAACACATTGGAAGGGGGTCTGTTTTGGTGGTTTTCTCTGCACCTGCATACCAGGGCTCTGTACATGGCTTTCACAACCCTCACTAAGCATCACCTCTGTTTCTCATGGCTCAGAGGAGCTTGAATGCCGTTTTCAGTGCACCTGAGGTGGAAAGTGGTCCTGCGTCTGGCCAGGTGATACAGTCAGTGGCCATGCTCAAGCTTTCCCCCTCTCCCAGCAAAGGCAAAGCCCCTTGGAGAGAAACACGAGGGAGTCAAGGATCTGCTGAAGTCCCCAGTGAAGCCACACAGCTCTGGCTCCCCAGGGCTCCTAAGGCTTGGGGATGCCAGAGGCTAAGGTGAGCTCTGACCTGGACAACAAATCCAAAGCCCCAGCTAAAGCAAGGCAGTGATGTGAAGAGTCATCCCTGTTTCCCTGTGCCTATCACTGCAACCAGGGCATATGGGCCTAGGTCCAGGGGTTACTCCCCAGAACCCACTGGGGCAAGCAGCAGGAGCAGGGCAGGCTGCTTGCTCTTCCTTCATGAGGGAAAGGTGGAGGGAAGGTGCTACAGCGTGCACAGGAGGAGGACTTTGCTTCCACAAAGCAGGGTATGGCGGCTGCAGCGAGAGGTTCAGAGACCCAGACAGCACAGCCAGCCACCACCATCCCAGACCACCGCTCACAGTGCTTTCAGCTCGTCTCTGCAGCCCCCTCTCCTCCCCTCCTTTCCAATCCTCTTGTACTGTTTTCTTGGCAAGAGCACTGGCTTTCAGCCCCCGCGCCTCATGTGCCCTATTGATAGCTGGTAATTTATGTAAATCTCCTAATATATGGATTCTGGGATCAGGACAGAGGGTTTGTGTGTGAGATGAGATTAATATGTTTGCAGATTCTCTCTGCAAAGAGAGGGAGAGAGGCAGGCAGGGCCTGGACATTCGCCCTAGGTCTCTATTAGCACCTTTGTGTGCACCAGCCATGCCTGGTCTCTGCCTCCCTGTGGCCAGGAGTGTGGGGGACTCTGTTTTGGCCACCCTGGTCACCCACAGCCAGCCTTACTGAACAGGCACACCAGAAAGAGCCTGTTTCTGGGAGGCCACAATGCACTGGGTACCAGTTTCTGTCTCCATCTGCTCCCCCGAAGTTTCAGCATCTCCGGAAGGTGGCCAGGCTGAGCTGTGGCAGAGGCTGCTGCCGCTCCAACATTGTGTGGGCCCCTGGAAGTGCTGGGAAACGGCAGCTCTGCTTTATTCTTCCTGTGACAGCTCAGGGCAGTGGAGGTTGTTTGTAACCACTGGCCTCTTGGTGCAGCTGGGGCTCAGGTTGAAATCAGGGGTGAGGTGGTGTAAGGAGCAGGGCATAGGCTGGGGAGACTGGCATGCTAGTGGGGTGACAGGGCACAGGGTCCTTGAGAGGGGGAAGATGGTGAGCCCAGCATCTGATGTGGTGCGATGAGGCTGAAGGATGGGCAGGGAGATTCCGCGTGCCTTGTGCTGTCCCTCCTGGAGCAAGAGGTGGTACATCTACACCCCGCCCTGCCCCAGGGCTGCATGCCTTATCTGTGCACATTTCCAGACCTGGCACCCACACTTGGCTGCCTGGGCTCAGCATGGTGCCATGGGTCGGATGGGGAGGCAGAGTCCATCAAGGCACACTCCTGAGGAGTTCCCGTTCCACACCTGACATTTAGAAACCAGGAATCCTGCTGATGGATAGGATTTGATGTGGTGGAGTATATTTCACACTGTGTCATTTATCCTGGTGCTGCCTCATGTGAAATGTCAGCCATCCAGGAGCTTTTCTGATCGCTCTTTGAAGTACTGGTTTCTGATAAACTCAGGAGAAGGATGCTTTTTCTCCCCCAGGTCAGGGACCAGGTATGGCAACAACTATTCTCCTCTCTGCACAGGTCCCTCAGTAGAACCTGGCAGCTCAACCCTATGTACTAAGAGTCACAGTAGGGGTCTTGCTGCCCTTACTTCTCCTGGGGCACCCCTGCTCCTTTTGGGGACTGTGCTAACCCCTTTCTCCCACCCCACATCTGTCTACCAGCACCTTGTCTGGTGCTCCCTCTCCCTGCCTGTGTCTGGATTTGCTCCCAACACTCTTTTCAGCCTTAGGAGGAATATTTTTAACTCTCCTGGGGTTGCTGCTGTTGACAATGGAAATCTATTGTGTTTTATGTGCCTGGAAAATGAATTTCCATGTCAGAAGAGGAGAGCAATTACCACAAGCAAGAGAGATCAAATTGGGTCTTTAAAAAGAAAATAAAGTTCAGATCTTATCTGATTAATGAGATTTCTTCCAAACCTTAACAAATCTTAATTACAGTGACTCTGCTGGAAGGGATGAGGTGAAGCTAGGATTGGGGGCTATCTAAACAGAACTGCTCTCTTCCAAGCTAGAGTACATCCCTGCATGAAAGCAGCAGGGACGGCCATTGAGTGCGGAAAGCTGCTCAGCTGGAAATCAGCAAGGCAGGATTCTCCATGGAGCCTGAGCAGCTCCTTCCCCAAAGGCTGGCAGTGTTGGGGGAGAGCCCTGTCGGCCCCAACCAGCAGTGATCCTGCTGGCTCCCTCTGTCCCAGATCCCAGCATTGGTTTTGCTTCGGATCCCTCTTTGCTGTTACAAAATACTCACTTTCTTTTTCTCTTTCTGCAGTAACAATGATTGTTCAGCTCTCCGGGATTTTTATTCTTACTTTCCTGTTTTGTTTTGTTTTCTAAATCATTCTCCTGTTTAAAATCAGCCGAGGGAGTTAAAGTTGTTTATCCAGTTTAAGCTCACAAAACGTTTTCTGCTTATTTTATTGGATTGTTTGTGTAACACAGGGCAGAGATTGTCCCCCTGCCACCTCTTATTTAACACAATAACTTCCTTCCCGAAAGAATACGAGTCTTGAGCTGAAGATGTCGAGAAAGGGAGACTCCAGCGCTTCCCGTAAGAGCCTGCTCTAGTGGTTAATCACCCTGACTTCCTCGGACAAAGTAAAACAAAATAAAGAAGGTTCAGTATTTTTAATTGGGACTTGTCTGGCTTCAGCGTTTATCCATTGGCTCTCATTATGGCTTCATCTAGCGATTAAGGAGTTGTTTAGTACCTGCTATTTCTTCCCTGGGAAGATATTTATATGCAGGAAGCAAGTCACCTCTTGATCCTTTTAATAAACCAAATAAATTGCTCCCTTCAAATCCTTGTTATAGTATGTTTTCCCCCCAGTTTTGAGTAATGTTTTGGGCTCTTCAATCCTGTCACCATCAAACAAGCTGAGATGGAAAGAGGAGGAAACAGAAACAAGTCCAAACCCTTGGAAAATCAGACAGCCAAACCCTCCCTTTGTCTGTATGAATATATTGATTCCCTTCCTATTGTCTTTTGAATAAATTTGGGAAAATATGACTTGTCTAAAATATGTTTTCTCAGTCTCTGAATCATTTCAGTTTAATTATTAACAGCTATTAGCAGAGATGGGACAGGCTGTCAGCATTAGAGCGAGAGGTAAAAATGACAGCAGATCTGTGTATTTAAGCACATGTAGAATTTCAGAGTATTGGTGGGAGCTGCAAGATGGGCTGTGGAGTCCCTGAGCATCCGTTCTCTGGGCTTGCTTATGGCAGAGTCTGGCTGAGGTGGCCAGTGAATGGGCCCCTATGGGAGTTTGTGCTCCGGTCGGCTCTGGGAATGAGGCAGCCAAGGAACTGGAATCGTGTGAGACAGCCAGGCACAGCAGAGTCTGAAGAGGAGGAAAATAAAGCAGGTACCAGTGATACACACACGTCCTATAAAAACTTTCTGCTATTGGGCTCCCAGGATCTGTACCTGGTGTTTCCAGCTTCAAGTGCTGGGCACAGATTTTGTTCATGTGATTTACACACCAAGATTGTCTTATTTCCACTGTCTGATATGATTCTCATCTGCCTGACTTGTTTGCCTGATTTATGAAGGTTCGCTTTGTTTAGGCCTTGCCTCTGTTTTTACTAAGGAAGAGAATTTCTTTGTCATGATAGATTTTGTTATTTTACTGGCAGCTTTTGGTGAACCCTTCTGCAGTTATTCCACTGCACATGTGCTTAAATCTTCTCAGAACAAATGCTTTTGGGCACAAAATTAAGATTAAGTATTTTCTGAGATGAAGAGACAAATCTTCAGCAAATATCCCAACTTGCCCCACTCCTAGTGGTGATTATATTTGCAGCCTTTGATTTCTTCCAGGACACTGGGAGAGGAGCAAACACAAATCCATTTAGAGAGCTGTCAATTTTCTTGCCATTTCTTTACACTTTGCAAAGGAAGAGGCTTTTTGCATTTAGAAAAAGGACACTTCTTCCCTTGTCTTAACAACTTCAACTGTTCAAAAATCAAAGAGCAAGCCCTCAGACCAGCAAGACTATGAAAATAACATAGTTGGGATTCTTGTACTGTCTCTCTCTTTTAAGAGGGTGCATGCGTCACATTTTCAAGCCATTCTCTGCATTGTCCAAGGTTAGAGAGTTACTTTTTAATTGAAGTCTGAATTCTTGATCCTAACACGTGCCCTTTTTCTTCCTGTGCCTCCTTCTTCCCCAGACTCTGCATATTATTTTAGCTGGAAGGATCTTGTTTCTGCCTATGATACTGCTCTCCCAGAGCAATGCCACTGGATTAGGTGCAAGCAACCAACCCAGTGGGAATCTACAAGCAGAGCCTGGCTTGCCCATGCTGACTCTTCAAAAATCATGGGCTTGATCCCCATTCACCTTTCACAGTTGCAAAACTGGCTTTAAAATCACCATGTTAAAAAAGAAAAAAAGGAAAAGGAATTAGCAAGTGGCTTCTTTTCTGATGCCATTGTGTTGTGGAACAGCAGGCCAGCTTTCAAGCTTTTTGCTGCATCCACAACAAATAGTTATTTCTTAAGAAAAAGGATTAAAAAAGTCTGCTCAGAGCTTTGCATATAATCCTATGGCTCCAGGACCCAAGGCTTTGAGTAATATCAAAATCGAAATAAATTCTCCCTGTGAGAATCATAAGAATCTGCCAAATTAGTTCACAGGGGTAAACAAACAGCCAAATATTAGTATTCTACACTAAGAGCTAAATCCTATAAGTGGGGCCAGGGTTGCACATGGATTATCCTTTTATAGTTCAGGCATGGATTTACCAAGGGGATTATAGGCCTTCCCCTCCCCACCCTCCCTTCCTCCCCTCCACCCCAATGTTGCCCAGTGCTGTGAACTCCCACCACGACGCACACTTCCTCCTGGTACTGTGACACCCTTCCCGGGCACAGGGAAGCCTCTTCCTCCTCAGAGCACCCTGGAGCAGGGGCAAACAGTCACCCAGTGTTCAAGATGACAAAAACAGGATCAGGAGCGATGCAGAGGTCAATCAGTTCCAGGTCCTGAACGGGTGCAGCATCCCTGGGGGATGGGGGATTAGTCCCCAGATGTCCCAACCTCCTTTCTTCCTGTCACTACTTTGCATCACCCTACACCATTTCCTGAACAGGGATAACGACAATCTGAGCTGACACCATGCTTCAGTTTTCTTTCCCTACTTGTCTGATATTGCAGTCCTGATGGCTTGTCACTCTTAATATCCTGCACACTTCCACTGAGTCCCTCAGAGTGTCGGAAGGCTTTGATTGCACCCAGGGTAGTTTGCATGATGCCTCGGTGCAAAATACTTATAGATTTGATGAACTTATTCCCTCCTTGACTCTTTTCCCCACTGTATGCACCCATCTCACTCTCTCTGCATGTATATGCCCAATCACACACACACGGTTTTTTATCAAAGTAAGCATAGCTATTTCTATCTGGGTTTTGCTGCTCTTGTCAGGCAGAAGCAATTCTGCAATGTCACTTACTTGCTCTGATCCTTTTATTTGTGTATTTTGTAGATTATTACTATTATATTAAAGTGCCCAGTGCTTTACAAGACACAAAATACAGATAATCTGTCATGAAGAGTGCATAATCTAAACAAAACAGACAACATAGACAGGGCTCCCTGAGAAGCACAGAGGAGTGAAGATTAGTCTTGTTTCAGTTTTATAAATATATTGCTAACATTACTGGACAAAAAATAGACATGTTTTCCTCTTCTTCCCCTTCCATCCTCCCTCTTAATAATACTTCCCTCTCATTTGTGCAATAGAGTTATGATGCAATATGAAATAAGGCATGGTTTAAGCTGCTGGCCCCAGTTCAACAGCCCTGAATCCCATGCTTGCTCCCCAGTGCTCACATGCTTTAGATTTCTCTGGATTGGTGCCTTAGATCATGCAGTCTATTGACAGATGCCCTTTTGCTTACAAATGAAACCGACCCTAAATCAATAAGAAAAAACCTTATTCTCCATATCTGTTTAATGCCACGGCGGTGGGTTGCTTTAAGATTTGTAAACAAGCTGATGCCTACAGAGAGAGCAGTAAGACAAAGAGCACCTTCCCTACCAAGGGGAGCAGGTATTCTGTGCACACATACAAATTACCTTGTGGGGCTTTTATTGGTTGGCTCTAGAAACTTGCTGGGTGGATTGACAAGCAGGGGCTATTATTTGGTGCACTGGACACAGTGTGTGGAGGGCCCTCTCCCTGGGTACCAGTCACAGAGGTTTGCAGAAGAGGGCTGTCTGGGAAAGGCACTAGGGGAGCCACCATAGGAGAGAAGGACACTTCAGGAAGATCCACTGAAAAATGCAGAGATTAAGCCAGGATGTTCCTATTCAATCTCCCCATTTTCTGTCGAGGTGGCAAAGCCTGGAAAAATGTGAATGTGGCAACATGGGAGATCTCAGCCAGAGTAAGATACGGGAAAAGTGAGCCTTCATTCAATAGGTGGGGACCCACCAATTCACATATGCAGGCATTGCCAAGACCACTGTGCCCCACATCCTCTTTCATGTGGCTTGAAATGCCCAACAAAAGCCTTAATGCCAGCACCCAGCCATGCCATGCAGAGCCACTGGCTTGCCCATGCTTTGTGCAGCCACTTGTCTCATTGCAGAACTGGGATGAACTACTTCTGCTGATGGTCTCCCTGGTGGAGTGGGATAACATGTGGGATTCCCTTCCAGATCAACCTTGGGTTTCTCTCATGACCATCCCCAAGCACCACACAAGGAGGTTGCAGTGCTGGCAGAGGAAGGTGTGCATGCTGGCAGTAACTGCGGCTCTGCAACTGGCCTGCAGGGAGGTCTTGGACTGGTCACCCTGTGCCCTCTGCTCTTCTCCTTTTGTTGCCTGCCCTGTTGGTCAGCATTTTGGAGCAGGCAAGTCCTCTCCTTTGGCCATCCACTGTGCTTGGTTACTACTGGAACAACTTGCAGCATATCTGCAGCACAAGGGTCCCTTCCCTCCTCCTCCTACACCCTCACATTGCACACAATGGCTCACTGCAATGGGTCACATTGCTGGCATGCCATGACCATGATTCAGACCCTCCTGATGACCCACATTTGCTTCTGCACCCAAGTTGCGTGTCCAGCATCAGACCAGCCACTTTGACAACAGGGTTTGGCTTAGCAAATTAGATCTCAGACCCTGTTGGTGTGATGCTGAAATCAGGACCTTCTCCCTGGAGGGTGTCCAAGCTGTCATAGCTAACCCTGCTGCCTGTTATTTTTGCCCATGCATAGTTTTCATTACCAGCACATTCTTCTTTTGAAACTGATACATCAGTTTTAATTAGTTAGGTTTACTCTTTCTATCTAGAGGAGCCTCTTGCCTTCAAAGACCAACTTTCAAACATTAACTCTTCTAAATGTTTCCCCCCACATGTGAGCCCCTCCACGTCCTGCCTTGTAAATTATGTTCAGTCCTTTACTTGTAGCAGGCAGGCATTTAGTGTGATAAATTCAGGTTAGTGTCTCCTTAAGTGTATGTGTGTGTATCTGTGTGTGTGTAAAGGAGCAAAACAAAGTTGTGTCGAGCCATCAATTACTGCTCCAGCATCATAAATTGCCAAGGCAAAGCTCCATTTTTTGACTTTTCTTTCAACTAAATGAGATAATTAATGCAAGAGGAAAAACATGGGGACGTCTCCCCCCTCCCTGGAGCCCTTTGCCTTGATGTTTGTCTATGAAACTTCAAGGTTGCAGTGAGGCGGGCATCTCAGTTCTGGAGCGGGAGGAAACAGCAAAAGAGCGGGGACCTGAAAGGGTGGGTGTCATGGGGCTGACCAGTGTTTTCCTTTTGCCAGGGCTGTGGGAGGGACTCTTAATGCGGGCTGTGACCCTATTTAATAAAATACCTAGGAAAGCAAGGGGCTGGGAGGCGGGCGAGAGGGAGACACAGTGGCTGGGGCTGGCAGGAGACTGTCATGAGATGAAAGTGGCCCTTCGTCCATTCCTTCCCTCCCTCCCTGCTGTCAGCACTTCTTAATGTCAAGCAGTGTGAGGGGTCGGTGGGGCTAGTTTCTGTCTACACTTATGGGTTTTTTTTCACTTTCCCCATAGCTTCAGCCAGATGGATTCACTGCTCGGGAACGACCGGAGAGCGGGGTGGGTGGCCAGGCAGGCTCCTTTCACCAGCACCTTCAGGTGAACTTCTGTTCAAGCCCTTCTCTGAGGCAAAAGCTTATCAGGGAATGTCTTCTTCCTGCCCTGCTACCCACAGGTCCTAGGCCACCCTGGGTCTAAAGCTGGTCTTAACACAACCCACCATCAAGACCAGTGTGGGCATTGCATCATGAATATTGTCCACATATTAATCCAGTCCCTGCACACACTGGATTGAGATTTAGGGAACCTGGATGTCTCTGTGGTCCCTGCCACCAGTCTGTTGGACTGGGTCATCCATCACACAGTGCCCCAGTTTCCTTGCCTTTGAAGTGAGGATAATCATGATTACTTCAGTGGTGATTAGCTTTGAGATGTACAAAAATGCAAGGTACAAAACTATTGCTTTTATGAGCTGTGGTAATCTGTAGGTGAGCTAGTATCATACAGCCCAAAAGTGTCCCCTAGCAAGATAGGTGGCCATGCTGGGACTATAGCCACAGGGTAGGTGGCCCTGGTGCAGCAAATGGTCTAAGTGTTGCCACAGGGTCACTGTACATGTGGCATCAGCTTCTGCATGTCTCTGCTGTGGCTGTGGTCCTCGCTTGGCAAGGGCATGCTGTACCAGCCGTGCATGGCTGCAACATGACCTGCGTGGATCTAACTCGCACATGCAAGTAGTCCCAGGTCCTGCTGCCGGGTGTCTCTGTGCAGCATCATGTACCACTCATGCTGTATGTGAGCTACCTTAGGAGGGTGCTGGGTGTGCATGTCTGTGGCTATAAGTTGCAGCCACTCCCAGCTGAAGGGGGGTTGTAGTTTTGCTGTCTCCACACTGTAAAAGTACCATCAGGCATCTGGCTTTTCTATGCTCTAGATGGGTACAACCACATACTGCTCAGCACCAGAGCCAGTACCACTGCAGTGTGTCACATGCGTGTACTCTGGTGTATGCAGGCAGTCTAAGGATTGCTTCAGAAGATAAGGAAACCAGGTTTAGGCTTCACTTTTTTGACAGACTTCTTATATGGCCTTTGGACCTAGTTCTGCCTTTCTAGTCTTGGTTCAGACTGTCACAGCAATGCTGAGAGAGTAAACATTTCCTACACTGCGAGATGCTACAGGTAGGCATCTGTATAGTACCAGCCACGGTGACAGTGGCTCTATGTGTTCACAGTATTTGGGATGGGCTGGCTGAGTGTGGAACCTCACAGGAAGTATGCTGACACTGCTGTTTTCCATATAGCCCATGTGGCATCACCTGGCAGATGTGTGTGCTGAGCCACAGCGAGCAACTCTGGGGGTGGGTTCATTTTTGAATGCCCCATGGTATTTCAGAAGGCCCCGAGGGGCTCAGCCATCACGGGTGAAGACAATTCATCTTTGGATCTGGGCAAGAAGACCCCCCAAGGAAAGTGATTTCTGCAGTGTTACTGATTAAACTGTGGCAAGCTTATGGTCATGAGCCTGACGTGTTCTATGGTTCTGCAGGTGCAGAGGAGGATATGTTCTGACACTGATGAAACTGAAACTGTCACCTTTTGTAAGTTTAAGCTCAGGTAACCCATCCTAGGCAATTGCACTGTCTGTCATTTGTCCCTTTCCTCACTACAATGTTTAACGTACCTGTCAATGTCAACTGTACTTGACACAAGGACAGAACCCACCGAACTATTGTGTGCCTACAAACTGTGTCTAAATTAATGGTGAGGTGAAGAAGAGAGGTTCACATTGGTGCCCATAACATTCTACTCTGCTTGCCTTCTCTGCTGGCCAGCTGACACCTCTGTGCCCTGCGGCCAAACAGCACATGTCTTGGAGTCAGTGAGCACTTAAGCTGGGGGTCCTTCTGGGGCAATGGGAGTCATTAGTGGGAGGAAAGGGTGTTATGGCAGTGGTAACAAAGGGAGGGCAAAGGAATCAGGCCACAAAGCCATCAGAAACCAGGTTTCACTAGCCCTGCTGGTCCCAAGACTTGCTTTGGATTCACTTTTTTAGGTCTATGAAAAACCCTTGCTCTCCTCTCTGGCCTGGCCAAGTTTGCTTGAATGATACAACATAAAGATACAAATTACTTTCTACCTGGAAAGGTGCAGGTGGGAGGGAGGAGATGGGTCTGTGGTGCGCACCTCTTTGTCCCTTTGTGCCTGCACATCGGAGGAATGATTCGGGGTGGTCAGAGGTGTGCCTGCCGTGGCCATGCGAAGGTGGACTGGGCACAGGTTGAGGGGATGCCGATTGTTTCTTGGGGTGTGATGTTCATGGCAGGGGGGCTCTGCAGCTGGTGGGCTCGCTGTGCTGTTCACAGCAGTGTGTGTTTGGTGAGGAGCTTTGGCTGTCTTAAGCACCTTTCGAATACATTGGCCACAGCTCATTGAATCCTCTAACAATCCGGCTCCTGTCTCCTCTCTCTGCTCTTCCCCACAGCCAGCGCCTTTTCCAAGAAACAGCAACAATGCCTGTGCCCCCCTCTCCTGTGGGCCCTGTCCCCATCCCTCCTGCACAGGGACTGTCCCCTCTCAACACCCCATTTCACAGAGCACCCTCTGAAAACAGGGCTTTGTTGCTGGCAAATGGTTCTTTGCTGGTGAGGATTTCCCAGAACTCAGCAATTCCCAGGCCCTACCCCTGCATGGAGAAAGCTAGTTAATGGGCCATTAACCAGAGGAAGGGGAACTCTCCAGTGGCTGCAAGCAACAATAACAACAAAACAACCCCAAAACAACAAAGCATACCCTAGAAAAATGCTCCAAATATCAGGAGAAGTTTCAGGGAGTGGAGGGGAAAAATAGGCAAATCTAGAGAGATGCAATTGTAAAACCTTGGTTAAAAACCAAAGCCTGGGTAAAGTGATTGCCTTATCTGGTGAAGGGGAGAGGGGTTTAGACTTGGCCCACACAGCTCCAACAGCTGTCCCAAAATGCTCACTCCTGGAATGGGGACACAGCAGGAGGACAGTAAGGCATGGTGTCTGGCCACCCTGGTGTCTGCGCTCAGAGCAGCAGCCTAGCTCTGTGAAAGGTAAGAGGGTATGTAAGAAGGGGAGGGAAGGAATGGACACAGGCTCAGGAATGTGGGTAGTCAGGGAGAGGGTCCTCTCTGGGGAATAAATGGATATTTTAGGGCTTGGGGCATGAGTAGCTGGGAAGGAGGGGTGCTGAGTGTGTGCAGACAGCAGCTATCCAGGGAGGTAATGAAGCACAGGGGTTGAAAATGAAGCAATGCTGGAGCAAGCTTGGTACTTGCAGTAGCCACAATGTCCCTAAACTAGCTAGTGTAAATCTTTAATGGCCTACCCATTTAGCTGAGCTGTGCACCCAGTATAATAAAACTTTTTGGGCAAAAATGAGCACCCACTTGGGAGCTAGACATGTGCTGTTGTGCTGAGGCACTTGCCTCAGTAGGGCATGCTGGAGAGAAGAGCTTTTGCAATACTGCTGTAGAGCACCTTGTACAGGAGAGCCCCAGTGTCTGCAGCCTCCTAGCACTGCTGCAACACAAACAATGCAAATCATTCTTTCCAGAACTGTATCCACAGTTTCACTGTTCTCATTGCAAATTCACTTGCTTTGCTCTCCAGCTAAATACCCTGCACCTGGAAACATGCACTTGAATGCCATTTTGGTGGTGCTTGCTGGTTGGAAATCAATATTAATTTACTTGTGCGTGTAAATACAGAAATGTATTTATAAGTTTCAGATCAGTTGCAAACACATGCAAATTCTGTACATAAATTCTCACTCATTTATGTAATCTGTTCAGTAATATCATTAAAGAGAGCACATCTACTGCCTGACTAGACTTACATTTGCAATGCGCTGAGATCAGCTGTGACTATTCACTTACCACACTCCCTTGCCCATGCAGCTCACAGCAGTGGGTGATGCTCTGGCTCCACGTATCTTCTGCTCATTTCCTGTGATGTGCTATTACTTTTTTCAAGGGTTGCTTAATTTTTTGTGTGTCTTTTGAGCACAAGTGGGTTTGGTTGAGGATTTTAGGAAATCTTCTGTGATTTGTGGCATGGGGAGGGATATTGTGGTTTGCTTTGGACTAAATTCCTGCCGCAAAGTGATTGCAAATGCACTGGACTTGATCGCACAGTTGGTCTCCTCCGGTCTTTGTGTCCCTCCAGCTACAGATCACAGGAAGAGTAGGAAAATTATTTACAATTATACAAAAAAGAAACATGGTCAAGCAAGACATCATTAAAATGCACTCTTAACAAGACGTGGTGTGTGTATTTCTCAGAGTTGTCACTTGAGAACTGCCCACTAAATTACTGCTCAGAGGAGTAACTCTGAGCGAAAGGAAAAATCGTCTGGTTAAACATATTGTATGCCAGTGCTGAGAAAATCATTAACATATATATGCTGTAAGAAGAGAATTCACCAGCTAAAGTCTATCAATAAAGATATACCACATTTTTATGATGCTGAAATTAAAGAGACCTGATAGAAAAATACCGCACTCATTTTATTAAAAAATATGATCTTGCCAAAGCTGTTTCCTTTCCAGGATAAATGAAACTCAGCCGTATCAATATTATCGATTCTAAATTGTCATTTTTAAGCTCAATGCTTTATTATTTGTAATTATTTAATAATTCCAGCAGATGTGAATTGCTGAAATCCCTGATTTTTTGGTAGGCCACTTTGACAATTGAGAATCCGATGAAAGCAATCCTGAAAAAGGCACGGAATTTTATAGGCACAAAATATTCCACATTATTGCCACTTTTCACACCAAAATATTTCTGAAAGAAGGCTTTCAGTTCATCAAATAGGACTGCATTGAAAGTTGTAAAATTAAACACACAGGAATGAAGATTCTTCCCTGTATGTACCTAAAGTGGAAAAAAGTGTCTACTGTGCTGCATTATTTGATAGGTAATACACAGTTACAGCAGCTGACGAGTTTTACCCCAGGGCAGAATTAAGGCTAAATATTCACTTCTGGCATTTTAATTTCCTGTTGCATAGGAGCCTGCATTGCACGGACAGGATTTTTTGCACTTGTTTCCTTAACTGTTTATAAAAAGGAACAAATAGAACTCAAGAGAAAGTACATGCTAATAGTGGCTGATTGCAAAAAAGGGGCTAGCAGCTTCAACCAGCCTATAATAAGACCAGATACTCAAACATGTACATATGTTAAAATATTCTGGGTGATGACTTAGCCCAAGGAGAGGCACCAACTCTCCCTGCTTACAGAAAGCTGAAGTTCTCTCTGCTTACCATGGTAGCTTTGAGATTGAGTTCACGATAATGTGTCTCTATATAGGGCATATTGGTATTAAAATAACTGTCCTGCAGATGTATTTTATTGCATGGAGGATACACGTGATCTCTGTTGCATACATGCTGGCTCAGTTTTTCTGAGCTGAGGGTATGAATCGTCCTCCAAACTGCCATTAGTTTTGATGAGAACTGGGTGGCTATTTGACTTAGGTGTCTCAGCTGAAAGGAGCAGATCACCCTCAAAAACGTGTCTGCAGAAGCACACGCACACCACAAGCAGGCTTTGCACGCTGTCCTGTCTCTTTGGTCTGGTGCCGCAGGGAAATCAGCCCTAGGCAGGTCAGCGGAGAAGTGTGAGGTGATCTTTGTCCATACATCACACTGATGCTCCTGCATGTATAGGGGATGTGTGTTGGTTACACTCCATACACACGTGCTTGTTAGTGGGTAATCTGATGGTGCACATTTGCTGTGGCTTGTGCAACTGAATGACTGCACACAGGGGGCTGGGTATTAATTACACGCCTGAGAGATGTGTGTATATGCAGTTGTGATCCTGGGGAAGACCCAGAGTTTGTTGCTTACTACTTGTGCTTGTGTAGCTGCAGTGTGTGATGCAAAGCCACGACCCCATTATCTGTACCCTCATGGGTTTCACAGACCTCATCAGGCAGCTTCTGCATGGGGCGATGCTACAGTATGTGCAGGTAGGGCAGGTTTGCTGCCCACTGGGTGGGTTTTATGGACTCTTCATGTGCCTTCCTGAGCACAGCTCTGAGTCTACAGCCAGCCGCTGAACTCCAGTGGTAACAAACAGCCCCATTAATGCAGTGTCACAGATTTCATTAGGGCGTCAGTCCCAACCAACATGGCCATAAATCAGGGAGATGGTACAAGGGCTTGCAGGCCCTGGTTTCAAGGGCCACATAGCCAGAGACTCATAATGCTCAAGAGGAAATGATCATGAATATTATTTAAAAAAATCAGAAATGTATATTAGAAAATCTCTGAGCTTATCAGATGGAGTGAGGTTGGGTAATAGCCGTTATTTATACTGCTTGTGCAGAGTGATAAAGTGGTGCTTTATGACCTGTGGTTTATCACTTAGAATAAGAGTCATGTGACTCCATTAAGGTTCCTTCTGTAGAAATGAAAAAGGGTAAATTAATGTGGTTTTTTTATAGTTAAATATTTGCACTCTCCTAAACCCAGTTTTTATTTTCTCTACTTAAGAAGTAGCATATAGGCACAAGTAAGTTTAAGTCTTGATTGATGGAGAGGTGGGGTGAAAACTCCCTTTCTGTCAAAGGCTCTCTGACATGAGCCAGCCTCCCACCCACTAATATCTATCAGCGGGGCTGGGTTCAGAGAGGAGGGAAAGGCAACACAGCACCGTTACCTCTGAAAAGCTGCTCCTCTCAGCCTCTCCAACCCATTGTCTGCTGGGGAAACATACTGAGGTCCTGCTGCTACCTCAGACCTCGTTGCTGCTCTGGGAAGGGAGAGGTTGGATCTGTGCAGACAAGGGTAAAAAGCACCTGGGCAGCCTGAGCAATGAGAAAGAAGAGCTCTTGGTTGGAACAAGACACTCACAGGAGAGCACAGGCTCTGCCTGACTGAAGAGAAATTGGGTTTCTCAACGATGTCTTGAAGTGAGCACTAGGAACACTCCTTACAGACATTCATACGGGCCCAACCATAGCAATGAGCTCCATGGAAAGCCATGGAAAACCTGCCAGGACAATGCAGTCACTGCAACCTGAATGGGAGAGCAGAATCACAGCGGTGTTATTCAAGAGGCTATGTGAATGCTGTGGGCATATGCCCCACAAGACCTGCTCACAGATGGGGTTTCAGGAGAGAAACAAGACTGAGCTGCTCAAGAAGGAAGAATGATAGCAGGCATATGCAGCCAAAGGCTTTGCTGAGTGACAGTGACTCAGTTTTTCTGCTTAAGTGGGGTTTGCCATGTTCACCTTCATTAGAACATACCTGGCACATATCATTTTAAAAATACCTGTAGCGATAAAAATGACCGTAAGTTCACTAAAATTTGCTATAAAATTTTCTCCAATTTTCTCTCTCAAAATCTGAAATGTTTTCTGTTTTGAAGAGCAAAATTATTTCCTAATTCTCAGAACTGGAGGAAAAAAGTTTCAGTAAGCTAAAAAAAACCCAAACAGGTGGAAATGTGAGAAAATCCTTAGCACATTTTTGCCACATCTCTTCCTTTAGATTTTGGAAGAGCGAGCTGGATTACTTGGTGCTTGGTTTAAAATCCAAGTCTTTAAGGGTGCTTTCAGGGAGGTAGCTGCCTGAAATTGTGAGAGAGATGGTGGACCAAGTGTCACAGGCACACAGAATAACCTCTGCTGTTCCTGGCATGCACGCTGAAGCCCAGGTTTTGATTTGATGGCCACGACTCTTTCCTACACACACCTACATCTTCAGGTATTTACCTCCTCACAATGTGCACCTGGTTTGTCCATCTGCAGTGCTTGTACACTGGTGGGACCTACAATCCCCAGTGGTAGTGTGGAACCCACAGCACTGTACAAGCCCACAGCACACAGCCAGCCCTTCCCTGGACAGACCCAAGGGCCCAGTTCACATCAGGCATTGGCTGGTACTGCAGAAGCCACTGCCCCAAAACAAAAGAAGGGAAGGGGAAAACAGAGACAGCTTGGGAAAAGAAAACAACAGACAAACCCAAAATAAAAAGAGAAAGATAACCAGATTATTATTTTACTTCCCCAATCTCTCATTGGTTGTGTTTCATCTTTAATGCTAAAGCTTTCTGAAGTTGGTAGTCAAGTCTGTAGTCTTAAGGACAGTTGCTGCAACTCTTCCTCATACTAAGCTACAACTTCAGGTCCTTTTGAAATTTTGGAGTCACAGAACAGTTCAGGTTGGAAGTAAGAAACTACTCTTCTCTCCAGGAGCAGGAGCAGTCTAAGTAGGCAGAAGGGTCTTCATGGGTACACACAAAATCACTGGCATAGCAGGCAGGAGGAAGGCTCTGTCTTTTGTCCCACGGGTGCCAGTTCCCCAGAGGACTCTGTGTTCAGACTGCACCCTGCAGCCAGACATGCTCCTAGAGCTGCTCAGTCCATTTTGTCGTGCGCTCTGCTGAGTGATGGGGGTGGCACTTCTCCCCAGGTGGAGCATCGTGGTGGCTTTCAAGTGACCTTTTCTGTTGGTGAGATTCAGCCTGATGGCTAGTGCTCTCAGCATATTGCCTGCATGTTCCTCATAGTCATTTCCCATCATGGCTATGTGCTAATTGTCTCTAGGGGAAGCGAGGAGAAGGCTTATTAATCTGTCCACTCAGGAAAGGTTGTAAATCACCACGTGTTTCCAGCAATAAAATTGGCTAAATAAATTAAAACAAATACTAATGACCCAAACAGAGTTCTGATGTAGTGGGAGTGGTCTGGGGCATAAAGCTGTGTTTGGGTATAGGGTATGCCTTAGTCTTATACCTTCTTCTCTTGGCTATCTCCTCCAGCCATAGTCTCTTCACCACAGCCAGTGTGCCTCAGTGCATTACCAGTATTACATGCTGCTTTCCTCTCATGGCCTTAGCTTTTTAGCTCAGTTTTTCTATTCCTTTTGCTTTCCAGTCCCGCAGAGCTTGGAGTTAATTCATCCTTGTTCTCTGGCACTTCTCAACAAACCCAGTGAACTTTTTCTTAATGCAAATATGCTAAACAGCATGAAAAACAACAGAGATGTATATCCGTTAACAACAGCACAGCTGTCCTTTTAGATACTAGTGTGAAATATGCATTCAGAAAGATTTCACACAGTAAATAAAAAGGCAGATTTGCAAACAGCCTGTCTGGTGATGAACAGTCAGGGTGGAAAAGTCACCCCATAGTCCTGTTTTCCAACAACCTCTTTCATCTGGGAGGCCTGCAAAATCCTTCACCGACTATTCATCAAGTGCCACTGAAATGTGTAATCTAGTTCTCTAGAGAAGATGTTGATACCAGACAGTTCTATGTTTTCTATGCAGTAAGTGTCCCTACAAGAAACCTTCTGAGAATATCCTCCAACATTTTCTAGGATGATTAAATACTATTGTGCTCTGCCTCACCATCGAGCTTCAACCACTTGACATTAAGTAGAAACAATTCATTTTATCCCCCCCCAGTATAAGATCTGCTTTTAAAACCAGTAGCAGCCAGATGCTGGTTAGGATAGCTCATCTATTGTGGATGAACCTTTCTGCTGAACACAGGACACTTCCTTGGAGACAATGTCTCTCAAAGGAGATCATAAGGAAAGGAATTTCCAACCCTAAATGTTCTATGACTCTATGATTCTATGATCTTCACAGAGGATGCACTGAATCGGTGTATCCCTCAGCCCCTATAGTACAACCTGTCTTCTTCACAGAAGATGTGAATCTCTGGGCTTTCCCTTTCCAGCAGAGGCTGAAGAAATGCTAGTGCTGCAGATGGCTGCCACTGCTGGAATGTGCACAAATGTCAACAGCAGAACCGTGTGAAGGTGAGGAAAGTGAGATGCTGCCATGTAAAATCAAGGTTGTGAGCAAAGGCTCCTTCTCCAGAGTGCACTCTCTAGGCTCCAGAGTTGCCTGTTCCCACAATTAGTTCAGGCAAAATCCTTCTCTTGATTCCCTCTGGGTGCATTTGGTGCTTCTAAACAACATCGCAGAGTGAAGATGCTGGACCCAGGAGTGGCAGTGCCTATGCTCCCTTGTCTGCCCAGTCAGAACCACAAATATCTCCAGGAGCTCAGTCCAGCAGCATAACTAGGCATCGAGTCAAACTGCCTGTAAGGAGCTCACTAAACCATGGGTGCCTCTATTTCCCATGCAGGAGGAGGAGAGCACCCACTGTCCATCAGCCTCAAGCTGGACTCAGGCAGCACCTCAAAAATAACATAATTTATCTTCTATTAGTTGCCTGAGTCATGTGGACCCAAACTCTCTGCTTTGTATTTGTATCTTCTAAGCATAAGAATGCTAAGTAAAATGTTTTCACAGTGGCTGAAACAACCAATTATGTCTTTCTTTCATTTATACTTTTAGTGATGCATGGAAATGAATGCCACCAGCACAACTGAGCTCAGAAGTCTGAAGAGCTTTTACTCCACCACACACACCACCACTGGAGCAGTCCATGGCAGACACCATCTCAGTCTCTTGGGACTCACTAGAATTCTTTCCCATGTTTCCAGTAGCCAGTTGGTTCACAAAACAAAACTTTTTGTAAACAACTGTCCCCTTTGGATTTTTTCCCCCATATCCTTTACTCAAACTGGTTTCTCTTTTCATTCACTGTGGTTTTTTTATTTTTGCCTATTTGTCATACTTGCCCTTTTCCTTAATTCAAATAATTTTCACAGTTGGTAGTGCTGAAGGACAGTAAAGAGAAACAGAAGAGATTATCCCCCTAATAAAACAGAAAGAAAGAAAAAGTCCATTCAGAAAGCCAGGAAACAAAATCAACAAGGAGAACTTCAAGCTTTTCTGTTTTGGTCAGAAAACTGTCGATTCCTTTTGTCCCAAGTGCAGGGCCTGATTCTTCTCCGGCAGAGTGCAGCCAAGAATTACAAAGCGAGTCAACAGACTGAGTTCATCTGAAAAGTAGCCAGAAAAAACCTCGGGCTATGTTCAAGGTGTCCATTTTTAGAAGGAAATTTGCTTAGGCAGAGGAATACCAGCATATTCAGGGTGAGTGACTGTGTGTCTGTGTGTGTGTGTGTTTTGGATCTCAGCACAAGAAAGGGGTGTCTTGCCACCCCCAGGGGTCGGGAATAGTGCATGCATGGGGAGGACCTATTATATTATTTTTCTTCCACCTTAATGAACTCCTCTCATGTCCACCTCTGATCAGTGGAGTATGACAGAGGGTGATTGAAGGCCAGTCTCCCAGGAAATGAAGTTTGTTCACACAGCCCAAGTATGCTGGCCCTATTGCTGCCTGCCTCTGATTTATAGGACCAAAAATTCCTTCCTCCGGTAACAATAACGCTCTTAAACTCCAGACCCCTCTCCCTCACAGAACCTCCAGACAGGACAGCCCGATCCCAGGAGAGACGGGAGGCACCCAGCAAATATATCCATCAACTCAACTTCGATTTCAAAGGATTACGAGACCCCACGGGGTTAGGCTCACAAAGGCAGGGAGCCGAGGAGTGTGGCCAGCACCCTGCAGCACCTCCTCCTAGGAAAGGCCAGCAACAGGAGAGAGGCAGGAGCCACAGCATCTCCTATGGGCCAGACGGCACAGAGAGCCCAGGGTGCTGTTTCCAGGGGAAATTTGGGCCCTCTGGAACTGGAAACAAGTCTGCTCTGAGGTCTAACATCAGAGGTTTCTTCCTCTGGGCTGGGTCTCCTGGCTAGGGAGCAGTCCAAATGCATTGTCTGTCTTTTGTGTTGTGTTTGGTTTTGACAGGTGATTTTCTGTGATCTCAATGGGGTTTTTAGCACTTAAAGCAGTGGATGGCTGTGACTGCAGGTTCTGCAGCACCAAGGCTCCTACATGGCACTGGCCTCATGCTGAGAGAAGCCACCATGGTAAACTGCGGCACATCCTTGCTCCATCTCAGGAAACATCCTCTCTGGATCATGATGGGGCCCTGAGGTGCAGCCTGCAATGGTGTGCAAGACAGCTGGCATGGTGCTGGAGGTTTTCTCCATGCTGTCCAGTGGGGCTGGTTGGTGGCACATGCTGTGTCCAGGCACTGAAAAGGCGGAACCATTTCCCAGCCAGCACGCCTGCAGTTAAGCAGTACAGATGATCTGGGGCCACATTGTTTTCAGGCTTTGTTTTATTTAGTAACACAGACATGGATATGCAGTGGGGCTTATTAGGGCAGCCTCTGAGTTGGCAACACCTTCACACATGCACACTTTTAGGTATTGGAGCCCCATATTTTTGCGTGACGTTACTGTGAGAGTTTTGGGTCAAGAGAGAAAAATAGCTTGAGCCCTTTTGCAATAGGACAGTTGTGGCTGCCAAATTGCAAGGCAAGTCCTGGCAAGAAACAAGTTCATTCTGTAACTTTTTTTTTATCATTTACTTATTAACAGCTCGCTCTGGCTCTCACCTGAAGCTGCTGACCTGTTCCTCTGAGGCAGGGCAATTAGCAGGGAGACAATGATCTGTAGAGGGCAAGGAGCAGCCTGTGCTGGGGTGGGGAGGAGGTGGGGAAGGGCTGTGCAAGGCTGAGGGTCACCAAGGAAAGAGCTATTTATGGCTCCCAGAGGAGGATTCAGTAAAAGGCCATCTAGCTTGACTTGACTTCCTCTTGACTTATCACTTCTGGAAGATACTGGTGTACCTCTCTGCCCCCATGGGCTTCCAGTGTCCCCAGTGTCTGGGTGCAGGAATAGACTGGTGAAGGTGCCACTGGGAAGATGAGAATGTGGTGGGCCATGTGCCAGCTCCATTAAACCTGTGAGGTGGTATTTTAAATGGGAAGTGCCACTGTCTTGTAGCCTTCTCCACCATTAACCCCAGTGATTGTTTCTGAACAGAGAGAGATGGGTAAGCTCTTCACTCTGCCTGTTGTAAAGGCTGTTTCCCCTCCAGCCTTTGCTGTGGTTATTTCAACAGAATGTCTGTGGGGCAGTAACTCTGTGCTCATGCTGATAGTTAGCACAGAGGGCTCTGATCTCTATCTCACAGTCTCCTGTGCTAACCACAGTGCAGGTAATTGCTTGACAAAGAGAGAAAGTCTGGCTTATGTATCTGTATCTGATATCTGGGCCAGCACCTTGATGTTCTGCTGCAAACACTGCTTTGGAACATACCCCTTGTAGATTATCAGTCTTTGCTGGAACGTGCTGAGACTGGTCACAACCATGGGGGGCTTCCCAGGCTGACACCTCAGCAAGAAATGAGCTTTGTGGTGTAACTGAGTGACAACATAGAAGAAGAGCCCTTCTCTACCTAACTGCCTGCAGAGAGAACAGTTAAAGGCATGATATTAAGTTAGATAACCATGGTAAAATGCATCTGAAAAGGAAGTTGGTAATTGCGAATACATTTGTGATGAAAACATGACCTTTTTTAAAATGAAAAGCATTTTTATGGAGCAATCCTATAAGATGCCAAATGTTTTGGCCCCAATGTAGCTAGGTATTTAACCATGCACTTCATTTCTTAAGCTGCTCATGTGCTTAAATGTTTTGCTGGTTCAAGTCCAGAGCTCACAGCGTTCTGTGTGGTGTCAAAGGACCAGGTCTGCATTTGCAGCAGCACTGCTGAACTTGGCCTGTAATGACTTCAGTCATCACACAGAAAGCATTTTCTTGTTAATGTGCTATTCAACAAAAATCTTAAATGAACTTCCTTGGGATTTCTCTCTTCAATGTGTGTTTCCTGATGGTGTTCTAGCAGGCAGCTTTACCAGCCAGAGTACTTGTGAAACAAGGCACTTGCAAGTAAAATCTAGTGGGAGCTAATGGAAAATTATTTTGTTCTAAAAATTCCAGGACTGTCACCTAAGACATGACTTTAAAAGCAACTGAAGGCCCACAGGGAAAACGCTGGAGTGTGTGACCACTCCAGCCAGTCAGAGCTGACCAAGATATTTTCAGTCATTCACAGTAATTATTTAGAAAGTAATTTCAAACAACATGGGAGGACTTATCACCTAATGGCAGAGGACTGGTGAGCAGAGAAAGAGACCAAGGTCTTGAGCAAAGCAGTTCTCTGCAGATGGCTGGGCTCAGTAAGAGGATAAAGAACGAACCTGACCATTAACAGAAAGTGAAGCTGACTAGCTGAGTTTCACTGGTCCTGCTGAAGGCAGTGCAAAGAAACAATCAGCACTAGGTGGGAAAAGGTGAGTCTGATTTCTAATCTTGTGTGTTGTAATTACGGTGTTAAATGTGCAAGTACAAAGTGAACGGATGAGATGGCATAACTAGAAGGAATTTGTGGAAGAGAGCTGAGCAGAAACAGTCTCTGTCAAAGCCAAAAAGGATGCATGCCAACGTTGTTTCTCTTGGCATAGGTCAAAAAGCAGACTGTGTGACAAGAGAGAAATTGGAGAAGACTGAGATAATGCCCAATTAGATCATGCAGTTCACCTCCCTGGGGCCCATGACAGACTGGTAAGGAATTTTTCTGCTGGGGAAGTTAAAAAGAAGTCATAAGAAATTAAAAAAATCCTTTTTTTTCTTTCCTTCCCCCTAAAAACCTAAACTCAAAATGAAACCACACTGAAAAATATAATTTCCTGCTTACTGTGTTCTCCCTGTTGACTATCTTACAACAAGAAAATTCAGATACTGACTGTGAGAATGCTCGATAAGGTCATGCTCCGATTTCCTGCTATGACAAAATTTTGGGAAGACCTAATTGTGCCTCTTGTTATCACTGAAATCCTTCTCAGTCACATGTAATCCCGAGACCTGTTGCATCAGAGCATCACTGGTGTGTTGTTAGAGATCTTCCTGATAGTGCATGGCCGGAGCAGAGTCTGACTCACTGGAACCAGCCACTCACCCCACAAAAATGAGCTGCTTCATTCTCGTGGTTCCTTTTTGTACATGTTGTTCCAACAGCCAGGACACTTGCAGCTCCAGAGGCAGGCTGACCACTTCTGTAGTTGCTTTCAAGTGAATGCTGGGACTGCCTCAATTCTGAGAGGACTTTGGGGGAATTATTATTATTCTCCTGGACCCAGAAGCCATGATGCTTATGCTACCACTAACTGAGAGCCTGACTGGCTGGGCTAAATTTGGCAGGAGACTTCTATATGTAGTCAGTAGGAGGGATGGTGGCAGCATCTGAGTGTGTGCTGAATTTAGTCTGTGGTGCAGCTGTACTGTGAGCTGGTATCAGGGCCAAGAACAAAACTGATCCCCCAAGTCCCATGCTACCTGTTGTACCACAACATCAGGTGCACCTGGCACTGAAATATTTCCTGTTGCCTTTTTCCTCAGTGCAATCTTCAAAACCTTTAAACAGTGAAGATTTCTCATGAGTTTCACTGTCAGGAGATTTCTCCCTTAATTTTATTATGCTTCACTTTCATCTCCTTATCTTTAAAAAGAAGTCCCTGCTATTATCCTACCATCATACCTAACCCTGTTTTTGTTATTATCTTCCACCTAAACTTCCCAGGTTTGTCTCCATCTTTAGGAATGTTTTTAATACTCCTGGGACCTAGGACTGAAACTGTGCTCTGTGATGTGCTGGCGGGGATGTAAATCCAGCTTACCAGACAGTGACAATCAGAACTATGATTTATTTTAGAAAATGCTGACTATGAAGTACTTTCTCGGCATTATCATATTTCCTTATTGCCCTGTGTAATAGGGTGAGTTGAAGACTGCAAGGAGGGCCTTGGCTTGTACATATGTGGATCTTCCTCAGAAAAGGGGTGGTCCTGCTCTTCATTATACTCTTATCAATGGGCTGGCATCAGCAGCAGCAGCTACTGGTGGATCTGAACATGAGCTGGTCAGACTTCAGATAACATATGCAACTGCAGGGAAAATTCTGGGGTTTGTGACTGCATCTTTGGGACAGAAGGAAGCAGAAGAGAAAGAAGCAAAATCACCCCAAGGGAGGCAACACTGCACTTTGTTAGGAGGTGGTTGCAGCTAAATGATCTCTGGCTCATCCCTCCAGCTAAGTGTTGAGGAGAGCTTCCCAAGTGTGGGAACAGCCACCCTTGGGGCTGGAGGCCTCAGTCTCTCCCGCATGTGTGGGATCAGAGGGGTGGATGGCAGAGGGGGCTGCTCTGACACTTCCTCTCCCAGCAAGGAAGGACCTTGTCCTTGCAAAAGCCAGCTCAGTCCTGCATGACCAGCTACAACTGCCGCTCCTGTGTCCTTTCCCCCGAGTGCTGCGTTCATTAGCTGTGAGGCCTTAGTTTTATGGGAACCCTCCCACCCAGCTTCCTTCTGGCTTAATGACAGGCCCATTAAAGAGAAGCCAATAAAGCCACAGTGCAAGAACAGCACGAGGGCCGGCTGCCTGTCTTCTTCATGCACAAGTGAGGTCTGGAGGCAGGAGGAGGCAGGGACACCCCTGAGTTGTGCAGAGGTGACCCCCTGAGAGCCTATGGCTTACAGTCCAGCTTTCGTGCTCCACTCTGGGGCTCTCTTGCATAAAGTTTTCCCGGTGTGGGGATGGGATTTTTTTGTGGGTTGGTTTTTTTTCGATCTCTGAGGAGGAGGAGGGACAAGGTCTTTTAATGAGGGCAGGATTAACAGGCCATAAGACGTCAGCCTGTGGGGCCGCTCAGCAGGACGCGGGGTAATTGGATTGGATCCCGAAGAGCACCTTGAATCGGTTCTGAGGCGACCGCAGCGGGTTGCTCCAGAGGGGGCCGGGGGCCGGGGAGGAGGGGAGCGTGTGGCTCTTTAGAGAAGCCAGAGCCAAGATGGGGGATCAGCCAGCTCATTAAGGGATTAGAGTGTTTGTTCTTCTCAAGACTTTTGTTGCTAAAACACTTTGCGCAGCATTTTCTGGAGCCTGGGGAGCTTAAAGAGCTTGTCAGAGCCTTGCTCTTGTCCCCGCACAGGAGCAGAAACGCTCTTTCCTATGGCCTTCCTGCCGATGCCAACAGCAGCTATTGCTAGCTACCGCTCTGCTCTCCCAGTCCTTCCTGTCTCTGATCATAACGCTTCTGTCTCCTGTGGGTTTTGAGGTAAAAGGGGAGGATAACAAAGACGACAAAGCAAAAGAAGCATATCAGTAGGGAGCCCTTTGACAGGGAGGGACACTTTAATTTGGGCTTTTTCCTTAGTATTTGTTGCATGGATAATGAAGGGCTTCGCATGTTCTGTGGTGCTCTCTGCAACCTTTTGCCTCCCCATGGGCTCTGTGCTTGGTCTTCAGCACTTCTGGTAGCAAGTCTGAAGCACAAACTATTCTGTGTATGTGGCCTTCATATGAATGTTGTGGCTAGAAATTACTGCATAGACTAATTTGATTACCAGTCTCATCTAAAATGGGCTGGCTGTTGAGATGCACTTGAGATGCAGTACCAGAAAATGCTGGATGGGGAAGGAACAATGCACTGAGACCTTGCCTGAGAGCACAGCTGGCCAAGAAGCTTGGTTCTCCGCTGGACTGTCAGAAGAAGCTAAAAGCCCAGAACTCCAAAGCAAAAAGTGCATAGAGAGCAGTCTGGGCTACTAGAAGATGGCAATGACAGATGTGGATAGAGCTCTGTTGTTACCAGTTCATCCATCCTCATGGCCCACACTTCTCACCCAACTAGCCTTTACCTGCCCTTCCGTGAGGCATGCAACTCTGGCCATGGACAAATCCTGCCCCGGCTGGCCAGGGGTGGAAATCTGGAGCCACTAGCAGAGCAAAGGCCAGGGGAGGTGAGAGAGGAGCTATGTAGTACTTACCTCATTTTAGGGGTATCCTAAATCCCATCCCTGTGGGATCAGTGAGCAAGCACAGTTTCTCACATGGGTAACAACACCCACAGTGCAAGGGCAATGTAGCTGGAGCTATCCCTCCTGTCTGTGGGGTGGGTACATTGGTATGACCTGGGAGGCAGTTCCCCTGTGACTTCCCTGAAAGGACACTCAGAGGCTGAGCCCACCAGATTTAGAGGTTCACTCCTGTGCTGTTGGTGGGTGAATATGCAGTTGGCACCCAGAGCCTCAGCTCCAGCCAGGGAGTTGTGTGCCACATGCACACCAGGATGTGCCCCACTTCCTTGCAGGGTGGTTTGCTGCAGGACAAGGCATTGTTTTGGGGGTGAATTTGGTCTCCACCTTTAGAGAAGCCTGGGGTTTGGGCAAGTGGGCTTAATCAGCTGTGTGAAGCAGCAATTGGAGGAAGGGAGCTCATCAGGACCTCTCCAGCTCCCAGTGTAAATCCCACCTCCCATCTCTGCTGAGCAAGAGTTTCAGCTGGGAAGTGTGTAGATGGGGGTGAGAGAAGGGGACAGACAGGCAAGCAGGGGAGGGGTGGGGTGGAGGAGGGTTACAGGGAAAATAAATGAGACTCCCCTGAAATTAATTGTTTGAAGGGAGTGCCCCACTCGGCTGTGAATTCTGAAATGATTATTGGATTTGCAGGCAGACGGGGAGCAGAACGGGTCGGGTGCACGATTAATATCTTATTGATAGCGGATTAAGAGAGCGAGATCAAATCTTTAACTGAGTGGAGATGCAGTTTATCAATTTGTCACAAAAAATGTAGCAATCAGAAGTGGAGAACATCAGGGGCGGCTTGTGGATCGATCTGTGTCAGTGCCTCACAGTGTGGCTACACAGGGAGGCCATTTTTCCCCTAGGTGCCCAGATAACTGGAGAAGACCAGTTTGATGCTGACCATGCCAAGGACTGGCCCAGTCACCAGGAGAGCTGCAGGCAGGAGATGCCATGCTCCTGTGGATGCTGCACTGTAATGCTTGTGTATAGGGTGCAAGCAAAGCAGCGATGCCTAGGAACCACTGGCTTCCCAAGATGGGAAATGTGGTGATGGGAAATGTGGCAGTGGGAATTGTGAAGGCTCAGCCCTTAATATAGCAGTGGATGAGCTTGCAATCAGCCACAGCTTCCCAGACCCAGTGGGGAACCTGCTAAATAAACTTTTCAAATTATTTCAGGTGCAGCTGAATAGTATTTAGTTGCAAAGAAGCTCATGTGCTCTTCAGCTAGATGATGCAAAGCTGTCGGTACTACCTAGCTTAAGAACTGTCCCACTCCATTGGAGACCTGATGTATTGTTGACATCTGGATGTTGGTACTTCTGAATCATGTCCATGGCTCTGCTGATTTAGTCTTGCTAATGACAGCTTTCCTCCAAACAGCCTGGCATTCGTGTGTATTCTGTATTTTGGGAGTCCAATTTGTTGACCAGCTCCTAAGCCTTGATCTGGCTCATGCATGGAAGATATCTACAGCTACTGAAAGCATCTTGATAGCTGTGCAAAAAGGTAAGAACGCCACAAAAATATCCAGCTTAGAAAGGAGTCCTTTCTGTATCTTGAGGTAGTTCTGTGATGTGAAACCCTTTTGCCAGCTCTAAAGAGTACATTGACTACTTGGGGTCTTCTCAAAAATCCTGATCACTTAGTTAAAAAGCTTGGGTTTCTTAATTAGAAAATAAATACCACTTGTAGCCCATGTGGCTGTAAGCTTTTCAAAGTAACCTCTCTAAAGGCTAAAAGCAGAGAGCAAAGGAAGAAGAAACAAGAGTCAGATGGCTGGTAGTATTTGGGTTTTGAAATCAAACTTCTGATTTGCAGCCCTGCCTTATAGAATCTTGTTGTGAATGTTTGGTTTTAACAAACAGGGAAAATAAACCCAAGGCAAATGTTTAATAAGCACCTCTTTGAGAGCAGGCACTGTACGCAGCTGTGATATCTCCGCAGCGGAGCCTGACACCAGACTTCAGTCACCAGTTGGACTCCAGCATTTTGTATTTTTTATTGCTAACGCAAAACTTCCTGCTATTCCAACAGATGGGGGACAGCCTGCAGAAGCCAGCAGTCTCCTTGGTGGGCTGTGGAGTCAACAGGAGACTCTGATAACAATTTCCCTTCTCTTAAGGCCTTGCAGAGCTGTTTCAGTCCCTTGGGCCTTTGCAAAAGATGTGCACCTGGGTGAGGCATGTGATGGTGGAAAGGCTGTTCATACTGAAAACAGTCTTTCATGCTGGCACTGCTAGCTTTGAAGGCAATTACACTTTCACTAGGGTTGTTCAGTTTCCTCCTGGCTGTTTGCAGTCATTCTCAGGGTCCTGGAGTGTAATGGGCGCCCCTGAGGGTATGGGGTGTACAGGTGAGAAAGGAGCCCCAGCTGGAAGCCCTTGGAAGTTGGATCGAGAAGACATGGGAGGGAAGGAACATCAGAGATGAGTTGGTTAATCCATGGCCCTGGTTTGCTGCCTGCTCTTTACTCCTCTATACCATGCCGCTTTTCCCCCCACCATGTCAGAGCCTGTGAGGGGCTTTGATTTCTGCAGGTTTTTGGAGTGAGAGGCACCACGCTGCTATGAGGTCTGTGAGCCCCATAACAGGGGGTCTGGGAGCTGATGAATCCTTGAGCTTGATAACACAGCCAGCTAAATCAGGTGATGTGGTTTGTTCTGCATTGGCACCAGGACAAAAGGCTCTATGTCAACCTAGTTTAACTGGTGTTAGCTTAGTGAGACCTCTGCATGCTCACCTTTCCCTTCAGCTCTTTCACTGATTCCACTGCTGTCCCTGAGCTCTCACATAGCTCCCTATACCTCTCTCTGTTCCTTTGCTAGGCAAGCAAAGGGTGGTGTATCTCTGGAGCTGCCTTGGTCTTTAGATGGAAAAGACCACGTGGCCCTGGTGCAGCCACTGATTTAACCTACTTGAATCATGTGGTTTTCTTCTCTTCTCTTTATATAAAACTCACTTAGGGACGTGTGCTAAGACTTGATTCTAATGTTGTTCAAGTCCAGAGAAGACAGGCTAGAGCTAGGGCAGATCTAGCTAGACCCTTCACCATCAGTAGTTTCTATCATGTGCCCACTGTGTTAGGACTCCTGTATCCATGAGCTTCTCCATTGAGTGTCCTCAACTGGGAGTGTATGGGGCACCACAGCTGTGAATGCCTCACAGCAAAGCCTTGGGAAGTCCCTTGAAGGCAAAGCATGTGTCAGGAGAGAAAAATACGAATTTGTAGCAAGAAAGGGTCTGAAGAGAAGGAGACAATGCTGAAGATGTGCTGTGTGAGGGAAGGCAAAGAGGTAGGAGGTGGGAAGGGAATCCAAGATGGCACTTGGCTGTTCTTTCTGTGCACTGCTGTGTAAACATGTTGAAAGCCATAGACAGCCTTTGTTTTGGAAAGAGCCATGCATTAACTGTGATGTACAGGCTGCCTTCAACAAGCTCTGGGCCTCTTGTTCATTTCTCTCCCCAGCCTTTCAGAGTACTGACCCCCAGAAAACACAAGGCCAGGCAACCCCCTTTTTGAGCCCCCACACCACGGGGTGCCCTCACAGACAGGGGTGCCACAGGGCTGGCCCCATACCCAGCACAGGGCTTCCATCCACCATGTCCCACCCTCGGTCACAGGGAAGACAGGACCTCGTTGACTCTCCCTTAAGGGCCAGGCCACTCGTGGCTGTCACAGGACCGGCATGGCCTGCCCCAGCACCAAGATTTGGGGCTAATTAGTGCATTCAGGGGCACTGCTGGAGTGGAAAGGCGCTTGTCTACCGACGGGCAGCTGGGAGGTGACCTGCGGGGCTGGCGCTCCCTCCCTTCGCTGGCCAAGGCTCTGCTAATGTGCAAGGAACGGCAATCTGAGAGGCTGGGTCAGATGGGATCTGCCGGACTATGCCGTGCCGTGCCGGCGGGCGAGGGACACCATGGGGCCCCCTCCTTTCACTGCCTCCCGGTTCTGCTCCACAGACCCTCCCTTTGTCAGCTCTCTGAATGAAGCCCTGCCTGCCCGCGGCCCCGCTTTTAATTATGGCTTCCGCTGCCCGCGCCTGGCCCTCTGCTGCTACCCGGCCCCTGTCTGCCTCTTCCCCCTCTGCTTTCGAATGCTTTGACACAGTTTATTGCTTGCTCCTGCTTGCCCTGGCTGCCGGCTGGGATGGAAGAAAGGCAAGGTGAAGGCAACAGGAGTGCCGATGGCCTGGCATGGCCGGATCTCAGGTGGAGGGGTCGTTTTGGAGCCATCCCATCACTGCCAGCAGACTCTGCCTGGCAGCCGCCTAACTAAGCTCCACCACCTTGCTAAGGGTCCATCCCTCAGCTAAAAACCCCCGTACCACTTCTCCACACCAGGGGCTCTGGGTTTAGCCCATGAAATGTGACAAAGGCATGATCTTTCTTTTTTGTGAAAATCCGAGTCACAGCTCTTGTGGCATGTTGGTGGCTCTTGACAGGAGTCCTTGGGAAGACCTTCCTGGAAAACAAGGTTTCACATCTGGGAGGCAGATGAAAAGAAGACCATGTGTTATTATGATTTCTTGTTTTGCTTTGGACTGCATGGTGGTACTTGGTGGGGAATTCAGGAGTTGATGGGTGGCCAGGAGTTTCACAGTTACATCCCCCAGGTTTTTCCAGACCTCCATGTGTCTGTATCTGAGGCAAAGGTTTGCATCTTTTTCTATGCAAGACATGTTTTGATGTCCCACACAGATACATCTTCAAGGGACTTGAATGCGTGTGATTAGTCTCTTATGGAAAAGGGTGGTACAGCTACACACAAGGAAGGCAGCTCCAGCCAGGATTCACAAATCCTTCCCGGACTCGGTCACATCTTGTTGGCTTTTCGTTGGGATGCTTGATCTGGAATCCTCCCCTTGGCTTTGCTTGTCACTTTTCACATTCAGGATCTTATTTCCCTTTGGATTGAACTTTAATTTGAGTGAAATGCAGTTGTGTCTCCCAGGAGCAACAGCTTGTGCCTCAGCAACAGGCAACCCTGCCACTTCTTGTCTCTGTGCTGTCCCTGTGCAAGGGACCACCAAGCCTCAGGGCTCTGGGGTACGATGCCCTGCACGGACCCTTTGGTTGCATCCCCTGCCATGGGTGGTCAGAGAAGAAATTGAATGTGATTGGGTTCTCACACCTGTCTGTGCTGCAGCAGCCCCCCAGTGCACCTCCTCCCCAGCACAAGACAGCCTAGGACCACGATGGTACCATCAGCACTTGGTTAGAAGACCATGGCCACTTCCTGGGCTGCTCATACCTATGCATCCCATCCCTGCTGCAGCCAGCTTAGCACCAGCTGGATTTGTGCCATGGCAGTGAGACACGGCCAGCACGAGCTGAGCAGATGCTGAGGTGTGGGCCAGGGTGGGTGGTGCAGTTTGGATGTTTCTACCTCATCTGATACAATCAGCATTGCTGTGCACATGTGAGGAAAGTTGTTCGATAGGAATGACCCATGATGCTGGGTTAATTCTGTTTACAAAAGAATAAATATTATAGCGGTGTCTTATAAAAGAGAATCAATAGCTTCCCTTTGCTGGGTGATCCCTTCATGTCTTCGAAAATCGATTCCCCCCCATTCCCCTCCTCCTTGCTGCACAGCTATCTGTTTTTTGGGGTGACGGGGGGGTCAGGCGATTATTGAAGTATATGTGAATTTACAATATTAACGACTCACGACGGTGTGTCCGCAGGTTCACGGTGAATTAATTATCTGTTTAAGAAGCCATGAAGAAATCAATCAATGAAAATTTCTCACTCTTTTGAGAGTGAGGGAGCTTGTCAATTTATTTTTTTTTTTAACATGCACCACATTTAAAGGAGCAGTACAGCTTTTTTTTTTTTTTTTTTTTTTTTTTTTTTTT
>NDXB01007402.1:13266-39044 GCA_002631895.1 Agapornis roseicollis | reverse complement strand
AAAAAAAATTTAAAGTAGATGTTATTCTTTTTTTTTTTTTTTTTTTTTTTTTTTGCAGAGGAGAGGTATAAGAAAGCTGGTTTGGGGTTGAGGGAGACCAGTTTGTTTTGATGCAGGTCTGGCAGGAGCTGCAGACCCATTTGCTGGCCTCCTCAGAGGCAAGAAAGCACCAAGGATACAATCCGAGATGGTTTTGTCCTGGAGTTAGGCCAACAGTAGCCATCCCTACAGGGCAGGAGAAAAGCCTGGTGTTATGTAGAGTGTGCTACCAGACTGCTTTGGTGGGCAATGAAGTCTGTCACAGACATGATCTCCTCCCAGCTCACTGGCCCTGCTGGCCCTCTCCTGGAGACCCATCTGCTGTTGCTGAGTTGGCAGAGGGCAACACGTGGCTGTGCCTCAGCTGCTCCAGCCTGGGGGAAGCAGGATGTGCTCCTGTGATGGAAACAGGGCACGAGGAGTAGCTAACAAAGAAGAGCAGCTAAAAGCAGTAGTATCTCAAATCACCTCAAGATGTGCTGGCTGGCAGAAGTACAGCAGAGTGCTTTCTGACTAAGCCTTTAGTAGTGACTGCCATGTCTCAGTTTGGGACAGGCACTGGTGAGGGTGCAGCCATGAGGCATAGGCTTGGCATGACTGGACATAGCCCCTCTAGGCTACCTCTGCAGAGGCAAGGTCAGGCAGCTCTAGCAGCAAATAGCCCAAGACTGCTCATCTTTCCACCTTGTGCTAAAGCCGCAGCCAGAGGGAGGATTATTATGTTCATACAGACCTGATCAATCGCTGTACCATATCTCCTGGGATTTTGGAGTCTCCCAAGACACTCAGGAGGACAGCATCATCATGTGAGGGTGATGGTAGTGTGTACTGTTAACAGCATCTGTTTGAGGTCCTTTTGTCAACTTGATGGCATTTCTCTATTTGGATGGGTTCTGATGACATTTGAATTACTGGATGTGAACATTTCCCCTACATTTAAGGCTTTGGCTGGCAAAACCATCTAGACTTCGATGCTGGTCAAAAAATGAAAGGGGAAGATGGATCCTAGAACTGCTCAGAGAGCAAAGGGGTTTGTCTGTAATTCCTTATACCTGTCCTGACCCTTGTGAAAACTGCTGCATCTCACCTCTTTTGTGTCTGTGGAGGGTGTAATGTGTTGGCACTTGTGCAACGTCTGATATCCCTTCTAAAATCGACACAATTGCCGCAGGGTGAGAGTAGAAGAAACTGAAAGGAGGAATCGATGTAAGAGATTCAGAGCCTTTGGCAGGAGGAGTTGGACACTACCCCTTTCCCTTATCCCTAACCACCAATCTGGCAGCAAGGCAGGGATGCTGCAGAGACAAAGCCACAGTTTTTGGGTAGGGGAGACACAGGGAAATGTGTGGTGCTGGCAGGCAGCTGGAGACCCTGACAAACAGGCTAGAGGAGGAAAGGGAGCAGGGACAGCCTCTGAGGCTGCCACTGCCCTGCAAGCCCAGGCAGACATGGCCCCTTCCCAACCCCATAATCCTACTGGCCTGTGCTGAGAGGAGTCCCCGCCAGGCACACCCATCGCTGTAACCAGAACAGAGAGAAGAGCCCATATTGACACAGGAGCATCTGTGTTAGTAATTGTCATGCAGCCTGGCAAATTGCTTCAATGTGCCATCCCCTCCAGCCGCACAGCTCAGCGGCAGCAGCGCGCCCTGGGGAGGGGGGGGAGGGGGGTGGGCTGTGCTGCCGCCAGAGAGGGGAAGAGACTTGGACCTGGTGGAAGGGGTCAGGACCCCACAGGAACCTGCTGGGTCCCAGCCCAGCTACATGTGTCTTGACAAAGTCTTGCCTGATGGCTACTTGGCAGCTGCTCTGGCTGCAGTGCTGTTTTACTCAGCTCCATCATCCTCAGTGAAATATTGCCAATTCAGGCCACAATGAGAGAAGGGGGGAAAATCCCATCAGCCTTCAAGCTGCCGTTTGCACCAATCAAAAGATGTTTGAGAGAGAGTTCTGTCCTTTCCTCCCAGCCCTTATTTGGCTCCTGGTCACAGGGGATCCTCAGCACTGTACTCTACATAGGCATCTAGCTTTTCTCCCATCTATATATACTGCTGCTTTGTGAGTCTAGACAAAGCTAGAACAGAAACATAAGGCGAGGTTTTGAAAAAAAAACCCACAAAAAAACCCCAAACAAAGCAACAGTAGGTACCTGATTTGAGGCTTCATAAACCACAGCTTTTGAGATGCTACAGAGTGGAGCCATTCAGTGCCCTTTGAAGTCACCAGGTTGACCAGAGGTGACTGCTTTCATTTTTATCTGTTCTTTTTTAATAATCTCTAGTTCTGTATTTCCTGTGCTTTTAAGAGCAATGCAGTTCCAGCAAAGGTGGAACTCCTCCCTGGACACAGGCATACAACATTGACAAAAGACTGCAGGCCTAATCATGACATTCTGAGGTAAGCAAGGCCTCCAGGATTTGGCTTAGTGTAGGAAACTCTTCAAAAGATGCAGTTATTTGTAAAAAGTCATCATTAAAGCCTGCCTCCTGATCTGCTGCCACTGGATACACGCTCCTTCACCTGAAAGGTTTCCTGCCCCTCTTATATCCTAGCTTCTTCAGTGAAACAGCCAACAATATAAAACTCAAACCCAACAATAAAACACCTTCAAGCCCAAGCATAGTAATTCAATTTAATGCTAATGACTTTACCAGCACTCCTTTAATGGCTATGGATTTTGTCTATCTATTGGAAAATGTCTCTGAAGTGAAGAGCCCATTGTCTGTCTTCCAGAGGAGGTGGTGTCATTGGTCAGATTTGTTCTGAAGACATGATATAATGTAGGACTGGAAGGTCTCCTGGGCTTTCCTGATGCAATCTAGTTTGTGGTGCAGTTTGTGTTGTGATAGGCAAAGTGGGCACAGCCATGCATTATGGAGCCTGTGAAGAGCTGAGAAGCAGAGTGTTAATGCCTTGCTTTCCCCTTTGGGTCAACATTGGTCCAGTGTTTTCATTTGCTGCAAGTGCTTCTCTAACCTTGGCACAATCAGCATGGTGACTTTGTGTGTCTAGGTCTCTCCACTGCTCACTGTTAGAGGCTATGCCCCAGGTGCCAGATGGGGAAGAAATCCATGGGAAGAAATCCATGGATTTCAGCTGTTGACTGCTGAAACCAATATACTTAATTTCTCATAGACCTCCCAGGGAACCATGCAGTAACCTGCTAATGGGGTGCTTGTATCCCACATTAGAGATTGGCTACATTAGAAAGGCAGCTGAAAATACAGGTGTTTACACAGGCAGTGTGTAAGATACCCCTGTTACACTCTTGGAGGATGACAGGTTCTGATGGAGATGTGCTGTGAAAACCAAATGAATGTCACGTGCACAAGGGGTGGCATCCCTGTGAGTGGTAGGCAGTGCTTCAGATGAACCACACTTTGCCCTAGGTTCACTAGGAAGGAAAGCTCTAGCTGCCCTTTAGCCAGATTCCTGGCAGGTCAAAAATGCCGCAGGAGCAGTCAATGGAAAAGCCAAGTGCCAGAGCTAGGGCATTGATTCAGAAGACCTGAATCAAAGAAAGGACATCATGGTTCAAAATAAACCTTCTATGTTTCATATTACTGGACAATAACATTATGCAAAAGGAATGAAGAAGCTAAGAGGATTAGATGCTAATACACTGGTAGAAAATATAAGCAGCTGCTCTCATGGAATATATTTATGGCCCTCACATTGCAACTACTGCCAGAGTGAGGACCTGCCAGGATAGCTGGAGAGTTTGTAAACTTGTCCAGTGTGTGAGTGTCCAGTACACAGCAGATATGCACTTTAAGGCTTACAATGGGGTTGAGTTACAAGAAAGAGGTGTTTCTACAAATGCTTCAGAGACCAAAGACTTTCCAAATGGAGTATCTCTATTTTTGAAATCTGATTTCTGCCACTCCCTTTCCTGCTAGAGTGAAGACAAACTTCCATGTGATCTACCCTAGACTCCAGGAAATACCTACAAGGCTCTAATCAAAGTAACATTCATCATTTAGTCCTTTCAGATAGAAACCTGTATGGGGGGCATGTCTGCCTTGCAGAAGAGCCAAGCCAGAGGTCCACAGGGAGAGAAATTCACTCAGTGCCAGCTTTCTATGTCTAGGCACGTTCCTCCAGGGCTACGTATGAACGAATAAGCCATGCCTTTTGCATCCAGCCAACTCTGATCTCTCCTGTATACTGCCATGCTTCAGAGCTCAGCTCTGACTGTACCTGCCAGCACAGGCACACCCAGTGAGAGACAGTGCCTGCTGTCAATTGTTGATGCTGAGTGGAGGGACTTGGCCAAGGACACAGAGGAAAGGAGTAGAAGAGTGAAGGCTTGAACCTGGATCACAACCAAGTACACTTTCTGCTTGTGACTGAAGGTTTGAACAAGAGCAACAAAAGGTTATTTTTTCCCAGGGAAAGCTCTGTCACTGCAGACTTGCCATGGCCTTTGTGGCCTGTTGGAAGGAGATGCTCTGCCAGGGAGCTAGTCTGACTCCTTCAGTTCAGCACATGGAAGGGCTGGTGCTCCATGGCAGATGCAGTTGCAGTGATACTGGCTGATTCTTTCCTCAGAGAATTTTCAGACCCACATCTAGAGAAGGAGTTCTTAGAACAGGACTTCCATCTATTTAGCTGGTGGTAACAACTTGGCCTCTGCTATTAGCCAGGCCTTGGGAGAGGAGTTATGTACTTCCCTGTGGATTACTTACATCCTGTATGTTTTGATCTGAAATTGCTCCCACACCAGCTGCTATTCCTACCACCAAGAATCTGTATTTTGTCTATATTCTTCCTTGTTTCACTTAAATCCTAAGGATATCTCTGGGATATGACAGGCAGACTGAAAATCACCTGCAAAGAAGATCTTCCCAAATTACATCAGAGTGATGAAGATCAAGATCTTTAAGCCACAGGAGGTTAATTTACAGTTTACAAGTTACTTAATGGCTTCATCCTTGATTATTTTCATATTGAGTCCAGTATGTCCATCACTGAGTATTACCTGGCTGCTTGTGGCCTTTCCCACACATCTCTGTGGAAATACAACAGGAAATCTCAAAGGTGTCTGCCACATAGACTTTACCACTAGTGAGTTCCTCAAATGTTTTCTTTCTAGGTGCACAAGGCAGTGCTGTGATGGTGATGGGAGAGACATGGGTCTCAGAATGCAGAAAAGCTGTGATGCTGAAAAGGATGGGGTTTGGATGTCTGCATAGAGCATAGCTGCTCCTGCATTCCTTTTGCCCTGCTACAAAGTGCCTCAGACTCCTTCTCTTTGTGAAGCTTAGACCTGTCTGGCCAGTTGTGTGAGGGCGAAGTGGAGGGATAAGGGAGTGTGCAAAATTCAGGCCCAGCTGCTGTGAAATGCAAGCAGCAAGCAACTGCAGGGGTGGCACACTTGGTGTGTGAGATGTTATAACCTATGGTGTCTTTGCAAAGAGAGGTTGCACCTTAGTATTAAACCAAGTGCTATCACTGATCACTGAGGGAAACTGAACAAGTTTGGCTACCTTGGGGTGGCTGCAGGAGTGGCTTTAATGGGTGAGTGGTGTGGTGATGACCAGGGAAAGAGTTGACCACCTTCTCACTGCCTGACTGTCCGGAGCTGGAGAACGAGGGGGTGACAGTCCCACACTGTCAATCCCTATGGGTCTTTAGGAAACCTGTGTGAGTGTGCAAGTGAGGCAGATGTGTCTCAGGGTGGGGCAATTTGTACACACTTCTGCATTCACAATGGCTTAGCTCAAGGGCCCCCCTCCCTCTCCAAAGCATCCCTGACACTCTAGGTAAATATTTGAAAGACAGGATCGGGGCTTTGGTTCGAGAGCCTCTTTGTACAGTGCTAACTGGTTTCAGGACTGTAATTATCTCTCCAAGAGAAGCTGTAAATTGGATTAAGGCACTGAGTTGCAGCTGAATGAGCTCCCTCCATTGCCCCACCTGGTGGGCTGCTGAGTGATAACAAAAAATGCCGAGAAATCGGATTTGGATTCTGCTTCACACTCATGGCTTCCTTCTGGAAAAAATGAAATTTTTCCGGCAGAAAGGGCTGGCATGGGTTTGCTGGCAGTATCAGTCCTGGGCTCGTATCATCTGCTGGCACTCTTCCGGAAACGCGATCCCCTCCGTTATCAGGGAGAAATAAATAAATAAACAGCAAGAGATGTTTTGGCAAGGAAGGAGGAATCGCACCGAGAGGCGTGCGCATACACACACACACACACACACACACACTCACCTCGGCACCGTGTCTTCACAGCCTGAGCTGTCTATCGCAAGCAGAGGAGAAAGAGGGAGGTGGCAGCACAAGCTCAGGGAGATGGGGTTTTTCCTTTTTCAATTCCTGGCCTCTAGGCTGAAAGAAGGGCCCATTTTTAGCAGCTTATGTTGAAAGCATAGAAAGCCTGGGCCTTGTGTTGCTCGTGCTGCAAATCTCTGTACCCCTCATGTGGGGGCTCCTACAGCAGCTCTCCCCCTGCCTTTGAATCAGATACTGTTCTTTCCCATGTGTGATTTCCGCCCAATCTAAGAGGATCCAAAACTTGTATTGAGAGACAATACAAGTTCCCCAGCTGATTTCAGTATTTTGACTGAGACAGACCTAACCTTAGGCTCATGGGACTTAATCTTCCCTGTTTGAGACAGGAAAGGTTTTATATCTAGGCTCCTTCTTAAACAGAGGTGTGTATTTCCCTTTGGAAATGCAGGAGCACTGCACTACAGGCACCTAAGGGCAGGAGTCCATAGGAAACAGAGCAGGGATGGACAGTACCAGTCAAGGCCCCAGAGTGAAACCATCATGTTACACTCTGAACTTGTGGGACCCATGCAGAATAACACAGTTGATGGCTTCATTTCCAGGCAAAGTTATGAAGAAGTATTTCTGTCCATGGAAGAACCAGATTGACCAGGTTTAGGTGGCAGGCTAAAACACTGCATTCTCTCTGCAAGTAAGACCAACTTTTCAGGTGGATGCAATCAGTAATTTATCCATAATCTGGTTTAGAATAATCTGGCTCTTAGAACTATCAAATGAAGCATGTGCTTGCTTGCAGTGTGTTGCCCTCTGCCATCTGCAGAGCTTCTTCCTGCTGCTGGGCAGCTCCAACCAACAGGGCAGCAGCTTCCCACCCATCCTGGCCATGTGGGACACCAGTAAGGGCATCTGTTGGTGTCTGTGATGGTGATGCCTGTTACCCATTGCATCTCAGGAGCAAGTCAGCTGCCTCTGCCCATCTGCTGCCCTTGCCAAGCCGGCAAGGGAAGCACCACTGACAGGGACTGTGAGGGCTGCCCCGGGCTGTGTGGCTGCTGAAGTAGGAGGGGGGCCTGCAGAGAGAGACACACTCCTAGAAACCTAAAGGGGAGTGACAAGCCTGGGGAAGTGAGCCCACAGTCAGCTGGCACCTCGCCTGCTCTGTGAGGCCAGTAGTCCTCTGATGGCTCTCATGTGTCAGCCAAACTGTTCAAATGCTGTGGAGATGTTCTCCAAACTGCCTCCTAATGTAGCTTCTTCCCTCTTGTGGCCGCAGACATCTGGGTCTTGGTTAAGCTCCTGTCATCTGAGGGCAGCACCTAGAACAGACTGTCAACCTCTCTTTTTTCTCCTTAAACCACCTAGGAACCCATTTTCTCCTCTGCTGAGTTCTTAGAGAGCAAAAGAAATGTCCAAGGGCTCAGTACTCACAACTGAGATCAGCTTGGATGTTGCCTTAAAAATAAAAGGGCCACATCCTTCATCAGGACCCAAATCCCCCCAGGATTTATATAGCCACACTGTCAAAATGCCCCAGTGATTCCTATGTATCCTACAAATTCCCCCAAAACTACAATGGGGTAGTGAGCAATTACCTGCTGAAATTCTCCCTTCCTTTGGTTGCTATCTAATGCTGATCTTTATGTTTCTGTCAGCTTAACTTATTATTAAGTATTCAATTTGGCAATAAAATTTTTATATAACAGGTACTGTGTATTACAGATACACAGATAGATAAGCATTTATGTGTGTGTTCCTGTAAATTATAATGAGAATTTTGTTATTTTGTTCATCAGATTCAGCTTAATTTTTCATACCTATAAGTCTTTTGCAAATGCTAACATGGAGACAACAGGTATACCAAATCTTATCACCTACTTAAAACTTCTTCAGTTAAGATGTCTTGGTTTCTTTTGCATTTAAATGTTGAAAGACATTAGTAGGAGAGCTGCATATTTAACTCCAATCTTCCTAAAAAGGACTGAACATTCATAAATTATCTTTTTTGTTTCATTGTCATGGACTCAACCATTCCTAAATATTGAAGGATTAAAGCATGTGCTAGGATTTCAGCACATGCTTAAGTGCTGGGGATTTAAAGAGGAATCTTAATTGCTGTGCGCTACTGGTGAGTAACGTGCTGAATTCCTGCCCAAAGTGGCTGTATTTTGGTGATGATTTAGGTGCTCCTTTACTACATTTTGCCAACCTCTACTAAAGTCCTTAAGCTCCTGAAGTTTGTATGGCAGTATAGCTGATCTCTCCTTAGACGACTCTCACGAGAAGACTGTTACATGCCCTCTGTATAGTTTTGTAAATTTATTTTATGCTTAGAATGTTGTCTTTGCAAACATTTTCCCTCACTGTATGTGTCTGTGTGTCTTTCATACCTTTTACTTTGTGTTTTATTGTCCTTGCCATTTTAAAAGCAGGAACATTATTTATAGATGAAATTAATGAGCAAATCACCTGATGCTGAACTGATCCTGGATGTCACAGTGCTTTAGACCTGACGCTGGTGCAAACAGAGCACAGACATCTGGGCTGTTCCAGATTCAAAGTCCTCCAAACAGTATGGCCTTGGGATCAGTCCAGCTAAGGTTCTTGGCTCCTGTATGTTTTCTCTTCTGCAAGGTAGAGGAGTGTATGGTTCTGATAGCATCTTATTTTCTGCTCATCAGGTTGCATTTGGGTTTGTGACTACAATTAAAAGCAGCAGGTCCAATCCCTCTGCAGTTTAACAGCTCTGAAGTCAATGGAGTTGCTGCAGTGATTATTTTGGCCTGAAAGATTCTGGTCTGGTTTTAGTCAGCTGCTCACAAGCCCATATCTGAGGCATGAGTGGATTTATATTTGTGAGGAGGCAGTCAGAGAGTTAGATGTCTTTCACATCCAATGTAAGTCATTAAAGGCTGTAGAATCTTCTGTATGGAAACAGGTTCCTTTACTTCTGTCATTGTAGCAGGTTATTTTTTATCTCTCCATGACCATCACATGAGGACATGGCAGGTGGGATGCCTCAATTGTGTCAGTGCCTAATGGGATGACTTTGGCAAAGCCTTTAAATCTCCTTTTCCTTTAGTTGAGCGGCTACATCTCCAACCTATGTTGTGTATTGTTAAAGCAGAGTTTCCTTTTTTGCTCCCCAGAGAGCTGTAAAGAATCAAATGAAAACCTCCCAGAATTTGTGTTTGACCTGTACAGATAATCTCTGCCCTCAAAACCTTGTCAGTTGAATAGCCAGGAGGAACAAGTGCAGGAAGGGAATGAGCCAGGGGTCCTGCTTTGTATGGAAGATTACACATTCCCCAGAGTGGGGAATCACCTGCAGCTTCAGCCTCCGTGGTTCTTATGACCCACGTAGTAACTATCTCACAAACACCCATTCTTCTCTTTGCTAAACTATAATATCTTTTCTCTCTCCACCACAAAATCCAGGCTTATTACTGATTTTAAAGCAGGCAAGCAGGAAAAGCTGAATTTTTGAGCTGGGAGGAAAACAAACTCTATCACCCCTCACAGGTGTGCACCATTCTCCCCTTGCCCCTGCTTGGCACTGCAGAGCTAGAGGTCAGGCTCAGGACTCATTCATCCTCACTGGACTCTCCAGGGAGATGGGACTGTCCCTTGGTGAGAGATGTGAATGTGGATGTGGACTCCAAGATGAGGTAATTCCACAAGTGTGAGTGTGGAAGATATCTAGAGAGGAGGAAAGGCTAACACAAGCATGGGGGCAGAAGGGAAGTGGAAGGGATGGGAGAGAAAGAGTGGCTGGGCAGGATTCCCATTTCGATTTCATCTCTACAAGAAATTTTAACTGTAGCAGCAGGGTAAACACAGTACATTTCCCTCCAGCATTTACATGGATATAAATAGGCTTTTTACCAGTTTAACTTTATTCTCTTGTAGGCATGAAATTAAGCTACACAGGTATTAGGTACACATATACCAGTATAACTGTGCTCACAGTCTGAAGGGGGTTATACTGATTTAGCCACAGGGGGTTTTAAGCAGATTAAAGAAGTTAAAAGATGGTATTTAAACCATCACTGGCAATGTACATCGATTCCTAGCTGCAATCTTTCTTCTATCCATGTACGCACTTTCTGTACTGATGTACATACATGCACACAAGCTTTTGCATCCAAAGAATGCCATTTTTCCTCTTTCTTTTCCTCATTTTTCTCTTTTAACCACGAAGTGAAATGTGTAGTCTGGAGTTTAATTTTGCTCTTCCCTTCTTTCTAATTTGAAGAGCTTTTCTAGCTTCAGAGAAGTATTGGAATGACTGGAGGAAGGAAAATAAAGAGTTCCTATTGCTCTGCTTTTTGAAATTCACTCAAGTTCAGACTATTTGCAGGGTAAGTAAAAGAAATAAGAAAAGTTGAAAAGTAAGCAGCCAATTGAAAAGAAACTGCAACACAGCACTGAGAGTGAGTCAGGGAAAATTACTTTTAATCAGCCCCACTTTGGGAATTAAATATTCTTTCAATATTTCTAATTTCAGATTTTTTTAAATATATATATATATAGAGAGAGAGAGAGAGAAAGGAAATTTGAGGAGGAGAGCAATGAAGGAAAGATGGGTAAAGAAAAGTGCAGCTGGAGAGCAAGAAGGAAAAAGAGGACAAGAACAAAGTAAATGTGGAACAAGGGAGCTGGGAGTGGGAAAGTGAGATTTTGTATGAAAACACAGCCACGGTGGAAGGAAGAAGCCTGTGTAGGCCATTTTCATCTGCACTCCAAGCACAGTGTTTTAAAGAAGATTCAGCATGGCTCATGACAGTTTGTGCTCCTGTGCATGCAGAAGGCAATAGCACGGACTATGCTTAAACCCTCTTCTTCATCCAATGGCTTAATTCTGGCTGAGGCTGAAGAATCGCATAGACACTATCATTTGTAGTCACTAAAGTTCTTTCAGTGACATTGACTAGCAAACAGTAGGTGTAGCTGTGAGAAATATGATAGAAACCATGCTTTCTTGTGACAATGCTGTTGAAATTACTGTCTCCCTGTTAAAATCATACTGCCACCACCACTCACCTTCTTCCTCACAGAAGAAAAAAGAGCAATACAAAAGAAAAACAATGCTGTTTTGAGGAATTAGTCATTCACAGGAGAGCCCTCTCTGTTTATGAAAGGCCACAACAATTTAAAGAAACCTAACGCCTTTCTTCTGCAAAGCCCATTAAGTGCCGAGTGGATGGAGCCATGTGGAAAGGCAGAGGGCTGGATGTTCAAAGGGCTGTGGCAAGCAGATGAGCAGACTTTGGTAGAGCACAGTTGTGTGGGGCAGATAGATGGATAGGTGTGTCATACATGTGTGGAGAAGTGGTTGAACATGGAGGTGACAGAAATAAGCACTTGTGTGACTGGCCTGACAGGCAGGAGGGATGCTTTAGAAGCTCAGAAAACCTCTGGTACAGCTCTTTGTTCTGCTGTCATCTTTCAAGTGGCCCTGGGTAAATCACTCACTTTCATACACAGCAGATAGGCTCACTGTAAACCATGGAGAGTTAATCCTTCAGAGACTAAGGGGTTTTCATATTCTGCAGTAAAGAGTTTAGACAATCAACTCAGGGTGGATTTGGACATTGTGGCCAGGACACTCTGTTGAAAATCTTTGCAGTAACACAAGTTCCCCTCCTAGTCTGCCACCTCTAACCTCATCCTGGTGATCTGTAACAGAACCAAGTACCAAAGCAGCTCTCCCTGTATGCTGGGATATTGTCTTGCTTTACAGGCCTTGGACCTACTATTGTCCTTACTGCTTTAGGAAAGACAGTTTAAAAATGCTATCTAGGGCAGTTGGTCAAACGCTGGCAATTCAGATTGAGCAAGGGGAGTCCAGAGATAGAGCATCTCTGAACTGCTTTATCTGGATGGAGTCTCTAGACAAGCTCCCCACACCCATGTCAGAGTGAATGTGTATCTGCAGAGAACTAGTGGGACAAATAGCAAACCATCTGCACCTTCACTCACTAACGGTTGAAGTGATGCTAAGAGAATTCAGCACGTCATTTAGTCTACAGAGATTGATAAATGCTTTCAATTTCAGTCTACTGACAAAGTGCAGGTTTAGCTGTATCTCTCAGTGGCATCTGGACTATGAGCAGAGCCATAAAGACGGGGCATTTGAATGATCTTGCAAGAGCATCCTGCTGGTTCAGCAGAGCTCCAAGGAATTTTCTCAAGCGACACCACTCCCAGTTGGAGTATATTTATATTATTGTGGAAGAGGCTTCTGCTCCCGATAATCGCCATGGTTGATCCTGAGACATGGTTGCACTGAGCTTTTTAGATAATGCTGAAGTAAGTGTATAATGAACACCAGTGACAAAGTAGATCAAAACCTACTAGTGGTAGTTATGGCTCACAACACTCTGAATTTGGTATAACTGTTCTCACTGAGGTTTTTTTGTCAGATGAATCTGCCTGGCACCACATGTATTGAATCTTTGGTGGCTGAATGGGAACTGGGGACTTTTTATTGCTAGGGACTTCCATTTTTGATGTCCAGCTTGATCAGTGGTCATCTGTGGGGCTTGAGAGACAGGGACTTTCACATAGGAGGGATGTTCATGTTATGCCCTAGGTCATGTGTACCCTGACTGATTCTGGCTCTGTCAGTCTACATGAAGACACTGACTTCCAGGCCCAGACTGAACACATGTACCCCCATTTGGATCCATTTGCCTTCTTCCTTCTTTCCTCCATGGGTCCTACCGAACTCCCTCCCCAGTCCTGGATCCAAAAGCATAATGGCTTTATGTAGCTTGTAAAATTCTATTATCTCTGTATTCAAAACTCAACAACTGGGAAATGGCTGTAATAAGCGTGTTATTAAGCGTGTAAATACACTTTAACTTCAGACCTCCAAAGGAAGTCTCTTGCTGTCTTCCTCGCTGTTTCCCCTACATGTTTTTGCCATGTGGTTGGATTTCATGAATATACATACTTTTTCTCTCTCCTTGGCTGGTGTGCTGTCTCATCCCAGAGCTAAGGACGATGCTCCCATCCACTGAGCATGACACAGAGTCTCCTGAAGAACTCATAGTCTTTGAGGGAAGACAAGTACCTGGTGAAGATGGGGCTTGGGGAAGAGGGAAGGAGGGCTGAGGTGGGGAGGGGAGGAAAACATTAAAAAAAAAAAGAAAGAAGCCAAGTGCATTCTTTCTGCAACACTCAGGAAAAAGAATGTTTCACAGGGGATTGGAAAGGCGAAATTTTTTCACATCCAAATGGATTGCAATTTCCCTCCATTTAGCACCTGAAGGTAATTAGCTCGAAGAGACTGTCGGCTGAGAAACACGTTCATGGAACATTAACTCTCATACATTCTCCAGTTGCAGGGAATTAATAGGAAAGATTAAAGTTTAAAGAGAGCAAAATGCCATTACCTCGCAAGCCACCTCTCTCAGCGGCAGTAACTAGCCCTCACTAACCTAAAAGCACCATTGGAGTCCCTGGCTCCTGCTTCAGGCGACGACAGATGAGATGGGCCCCTGCTCTGCCCCACGCTGCCCGTCCGTGGGCTCAGGTGACCCGCCTGCAGGCAGCGATGGCAATGGGGCTTGTGGCTCCGGCAAAGATGCATTTGCCTGCCACCATATGAGTGCACACATCTTCATGTTTGGGATCAACACATGTGTGCAAGCGTGCCCCTATATGTACCACTCTATAAGCACCAAAGTATCTTTTCAGCAAGACATGAGCTGTGGATGCCCTGTCAAAGCAGAACCAAGGACAAAGTGCCCAGCAGCGGTCCTCTGCGTGCTCCCACCAAGGCTGCTGGTTGGCACTGGTGGGGTTGGGAGGAGGGATCCCCCATTCACTCCCTGGCAGCCCCATGTCCCTTCTGGCAGCCCCATGTCATCTCTCTCCTGCTCCCATTTCTAGCTGGCACGCCAGCACCCGCACAGGGATGCTGGCAGCCTGCTGGGCTCATGCAAAGTCCAAACCACAACACTGCAACACAAAAAGGCCTCACAGCTGAATTGGCTCTGTGAATGATGGCAAATCAATCCTGATGGAGGGATTATGCCTTCTTCTCAGATAGGAGACAAAAAAAAAGCATTAAAGGGTGGGGGCCCTGTTTTGGGGTTGGGGGGTAAAGTTTATATAAGCTCTGCACTTTAAAGATTTCCATGTTGCTTTAGCATTTCAGGGAGAGAGAATGAGAGAGAGAGAGAGAGAGGGAGAGAGAGAGAGCAAGAGCGAGATGAAATTGAGACATGGAAGAATTTATTGCCCAGAAAATTCCATTCTGCTATCTGATTCGAAAAGTCCAGTCCCCCCAGCTTCGGAAAATCTATTTTCCACATTTTAATACCCTGCAGAACAGTCCTCATAACTCATCCGAGTGTGTTAAGCACAGTTTTATTAGATCTGAAACAAATTTTGGTGGGGAGATACTATAGGTCATTAACCATGGAGTAATTTTATCCTTGTTTCCCTAATGATGCCATAATGGCGAGCGAATTTCTTAACTAAAGACCAAAGAACATTTTGAAGGTCAGTTTCATCTGTGAGCTCCTTCAAGCGCTTCTCGGAGAAGATTGGAAAACTCGCCGATTTTTTGAAGAGTCATTAATAATGTGAAAGCTGAAAGAGCTCTCTCCCATTTGCGTTCCTGCTTTTTACCTTTTAATTTTATATCGTTTTAGTCCCTTTCTTTTTCTCCCTCACTCTCTCTCTCTTTTTAACTCTCTTCTGGAGTGGCCCCTCATGCAGCTGAAAAATGAAATGGGCCATTCGTAAGGGCATTCTGAGCCGAGCCGAGGCAGGGCAAGGATCCAGTATGGATAAAGGGCAGCCCCCGCACTGAGTGTCCACTGCCGCAGCCAGGCACCCGCTGCCATAAGTGTCCCTCCAGCAGCCCTGGGTGCCAGCCTGGCTGAGGGGCAGCCTGTGCCCCCATGCTGGTGTAGATCAGGAGTAGGGTTATGTGAGCCTACAGCATTGCATCCATGCAAAAAGAGGGAGAGGGACCAGGCTGTCCCTTCCCTGCCTAACATGGCATGTGTGCTTCTAGTCTGTCTGAACAAGCTCACGCCTGGATCACAAAGGGTTGTGCTTGCAGAGTGTGAAAGTGTATGTGTGTGCATGTGCATGTGCATGTGCATATGTGTGTGTGTATAAGGTCCATGTGTGGGTGATCATGAGACCATTACAGGAGGGATATGAAATATTGAGATAAATATATATATATATTTGATGTGTGTACATATATATACTTATGTGAATTGACGTTGATATATAGATATGTTGCAAATGGATGACATAAATATAAAATAGCAAGAAGCCTGTCTATGTGTGTGCTGGGATTGCAGGTGCATGGTGGTCATATGGAGTAGAAATTAGTGTGTGCAATATTTGGTTTCCATGTATTGCTGTGCTCAAATCAATACTGTGTATGTATGTCTTATACATGTTTGGTGCAACACATGGGTGGCTCTTTGCTTTATAACCCCCAGTGTCTGTGTGTGTAGTGAATAGATAACAGGCTTACACGTTTTGTGTGGACTGTGCATTTATGTCTGTGTGTGGTGGTTTTTCTGTCTGTACCACAGGCGTCAGTGGGCAGGAGGAAGCTTCTGAGATGTGTGTGGTATACTGGAGGCTCAACTCCGTATGCATGTGCATGTATGTGTGTGTGTGTGCAGGGCACTGTATGCCCTAGAGAAGGGCTTGTCTGTGTGCTCATTAGAGAGCGCCTGGCAGTAAGCAGGCCTCTGTGCTTATGTATTTTCCTCTCCCTGGGTGTGTATGCTTCAGGCATCTGCATGTGTTGCATTTGCAGATGCCAGGGGCCAGATTCTCAGCTGATGTAAAGCGGCACCATGTCCATGGGGCAATTTACACCCACAACAACTCCAGCCCAGCCATGGGCTGGAGGCATTGGGACCAGGGGATGTGGGCTGAGATCCTATCCCAGACCACAGGAATGGATAACTTCCAACCTGGAACAAGACCTCCTCCCATCCCCTCCACCCCCTCTCCCCCAGCTTGTCGCTTATGCTCAAGGCAAGAACCATGGGGGGACACGTGTGTGTGTCTATTTGGGGAGGGAGCGCTCTGAGGAGAGGGGGGCAGTGTGGTGACACACTCTGCTCCCAGATGTGATACCAGCGATAATTTCAATTTTATGCCTTTGTTATGGCTTTAATCACTTTCTTTATGCGTTTTGTTCCAGCGATCAGGGAGAGACACCTGATAGGCAAAAAGGATATCAGGGGAACAATTTTTATTTGGAATGTGGTGAGAAGTCTAATTAGAATTTGAATTCTGCTGAGCCTTGAAATGGTCGGTACTTTATCCTGATCGCCTTAGATATTGTTTCGAGTCAATCATCTGTCATAGTGCGGCACGCTGGAGAGAAAGGCTCTCCATCCAGGCTGGGCTCTCCGTCGGGCTGGGGGCTGCTGGTGGGGAAAGGGAGGGTGATGGGATGGGAGGGAGGGCAGCGGACTTTGCTCTGCCAGATAGGCTCCCCAGGAGCAAGCACAAAGGGAGAAAAACCTTGGCACAGAGGTTTCCCTTGCTGCGTACTCATAGCCCTGCTGTGGGATAATGCCTGCTGGCCCCTTTCTCATCATTGCAGGGCTGTCCCATTCAAATGGAGGGTGAGGAAGAGGAGGACTGTGGGTCAACACAAATGTCCCCCCAGTGGGAGAGGAGCATACTCTCAGAGATAGTCCACATGGCTCAAGAGAGGATGGACAGGCAGACACATGTGAATGGGAAAGGCCCTCCAGATGGATCTGTATGGGATGGAGGTAGAGATGGCTGAACCCAGTGAGAGACAGGGATGGATGGGGCACTTAAGAAAGGTGAGAGTTGAGGTGGACATGCCTCATCAGGATCAATGCAGTAAGCACCGTCATGATAGGTATTTTTTCAGGCTATCTGTGGACTCAAGTTAATCTTATTTCATTTATGTTACCAGAATGCAAGGGAAAGTGGGAACTTGGGAACATGACAATAAGGCGCTCAGCAACTTTCACAATTCTTTCAGCTTTAAACTCTGCTCTTAATAGTTAAAAACCTCACAAACCCATGATAAGTCCTAGTGTTTCAAACCTAAAAGCCACTCCAAAACTCACCAGGACACCTCCAGTAACATCTCCCTCCTGTCTCCAGTCCGCAGTGCCTCCCCCTGGTGAGACGGCTGCCTTCAGCCCTGCCCCAGCTGCTGCAATACTGGGTTTATGATGAGCTGCGCACTGGAGTGATCCCTGCTGCTAAGGAAAAGAAAGCACACCGGGAGGACTGCAGCATGATCTATATACCAGGAGAGATGAACTGAGGAGAATCATGAACAATAGAATCATTCCAAGATTCCTAAACTTATTGAAATTGATGGTAAAGTCTTTATTCTGTGCTGTTCCTATGCTTTGAGATTGTGCCTCATTCTGAATGCAACATAAATGTCTGTAACATGAAAAATACAGGCTTGGTTTGGCTGTTGAAGAAAGACAGCTGAATGTTTTGCCTTCTTGAGGGAAGAAAATGACCTGGGACTGGGGGCTAATTAAAAGAGTTGCAGGCATCTGCAAAATTTGTGGCTAGGAAAGCCATTTGAGTAGTTCTTTCTAAAGTGTCAGCATTAGGTTTCAGAGCTGACATACTGAGATGGGTGTAGGCATCTTGTGCCTTTCTCAGCTACAGTCCAGGCTGTCTGCAGACTCAGGAAGACATCACTGTATGTTTATGTTCTGTTCTCCTCTTTAGCAACTCATCAGGGCAGTATTTCTTCCCCTTCCCTTTTTTTCATTCTTTTTTTTTTCTTACCTTTTCTTTATTTTTTTTTTTTAATTCTTCTTTCTTTTGTTTTGATTTTTTTTCTTAATGTTAAGAAAGTCACTAAAGCCCAGTTCTAAATACTCATCTACAAATCCCTTGATAGTCATGTTGACAAACATGAAAGGTCTGAAGCAAAAATCAACCTTTCATTTCCACTCCAAAAAAGAACCTAAGGTTGCAAACTGAGAATAGCAGACATTAAATATGCTGGCGCACTTGTAATTAGGAACATGGTTTAGTGGTGAACTTGGAAGTTCATGTTTGCGGTTGAACTCAATGACCTTTAAGGTCTTTTCCAACCTAAGTGATTCAATGATTCTAAGGTGTGCTGTCATTGAAAGTATACTCATATTTTGGCCCTAAAACTGTACTTCTGGGATAGCAGGAAGACACTAAGTAAAAACCTTGTGCTACTGTGCAAGCTGTATGGCCCAGACATTCATAGAATCATAGAATCACAGAATATCAGGTTGGAAGGGACCTCAAGCATCATCTGGTCCAACCTTTGTTGGCAAAAGCACAGTCTAGACAAGCTGTCCCAGCGCTCTGTTCAGTCAAATCTTAAAAGTATCCAATAGTGAAAAAAAGTCCACCTCCCTGGGGAGATTATCCCAATGGCTGATTGTTCTCAGTGTGAAAAATCTTCCCGTGTCCAGCTGGAATCTGCCCAACAAGTAACTTGTGCCCATCACCTCTTGTCTTTTCCTTATGACTCCATCTTCTTTGTAGCACCCTTTAAATACTGGAACATGGTGATCAAGTCTCCCCTGACCCGCATTTTTCTCAAGGCTGAACAATCCATGTTCCCTCGGCCTTTTTTCATAGGGCAGGTTTCCCAGGCCTTTGATAATCTTTACCTCCCTTCTCTGGACCCCCTCTAGCCTGTCCACATCTCTTTGTATAGCAAAAACGTTAAACCAGCATTCATGTTAGGGAGAGAGTTACTGAGCCTCCCAGTCTCTTTGCTCTGAGTATGTCCAGTCTCAGGTCCTGGGTCATACAGGACATCACATAGCAGTAGCAGTGCCACTGTTTCAGACTTCACTGGGCTGTCACTTGCAATGGGGCTGGAGATGTAGCAGACTCCCACCCTGACTTCCCTTCTGACACTGATCATCAAAACACTATTGCAATGACTCCCTCATTTTGACCCACTTTATGCCTCGTGTCTGGGATCAGGAGGTCCACCAGGTGCTAATGTGCCTTTGCACTGCCATGTTCCTGGCTCTACAAATACCACTATTTGCCTCCCTCCTAGGGATGTACACATTTGTGTGTGTGTAAAGTAACAGGTAATGTGTGTTCTTGCCTAGCTTAAGCTTTAGGAAATCAAGAAAAAAAAAAAAAAAGTCCTGTATTTTGATAGCCCTAAAGCAAAAAGAATCCCCCAAATCCTTGTGAACACTGGGGTCCATATCTGGGCTGGATCACCCATACCTGGGCTGGAGCCAAGATCCTTTGCTGATCCAAGATTAGCAAAGCTCTGCTGACTTAGGAGAGGTCTTCAGGGAAGGCTGAATGTGGTACAGCTTGCAAGGACGGGGGGGAGAGGGGGGGCGGTCTTTCTGCCATGCCAGAAGATGGAGCTAATTCTAAGCCTTGATTGTCATTGAGGTCTGGCCTCATGGAGTATTGTTTACTGTACCGGAAGGGTCTTTATGCATCATATGCCTTATTCATGCCCAAATGTCAGGTGATGGATGTTGCATAGTCCTTGATGGTCCTGTGGTTTCTGTAACCTGCTTTACATCCCACACAGCAACAGGGAAAGGCCAGGAACTGAAACAAATGAAGGCTGGGTGAGGAGGGCAGCTGTGAGCACTGCCAGCACAGGCTGGGAAAGGGCTCAGGTGTGTGGAAGAATAAGAACAAGATCCAATAAGCAGGTCTCATTAATTTAAATCTCTTTTGACCCTACTTGTTCTTTCATTGTGATACTCTGAATGACCACTTTCTTTTTCTTCCCAGTCACTGGGTTTAGAAGCATTTAGAAGAAGGATCCCAAACAGCTCAGTCCATAGCATCGCTACTGTTATGGTTATGATTATTGTTACCACTTGCCTCCCAGCACCACTCAGAACAAAGGCCCTTGTTGCGCTGAGCACTGTACAAATGCACTGGGAGAAAACAAATGCGTGTTGACTTTCCCGTTTCCATACTGTGACAGTGTCAGAGTCAGGAAGAGAAACTGATTTATGATTTCCTCAAAGTTGGGCCCCTGCTGCAACTTCAGCCCAGCTCCAGCTGGGGCATCCCTGCGAAATAAGGGGTGCCCCAGAGCTCCCATCCTTTCAGGTCTCTTGTGGGTTTTGGACATATAGATTTTGGTGTGATTCTTGCTGGCACATGAAGGTCGGATAACCCTGCAAAGTCTGCCTACAACTAGCTAGAGCCAGGAGGGTGGCTTTAGACTGTATTTCTCTGACCAGAAGGATGTTCTCTTATGTCCTTAGCTTTGTTCAAGTGTTGACTTTTGCTGTTCCTCAGTCACAGCCTCCAAGCCAATTTTCTTCTGCCCTGATTTTTTCCACAGGTATTTGCCCCTGTCACTGTTCCTGAACACTCAAGTCTATGCACATTCCCACCTAGCTTGCCTGCTGTGGCTAGGGTAAATTCTGGACAAATGACCCTATCCTTTCCACAAGGCAAAGCTGAAGCAGAGGACTGCACCCAGCTGCCTGCAAAGACAGAACACGAAGTCTGCTATTCCCTAGGACCAGCCTCAGCCTGAGCAACCCAACCAAGGGGCCCCGATTTGTGGGTTCAGTCAACAGCAGGGCAGCTTCTCACAAAACATTATCAGAGATGTGTGTTTTGAGAGAGAAGCGAAGACAAGAGCATCTGGACTGTATCTTTTGTGGGTTCTTTGAGGGCCATTGCATGAACCCACACTCCAGTGCAGTGCCTGCAATAGGACTCGGAGAAAGGATCAGGGAACTGAGTGCTGTGTGCTCCCCTTCCCTGCCAGCACAGCCCTGTGTCTGTCTCTCAGCCCTGTCCTGTCTTTTATCAAGCATACATCCCTGGGGCCCTAGAATCTTTTCCCTAATCAGCCCATTTCCCCTGGCTTGGTCCTGGGAGGACATAGTATTCCGTGCTCTGAGGTGTCTCTATCATTGACTGTCAGGTGAAGCCCTCCCTGAGCACTGCAGCAGGCCTTTCTTTATTTATTTTTAAAATTCCCCTGAGCCTACGAAGGTCGTTTGAACAAATTGTAGCTGACAGACATTAACTTGGAGAAAAGCCCATTGCGCCATGATAAACTCCATTTAAAGAGAAGCCAAAGTGCCAGGCAGGGAAGGAGCAAACGATGAGAGATTTGTCACTGTTACCGTAAGCTGAGGAGGTGAGCCTGTCAGCTCCAGCCTCACCTTCTCCCATTATGCATTATCATGCATTCCAGCATTGCTGTTTCCACTGCAGCAGCTCCTATCAGTGTGAATGGGTTGAACTGGGATATAGTGCAGGGCCATAAGGAGAGCCATTCTCCATCATAAAGATGAACTAAATTGGCAGGCCATACCCCTGGTGAAGAGGAAAGGGAACCAAAGCCCAGAGATGAGGTGCTTCACCCCAGGTCACACACAGAATCACCATCTGAGCTGCAAACCAGCCTCAGATCACAAGTGTTCCCCTCTCAGTCCCCAGTCCTTGAAACAGTTTTTATCTGTCTGTGATCTCAGGTATCTGTGCACCATTGGTTTTACACCCCAGCATGTACCTGTCTGGAGAACCTCAACAAGCCACAGCCATTGCCAGCTTTTCTGTGAGGGATCAGGGATGGTACCTTCCCTTCAGCTGGCAGCCAGAAGAACCACCTGAGGAGCAGAGAGAGACAGGAAAGGGAGAAGACAGATGTATCAATCTTAGTCCATGCAACTGCTGATGAAACCTGTGCTTTGTCCAAAGATATATCCTAATGCCTTCCATTCAATTTGGACATGGTTTCTTTATGCTTTGCTTAGTGTCCTTGACACAAAGGCAGTTTCTCCTCTCCTCTGGGCATCATGTGGGATCCAAGTGCCTCCACCCCCTGCAGAGCTGCAGCAGCTACCAATTGTTCTGGCAGGCCAGAAGAGAGGAGCAGACCTGGAACTATCCCTCACCTGGCCAATTTCAGGACAGGGGTCCCTTTACCTCACAGCCAGATGAGAAATGAACTCCAACTGCACATCGGCAAGCTCCAAAGTGGCGAGAAGTGCTTAATATACCTTGCAGGTAGGAACCGAGCCATGCTCTTCCTCACACTTTGTCCTGGAGTCTTGCAAAAATGAATAGTAGTCACTGTGTTCACAGACCATGGTGGCAGAGAAGTCTAGGCCACTTACTAGGGATTCAGTGAGCCCAGACTCAGCACGGAAGGTCTGCAGTCAGCTGGGTTAGAAATAGAGTCTGGCTAACCAGGGCAAGAAATTAAAGGTGTTTTGACATGGTCGCTACAGCAACTGTCAGCATCTAGGTAAAACTGTCAGCTGCAGGAGACCTGTTCCTAACCCATCCTCCTCAAGATCAAGAGTGGTCCCAGATCCTGGGAGGACTGGGTGGCTTGGAGGAGAGCCCTGCCCATGTACCCAACCATGAAGAGCACTATAAAAGTCTTTGCTGTTCACACCTGGCCCTTTGCCCAGTGCAGATGCAAGTCAGGAAGATGGAAGGCAGGGCTTTCCACCAGGTTCTTGTACAGCATGCAGCCACAGTTTAGCAAACTCCAACATCACCACCGGCCCTAGGTGCACTGTCCTTCTGCAGCACTGCCATAAATGGGATGGCTGATTTACTATGCATGAGAGATTTCCAGTCTTGGCTTGATGTTCCCAATCCACAATGACCTTTGATCCAACAGTGAATGGTGCTAACCTCAACTTTCTGTGTTTGGGCTCCCTGCCCAGCTTTATGGTTAAGTGTTACAGCAATGCCTTTCCCATTGCCCATTTTCTCTCTCAGAAACAAAGATAGTAATTCTGCAGTGCTGCAGTTAGACCAGTTTAACCTTTCTCTGCCATGTGGATGCCCAGACAAGTCTGAGTGGGCTCAGTGGAGACAAGCAGTGTCCTCACATCATGGAGACAGCCATTCTAGCTGCTTGCCTGCACCCTTCCACCTCCTCAAGGCTTGCTCTCCATCTGTACCTGCACCGACATTCAAGGGCAATTTTATGTTTTCCCTCCAACTCATGCCCACACTGAGCATCCACACTGCAAACCCTACTCAACTCCTGACCCATTCAGCCAGCCCCAGTGATCTCTGGTTGAGACCTGTCTCTCCGCACTGACCTTCAGAGCCACCTCCCTCTGCTTTGCTGTGGCTTTAGAAATCACTTGAGCATGAAAGCCCTGAGCACAGGAAGTCCACCAGGGCAATACTGCCCCAAAATCCCACATTCCTCCTACTGCAACCCCTTTCTGCTGAACCATCCTGTTGGGGCTATGCACCTCAGTCCTACAAACAACAGGGCACCCAATTCTGTGTGTCCATGCCCTCCCTCTCAGGTAGGATGATAGGTCTGGTCCTGGGGTTTTTTCAGGTTTTCTGGCTCAATGGATGTCTTTCACCAGGCACATGGGACACAGAGTTCCAGACTTGCTTAGGGCTCATATTTCTGATTTGTAGGTAAAAGCAGCAGTAAATGGTGGCTCTCTTACTACTCCTAAAACTTAGCTACAGAATAGTCACAGGGCCAAGCAGAACTAGTCAAAGCACTGAGCAAATGTTGTAGAAGTGTTTCCATATAATTTCTGTGTAGTAGGATTGCAATGGGATTTCCAGCAGAATGTGTGTAGGAATTAAAAGCTCTGTTTATAACACACTCCTTCAGTTTTCTAAAGCACATTTTTGTTGGCATTATTTTGGAAGTATTTTTCTCCCTGTGTATGAAGCCTCTTCAGTCAACTTTGGTTACAGATATGAGTTTTAAAATTGGGGTGAAATATGATGGAAAACAGAGTATGTTTCTATTGGTGGCAATTCTTCATGCAGATTTGACCTTTGGGGGAAGAGGAAGGTTGTTTTGTAACCAAAAAATTCTCTTGCAAAAAATGTTTCCCTGGTAACTGAAGCTGTAGAGAGCAGCCTTATGCTACCCATTAAAGGGAATCTGACTCTAGAGAGAAAGAGATGGACCCTGGAGAGCTGGCTGGTGAGGGCTGAGAGGGGCTTGGGATGTTGGAGATGTTTGTGTAGGGTTGGGGGAGGAAAAATTTGAAATGAGGAGGACAAGGGTAGTGAGTGGAGGGTGAGACCCACAGGGGCACAGGGGGTTTGAAAGACTCATCGGGGCAGAGAGGATGCAGGAAGCAGCAAAACTGCTTGATGGGGCTTAGCAGCATCAGTAACACATAGAGGCTCTCCTGCAATGGCTTCCCCAAGAAGTATCACTTACCAGGAAGTGATGTTTTGAGACTCCCTCCCTGCAAGTTCCTTCTGCACCTTGCTGCAGTAAAGATGCTTTTCCCAGCATCCCTTTTCCTTACCCCTTAACCATAGCTGTCCCACACTAGCCTTCAGCCCCACCTTCCTGGTCTCATCAGCCTGCACCTTGCCACTAATGAGGGGGGCTGCGTGGTCTGCCTGTCCTGCGCTCCCACACTTCCCTCTGGATCCCAGCAACAAGTTTAATAGGAAAAAAACAAGACTGACTTGGAGGCGAGGCAAGGCGAGCCTGTGCCAGCTGACACCATGATCGATTACCTGGAACTCCACCTGACACTGAAATTAGGGGTTTTTAATGATAGGCCGACTCTCCCTGGATGTGAAATTCAAATGATCTCCAAAGCTTCCCTGCGACCATCACTCGCTGCACGCAGTGGTACACGCCACATGCAGGTACTTTGTCTCTGTCACTGCTGAAAGGACATTGTTATTACCAACAACTCTTTGTATTAACCAGTCTCCTACCTAATAGACAACACTTTACGTTCTGCACTGTTACCCAGTCAGGGCTGCTGTGTGCCTGAGAGACACATGCTTTCCCCTGGCTCCCCTGGGGCAATGGAAAGCCGGTGCTTAAAAAGAGACACCAAAATGGGGGATGCACACACATCTTGCTCCTCCTGCCACCCCTGGCTCTCATGTTGGGGGGAGATTTTCCTTGGCACTGCCTATCTCAGTTGCAGACCCACAGGACACACCTGGGGGACAGGAGTTGGACGTGTTGGGATGTGCCCAGGTGCCTGGCAAGTAGGCAGTTTCCCAAGTTTCCTTCAGATGAAGGAGGGGAGTTCCACCCCCACCCCCCCCCCGACCTCTTTCCCATCCTAAGGCAAAAAGGAGGCAATGCTCCAGGCAGGTTTCCTGCTTGGTGAGGCATCAAGGAAGTGCCTGCTGTGCTGGTACCCTCCTGTGCCTGGACAGGATGGAAGAAAAGTCACCTCCTCCAAGGGTCCACACTATTGCTAAGCCCTGGTGTAACTCCAAGCATTTGCACCTGTATAGATGGGTTGTCCCTGCTGGTGGAGGTTTTCTCACAAGATATGGTCCCCACCTTTCTTCCACCATCTTCTGACCAATTTTGCCTTACCCTCAAGAAGGTGGAGGGAAGGGTGACCAGTGTGACTGGAAGAGGAGACCAGGGGCTGTTCTGCACCCATTGCCTGGGCATATTGGCTGTCTTTTCTCATGGGAGATGACAAACAGAAGGAGTGTTTTTTCTTCCTGCTGTGCAAGGAGGAAAAGGAAGAGATTAAAAAAAAAAAAAAAAAAA
>NDXB01007402.1:0-13145 GCA_002631895.1 Agapornis roseicollis | reverse complement strand
AAAAAAAAAAAAAAAAAAAAAAAAAAAAAAAAAAAAAGACAAAAAAGCTTGAAATAATGTCAATTATTTCAAATATTTGCAGCAGAGAAAGTAGTAGCCTATAAACCACCATGCAATAGCTGGGATTTCCTACATCTCATTGCTATACTAAATGAAGATATGGAAAACTGCATGCAGGGAAGTTTTCCTAGCACAGACAGTGCTACTGTTATGGAGTCCTGTAACAGCACTGAGGAAGGCAACACCACCAAAGCCTTTGGCAGCATCATACAGTGCCAGCAGGAGGGAACAAGGGTTCTGGAGGTAAAAGGGAAAGGTGCTGCCTCCAAAAATGTCCATTGCAAATTCAGACTTCCCCCCATAAGAGGCACTGTGAGGAGGATTAGAGTGGCACACCAACTGTTTCCAGCTCCAGCAGGAATTGTAGGCTGTGTTGGATGAGAAAAGCTGGGCACATGTGGTCCTGGGCAGGATTGCAGGAAGCTGTAATTCAGTCCTGGTTTGCCTTACCAAGTGAAACCCTGGGTGTTGGCACTGACATGTTTCACAGGCTGACCACTACAGTGCCCATTTCTTTCTCTAATTAGGTACCAGTGCTAGCATATTTAACAGTCTCAGTTTTCTCCTGGTTGAGAGAGATGCTTCTTGTCTTTGATAACATGTGGACATCTTTAATGAGGAACTGCCACATGAGTTGCCATGGGTAAATCACATATTCTCTCTGTTTCTCAACTCTCTCTCTCCAATTTATGTATATTGTTGAAGGTTGCCTTTCATTCAGTGAATGCTCAGTATCAAACACCCCATGGCTTCAATCTCAGCTGCCCTCTTTGGGCACCTTTGGGGCATGTATTGAAGCAACTCAGACACCTTTGGTCTGGGAGGGAGGCAGTGACAGAGCTTGTGTTTGGTATTCAAGGTCATTTGGTGGTAGGAGAAGTGTTGGGAAGGCAGTGCTGTACTTTCCTGGTGAATGGGATACATTTGCCCTGTACCACCCCCAGACAGTTCAGTACAGCCACTGGTGCCCTTGGTAGCCCATGCTTATTGTCCTCCGAGCAAGATCCCTGTCAGAGCTGAGCAGAAAGGGGACTCATGCGGACAATGTTCCCTGCTTTCCTCCATCGCCCGGTGAGCAGCCCCTAATCTGAGGGGCGTGCCAGTATTAATGCCTTTAATAACGACGGATCAGATTGTATGAAGAGTTTTAATTGATGTCTATATCCCTGGAAACATAAAAACAGCCATGCAAACGTCTTACCACTATTATTTTATCAAAGGTTTTGACGTGGCTGCTGCATAGGAGATGTCAGGGAAAAAATTCATGTCTGCAAGGCACAAACAGGCGAAGTAATGGGATATAAATCAAAAACAGTGAAAGGGGAAAGTGGTTAGTCACAAGATCATAGAGTTTTCACTACAAGGGAGAGCAGTGAATTCCCAACACAAGCAGCAGAATTTGTTCATTCTCTGGTGCTGTCAGCCCTTTCTCTGGTCCCCAACACTCACACACCTTCTGCGTCCAGGTCACACTGTCCTGGGCAAGGACTGGCCATGTTGGAGGTGCTGGTCTGGTAAGGTTGGTACAAGACATTTCTCTTCCTTGTTCCCTCCTAGTTGAACAGAAGGCATGGAATCTTATCCTAAAAGCAGGTTTGCAAATAGTAACCCCTTCTCTTTGGCTGGTCAAGAATGTAATTAACCCTTTAGCAGGTCTGCCTGGCTCACATCACTCGGTGGTCTATGCACACACTCATAAGTATAGTTTCCAGTATAGGGATTACAAACTGAGGTGTGGGAAACAAAAGGGGCTGATAGATTTACTCTGGTGGCAAAGAAGAGGAAAGAAAGCATGAATTCAGTTAAGTTTGTTTGCCCTGGAGTAGCTGGGACACCACCATGCAACACCAACAGATCAGTTACAGACCTGCTGCTTCCCAGTGACTGGCTCTGACCTTCAGGGCATATGAATGGGTGGATCCTGTTTATGGCTCATGGCACTGTTTGACCGTACCATCCCCTTTCCACAGCCACAGCCCCACAGAGCTCAGCCAGGGGGCCAAGGTAAGCAAGAATCTTTTGTGAGACCCTTACAAGTCGATCCTGCACTGATGCCTTTCTCCTAGCCAGAGTATCCCTCATTGTTATGTGGTGGGAAGATGTTCAAACTGGCCAACAGCTGAGAAGCCATGAGTATAGTGTGAGACGTGACTGCCTTTTCCAGGGCACTGCTGAGAGGAAGCTTGCAGCATGGCTTCCTTGTCCATTTGCTTGGGTTGCAAGCATAAAAACCTGGAGGGGGGGGGGTAAGGTGGAGAGGGGAGAGGATGAAAAGGAGTAAAAACTGGTGGATAAAAAGAAATTTGAAAAAAAGTAAGTGAAATATTCAAACTGGAAAGTGATATTATAGAAAACTGCAGGGAACACGCTTGAGCGCATTCAAATTTATTCAAACTCTGCGTCTGACATTGATGAATGCAACAGCTTTTTCCACAATATGTAGAGCGCACAGGGCATTTAGGATTGCAGCATCCCTTTCACTGCAGCTGTCTGGGGGCCAGTTCTGAGCACTGTGGAGACCCCTACTCTGGGCCCTGGCATGCCCCCTTAAAGAAGGGGCCAGGCAGCCATTTGGGAAGGAAGAGAAAAACAAACAAAAAAGAAGGATTTCAGCAAAAGATCAAGGAGAAGAGATTTCAAGGCTAATCCAACCTTACTGTGCATGAAGTCTTTATCTTTGTGGGAGGACCCAGCTTCTCCTCTTGCACTGGTGAAAAGTCCTTCCTAGTATGCATGCTTCTATAGGGCGGGAAGGTTGTATCGGAATGCACAGATAACTCATTGCTTTTGTGTAGGTCCTATTGAAACATTTCCTTCCTTCCTCAGTGCAAATCTGCTTTGCAAGCAGAGACTTCCAAGATCCTGTTCTTTCTGCCTCTTGCAACTCGGCCCAACATAAGACCATGAACTAGTCATCTTCCTTCAGAGAGCACTCTTGCACCCTCTTTACACACCACAGTGGCAGGCTGGCACCCCAAGCAATGACTTCCACACTTTCCTCCATTTTCTCCTCTTCCTGCCTTGGAAGCATAGCAGCTCTTAGGAATAACAGGATGCAGAAGAGCTTGAGTCAACAACCACCTGTGACTTGTTTATGTATAGATTTCATGCTTGCAGGGTTTTTTGGGAAGAGGATGGATGGAGCTGTCTTTCCAATGGATGCTCATGGAAAGAGGTGCAAACCCACCAGCCTGCCAAGTAGACACTGAACTCCAACTTTCTCTCCCACTGCTGTATCTGGACAGTGCACATCCATGCAGGCTGACAGCACAGCAAGAATTTCCCTGCATACGCCTTGTGACACTGGAGCTGGCAGGAAGCTGGGAGTCAGCCTCGGAGTCCTGGCACCCTGAGCTGTATGTAGCCACTCATGGAGAGGGTAGGATTCTTTCCTTCCTAGATTTCTGCCCATGGATACTTGAGACAACCTCTGATATTTTTGGATTTCTTTACCTGTGTCCAAGGCTTTTATATCTTCATGTTAGAAAGGGTCTGATGTCTAGGGCATGGGAAACCTGAGCTCAACTCCCATGTCCACAGCAAACTCCCTGTGTGGTTTGGGTCAGATCACATCAGCACTGCAGGCCAAATCCAGTACATATGATGTAAGAACAAATAGAGCCGTCTGGTGTGTTTTTTTAAACAAGAGATGTTTTCACAGTGCCATCACTACAGACTGTCACATTTTACACACTGTCCTTCTGCCACTATACTATATATAGCTCTTAAGATTTCTGACTTTGACTGCCTTGTCTTTCCTTTCTTTCCCAGTCTCTGTCCCACCTATGCTACTATGGCTCCATCTTTTGTTCCAATGGAGACCACTGTGTTTGGCATACAGATATTTGGCTGCTGATCCTCCATGATTCCAGTGGGGAGCTGTGAAAGGGGTTTTCCTACTGTTTGCTTTCCAGGACTCTACTGTTTGCTGTCCGAATGGGCAATCCACATAAATCCAACTCAGGTCTAGCAGTCTGCTTGCCAGGGCAGCCATGTGGGAGAGGTGTGATTGTGTCACTTTGTGGGGCAGCACCAAATGGCAGGTCCTATCCTGGTGTGTGGTGAGATGCTACTGTCCCCCAGAGTCACAGCTGGACCTACATGGAGACAGTGGGAGCAAGACCAGAACCCCACCAGTGGTCAGTACATGGGGTTCTTATATGGGCCCTGTTGTAGAGATGGGCTGGATAGGAAGGGTGGTGGTGGAGCTGTGCTTTGGGAACAGAGGCATGACAGCTTTCAAAGAGGGACCCTAGGACATGGAAGGTAGCAGATGAGCCCAAATTTGAACTGATTTCCTCAAGTTCAGGTTTTCTTTGGACATTGCTTCTATCAAGGACCATTTCTAAGTCTCTAGGAAGACCTTTGGTGTTTTTCAGGGTGGTCTCAGAAAGACACTTAGGCCAAGGCTGCACTGTCAAAGGGACTGACCAATGAGTAAGAAGCAAGAAAGTCCATTCTGTCTCAGCAGTAGGAGAGCCTCATAACATTTCCCTTGGGATGGCCTTAGGAAATGTACAAGCTGCCTTGCCCTGTGTTCTGGAAAGGACAGCATCAGAGGCCACCTCTTCCCACCCCAGCACTGAGCTGCCCACAGATGGGCTGGGAAGGCACTGCTGTCCCAGCACCCTGCTCATGAGGCCCAATAAATGCTTTGGAAGGGGATGTGTGCTGTGGCCTGGCAGGGGAACTGAGAGCTTCTCCCTCTCGCTCTCTCTCTTTTTCTCTTTAGATCGTCGTCATGGTGTAAACAAACAAGCTAAACTCTATGAGATTTACAGTGCCCAGCTTCGGTGGCTTCCAGTGCGGCGCAGTGAGATATTTCTGTACAGGCAGGCTAAGCACTTTCCATTTTATACCTCAGCGGCTTTATAGCATCTTAAGGATTTCTGTGCATGCCTGGCTTCACTCAGAGGGAAAAAAATCAAGCTTGTAAATAAATACTAAATATATATGAACAAAAAAGACAGAAGGGAAGAGAGAGGGACACACGCGCACACACACACACATTTACCCGCACTGGCAGAGGGAAGCAGAGAGGGGATGCAGAGATAGAGGGGGCTGAATGGGAGATGGAGAGACAAGAGATAAAAAAGGAAGAGCCAGCTGAGCAGCAAGCTGAGGACGGGCTCTCCTCCACCACAGCCAGATGGAAAGAAAATAAGCCAGAGTGAGCAGCTTTCTGGCAATTTGGGGAATATTAATATCCCATCGGGTCAGGTTAATGGCTGTGCCTGAGGTTAAGCTGAAATGGCAAGGGAAGCTGCTCTGCTCCGTTACTGGCCCCTCAGCCTGAATTCAGACACCCTATGGGATGTCACCTGGGTCCTCTGCCCCCTCCTTATTCTGCCTCTCTGCCATTTGATGGATACTCCCCACATCCAGACCTGTGCCTGACACCAAAATAGCATCAAGCTCCCAGGAGCCGGAACTGCTTCTGGCTCTGCAGAGCTCTGGCACCAGCAGCTCCTGGGCTGAGCCACTGTTCTGCACCCAGGAATCAGAGTGGCAGTTTTCCTTCCTCCCCTTTTGGTGAATAAACTTTTTTTTTTTTTTTTCTCTCAAACTCCACCACTTCTCTCATGGTCACATGAGGACAGAAATACATCCTGTGGCCTGAAGCAGGACCCTGATATCTGGTATCCCCAGACTCCCACTATGTATCTTTGCTGTCTCTGATATCAGCAGCCTTTTCCTTGGAGTCTTGCTGCTCAGCAAGCTCTTAGATCTGCAAGGAAAGCTTTCTGTGTTTTGTGTTTTCTTTTGATGTTGACAAAATGTGTAATTCCCAGTCAGGGTCCTTCACCTGCACCTGTAGTATGGAAAACATGTCCAAGGGCACATGGCAGCACACAGCAGAAGGGCAGGTTTCCCATAGACTCCTTCCTCACCCCCAGAACTTACCACCAGCTCCACAGCTCTGTCCCATGAAGGTAAATCTCTGTGCTTTCCACTGCCAGATCTTGCCACACCATACTGTCCCACTTCTAGGGATGAGGCAAGGAAAGGAGGAAGTGACTTGACAGTGGCAACAAATCGGTGCCAGAGATAGGAGCTAAAGTCTGGTTTCTGTAGACCTGCTAATCTGCCATCCACACCACACCACTATAGCATGTGAAACACAAGCTGACAGCTAGCAGGTTTAATGGAGCTGTTGCAGTTCTGTGTGGCTAATGGCAGCCTGCATCCAAATCTGAACATGGTCACCTCGCAGCCTGGCTGAGCTGAGCTGGGAAATTTTGGGGAATAAGGACTGTTTCCTTCATACAAACAAGTCCAATGTGGAGATAGGATGTCTTTGCTGTGGCTTTCCCTTCACTGCTGTCTTGTGTGGGTTTCCTTTCCTTCACTCCTGGTACACACTGACCTTGCCTGATGGGGCTGGGCTAGCTTATTACAGCAAGAGGTCTGCGTGCCCTAACTTTTAACCAGGCTGCTGTTAATGTGAGCATCCACTACAAACCAAACACATACGTTTGGATAGCAAAAACCTCTGCCTTATTACACAGTGGTGCATACAGCTCCATTGGCATAATGTGGAGGTGACACTGATGCTGAGCAGTCCACACTTCCTTAGGGAAAAGGTTGCATGCCAAGTGACAAATGTGGGCATACCCCTGCAGCTCCCTGGCTTCCCCTTTAATGGCCCGCACCGTGAAATGCTGTTTGTGAGGCTACCTGAAGTAGCTGGGCCCAGTTTTAGCCTTCCCGTGGAGTGAGAATGCCTTTGCATGGCTCTGCTGGAGGAGCAATCACAGGCTTGAGCATGGCTGGCTCCATCTCCAGGTGTGAGCCAACCCTGCTCTGTTCCCAGTGCTGGCCCTTGCTGCTGGCCTTCTGCCCGGAGCAGAGGGGCTCCTGGCCTGGCAGAAGGGACAGTCTCCCCTTGGGTCGCTGGCAATTTCTCACCATTCTCTCCGTGCCCGGGACTCGCTTCCCCTTCTCAGATATTAAGTATTCAAACCTCATTTACATCCTTATTTTTCAATTTGCTGCCACAGTAGTTTAATTTATTCTATATAATTTCTTTTTCTGAGGGGACATTAATCATTGCCCTGTGCTTTTTGGCGCCTGTGGGATATGTGTGTGTGTGTGTTTTTAAATCAATAAAATAAAGCAACCTTCCTTCCCCCTACCCACCCCCACCCTCCTTCCCACCCCCATCGTGCCCCTTTGCCGGAGGAGAGAAATATAATTTCTCTCACCGTTTTTTTACCCCCATTGTTTCATTCGTTTTCAGCCCAAACAGATTAACTTGTCCTTTTTATTTCTGATGAGATGCAGTGTGAATTGGGTGGCTGGGAGAGGAGAGCTCCTGTCTGGGGCTGCCCGCTGTGTCACTTGAAGGGCGGGTTTAGGATGACGTCCCTGCTGAACTGCTGGAGCCCGAGAGCCATGGAAAGGGAAACTTCGTGTTCTCAAAGCCAGGCTTTGGAAACCAAGGGGGCCCGGTAGGCTGCGGAGGATGCAAAAGCAGCCAGCACAATGAGCTGCAAACATGTGTCTGTGAAGACAGGGCAATGCCTACCATTAGACTTCAAAAGTTAAAAAAGGAGAAAACCATGGGGACGAAAGAAGAGAGTCTGAAGGAAGGGAGAGAAAAGCATGAAAAAGAAAACAATTTGGGAAAAAGAGAAAGACAGAGTGCCCAAAGCTTAATCGCTTTTCCATTCTACTCTAGCTGATTCAAAGAGTGGTTTCTGCTCTGGGTTTAGCCCAGTGTGTAGCTACTGGGGTACAGGCTGCTCCCCCATGGGGTGCTGCAGCACTGTGAGGGGCTTTGGGCAGGGACTTCCGGGCTGCCCTGCTGCATGGCAGGGCTCCCACAGGGCACAGTATCACGGGCTCCCCTGCCATGGGCTCCAGGAGTTTTTGGCTATTATAGCTTCTTTCTTTTGTTGTTATGTAATCTCTGATAATGAAAGTCCAGTTCTGAGAGGATGCTTAATGCGGTATTAGTCAGTTGAAATATAAGTGTAAATTACATGCCTGCAGCTAGAAAAAAATGGTTACAGCGGAAAACATCCCTCTTTAGTAGCATACTATAATCAAGAGAGCTGATAAAAAAAAGAATTGATGTACCAGTTTTCCACTGGAAAATGCAGAATCCTCCAAATTTAACCATTTTCTGGAAATGTTAAATGTTGACTGGAATTTTTGGCAGAGATTTGAACTGACCCAAATTGCAATGGATTATTTGTTTTTTGCCTTTCTCATTACATTTATAAGACATTTTATGTTTTCAATGTTATCAAAACATAAAGTTTAACACAATTTTCATGTGTCTGCATTGAATTTGTTTCAGAATTAACATTCTGTTCTAGTCCATCCTGTCCACTTCATTTTTTCATTACACTTCATGATGAAAATAAATGTAGAAATAACAGAATTTCCTGTAGGCTGGAATTTCTATTTTCTAGCCATTTCTAGAGATCAGCAATGCTAGGAGGCAATGGAACATTTTCCCCAACTTTATGAAAAGACAAAGGATGTTACTTGGAAAATATTCATTTACATAAAAAGGTTTTTTATTATCATAGAAAAAACAAAGTTCTCATCCACTTTCAATGTCCAGCATGGTTGGACATTGGGGATTTTGTCTACACTGATGTCTAGAGCCACCCATGCAGAGAAGGGAATTGTGATGTAAGTGGGCAGCTCCAGTCACATCATTTGGCAAACTGCAACCACTGGTGATGATGGAAGGAGGGGAGAAGCTGCACCCCTCATTCTTCCCCAGAATAGGCTTTGCTGACCAAAGTACACCCATTTCTGGGAGCTTTCTCTGTGTTATTCATCAGTTGCTAGTGTTGTTTTGATAATTTCTATATAGTGTTTGAAAGGTTTGTATTGGAGTACATGGGAGTGGTTTGGACATACTGTAATGAAATAAAAATGAATTCATCCTTGGCTTGTAAAATGCGTGAAATCCATCACCCAGCCATGAGCAACCTTGCTCTAAAGAACATCACAGCAAATCCAGAACTACCGTTTGTTTTACTGACGTCTTGATTCAGCTTGGGATGCTGTGATATGGTATCAGAGATGGGCACCTTCCAGCTAAGGTGTGCACTGAGCCCATGGGAGGCACAGAGTGTGTGAGCTGGTTTCTGCTGTGTGTGCAATAGCTCCGTTCCAAACTGCAGTTCCCTCCCGGAGGTGTCACTGGAAAAGCATCGTGTAGATGCCTACAGGCTTGGCTCTGCTGTGTCCTGTGCGCACTGGGAGTGTGAGTGCTTCCAGTCGTGGACCATGAACTTGCAAACATTCTCATAGCCCTGTTCCTTCAGTTTGATGGGGCTTGGCTTTCTGTCACCCAGACTGGAAGCAGACCTTTTGCAGGACATCAACCCCAAACTTTGCAGCGTGCCTCAGCCAGGGTGGACACAGCATCTGGCCTCTTCCCTCAGAGTTCAGCACTTGCATCTGTGTTGCAAGCATTTTCTGTGCCTCTATAGCTGTGCTTATGTTTCTCGCCGATGCCTCAGGGAGCACTCTGTGGAGCTGAAATAATGTAAGATCTGTTCTGCTCAGGATGTTTCACTCCCTGGATGGCAGGAATGCTAAAGGAAGACCAGATCTTGCAGTATTTCAGCCCCATAAGTGGCTCCTTGAGGCAAAAAAAGACCCATGAAGAAGAAACCCAAACACAAATACCAAGATACTTAGATTCCCTGTGTGATCTTTCCTCCTCTTCTCCAATTCATGTACTCACCGGTACCCATGCAAAAATAAAATGAAAGAAAGAACCACTCTATTCACAAAGCAAATCTATTTGAAGTGCATACTACAGAGTACAGCTTATGGTTTCATAAAACACTTCCACATAAGATATATAGCAGAGGGATGGGACAAAATAAAAGATCCGTATTTTAAACAAATTTGTCCATGATCTGCCATAAGATACATGCAGACTGGGTCTGAATACAGGATCTCATGGACAAAATGCAACTCTATGCGTGTTCATACACAGAACTGCCATGGGGCATCTCCACGTGTGTGTCCTGAACTGCAGATGCAAATGGCAAAACCAGACTGAAGTAATCCCAAAAACTGAGGGATTTGGGAACATACGTGTTGGAGTGTGCCTTAAATGTGCATAGGGGCATAATGAAATGTGTGATAGTCATAATATACAGAACACATATGTGCCAAAAATCATATGTGCATGTCTGTTCTGCTGAGCAGAGGAGGGAGCAGCCTGCAGGGATGCTGGAGGCTAAGATTTGCAAAGCTAGTAAATGCTAAGTTCAGAATTTGCAACTTTTATCAGAAAAAAAAACCCCAAAACACAACAACTTGTTACTTCTGTTCTGCATTTGGTATGGTCAGAGCAGTAAAAACAGGTGGAGGTAGGGTGGTGTCAGTAGGTCAGTTGTTGCGTACCAGGTAAACCCAAATCACACTGTTCTCAATATCATGGTCTGTTCTTCTGGAATTTGCTTCCATGTACCAGGCTGGATGGAGTAAAGCACAGCAGGGACTTTGAGGTGGGAAGGGCACACCAGTGGAGAGTCAAGCTTTGAGTGTGTATCTAGGAAATAGAATCATAGAATCATAGAATAGTTAGGGTTGGAAAGGACCTTAAGATCATCAAGTTCCAACCCCCCTGCCATGGGCAGGGACACCTCACACTAAACCATGTCACCCAAGGCTCTGTCCAACCTGGCCTTGAACACTGCCAGGCATGGAGCATTCACAGCTTCCCTGGGCAACCCATTCCAGTGCTTCAACACCCTTACAGTAAAGAGCTTCTTCCTTATATCCAATCTAAATGTCCCCTGTTTAAGTTCTTCTATGGACATCTCTGAGAAAACAAGTGCTTTTTCAGGGGTGGGGAGGGACTGGACCTCCAATGAAAAGACAAAAAATGGTGGGAAGTGCTGGAAAACCAGACACCTTTCTTTAGAAAACCCAAAACTTCTGTTCTGAGGCATGGGTGGATTTCTGTCTGCTGGTTTGCCATACAGTCGGCAGGCAAGTTACAAGTTGTCTCATAGCTGGAGTGTGGAGCTGATTTGAGTGAAGGTCATTGAGCATCGAACAGTGGGGCATAGCTGTCCTTGGCTGTGGGGAGCAGCACACCCTGGGAGGGGAGTCAGGCTTCATCTGAACAGGGCTGAATAAGAAGCCCTGGCATCTTAGTGCCTCCTTAAGCTGGGATAGGCAACATGGATGTATAGATGACCTTCTGGAAGGAGAAAGAAGGGCTCTGATGGAGAAGCCCCATGCCAGTCTGTGATGGGGATCTCACCCTCACAGGATGGCAGCATTGGTGGGGCATGGTCCTGTTTACATAGGACTGGGTGCAGCAGGGCCGCTGTCTGGAGACAACCCTGGAAATTTCCTGGAATCCCAGGTCTGGAGCCAGCCCCTGCTCTGGGGAAGGAGGATACTGTGTCTCAGTCCATAAAGTCCCCAGAATGGGAGGAAGGGGCGAGAGACACACAAAGTCAGTAGTAAAAAGAAATGAAAGTAGGCAGCTTGCCACAGCGGAGTGCAGACTCTGCAGAGCTGCCTCCTTTATTGGCGCCCAGACTGGAGGGAGGTTTATGCTCTCAAACAAGCCAAACTGGAAATGGAGTGCCGGCCGGAGTCCTGTGAGCAGCCTGCTGCCCCCAGTGCCAGGAAGGGTGTGCAGCCACCCTGGAATCCACTCTTTTCTCTCACCTTTCTGTCCTCCATCATTCCTTCTTTCCACCCCTTCTTCACTGTCCCTCTTCATCGTTTAATGAATTCCCCTCCCCATGGCCAGGCTTATCTCCTGGTGCTGACTTCCGCAACAGCTTCAGCCATCATCTAATACTGAGAACCCCTTTTGGTGGTGGGAATGGCCCAGCTTGCCCAAGGGCAGTCAGTCTGGGTGGCCTAAGGGTGAATAAGGGTTGGAGAAGGTATCTGTGGCCTTTTCTTTCCATTGCTTTTAGAAGAAGCAAAGGGAAGTAATTTGCAGCACAGTGACAATGTGCTTTGGGTCTGTCCTCAGGTTTGTGTCATCTTGCTGTTGGGAGGGGAAGGGTGAAACATGGGAGACATGGAAGAAACAAAGCAAACAGCAGACATGAAGGTGATAGCATAGAGAGGGGACCCAGACATGAAAGTGATGGCATAGGGAGGGGACCCATTGCCTGAGGACCTGGCACATAATCTAGCATGGCAAGTGCTGGTTAGCAGCTGAGTGCCAGATATGCCATGAAAATAATTTGCACATTTATGCAAAGCTTAAAGTCATAAAGGCATAGGGTGGGGAGAATTGGGCATTCATTCCTCGGCAAGCTCCTCAAGCCCATGCTGAGCAGAGATGTGATGCTTCAGGATCCAAGTTCAAGCATGCTGAATCCATTCTGTGATGCCCAGGTATGTTAGTAAAAGAGCACTAGAGGCTGAAGGTGAGAGATCAGTCACCAGCTACTCTGGGGACCTGAGCTCACTCCTGCTCTCCATCTGACTTTTTTCCATGTCATTTCATTTATCCAATGCCTCAGTTTGCTGACTGCAAAAGCCCAAGGGGATTATGACATCTGTTGTCACATTAAAGCGCGGTCTTGACTATGAGGAGGTCAGGTATCATGGTGGGAGCTTTAGCAGTCTGAAACACTGGTCTCATCCCATGTGGTACACGACAGCACTGCTTATTCTGACAGGAAAAGGTCCAGCCAGAGTCAGCTCAGTGCCTATGGAGTGTCTTACATCCAGCATGCAGGAAAGTCATTTGTTCTCTTTCTTTCCTCCAGTTTTGGCTGTTGAAGCAAAACCACATAATAAAGTAAGAGAGTTTTAATGACAATCTGCCGGCATGTTTAATATTCCAGCTTGAGGAATGATCCAGATATGTACTGGAACCAAGGAAAAGGGTCTCATTACTTCCAGTGGACACTGAATCTGTGTCTTTTCAAAGAGAAGCAAACCTCACAGTGGATGGGGCTGGCTGCTCACCACTGACCCACAAAGAAGGCCATCACTCCAGCAGCTGATACTGAGCTGTAGATGTGGGGCTTGCTCTCCTGTAGTCACAGTGTCATACAAAACTATGGTGAAGGGAGGACCTGGGATCTGTAAGCAGTTTTAATGTGTATTCCCCCCCC
>NDXB01007401.1:63980-82653 GCA_002631895.1 Agapornis roseicollis | reverse complement strand
AAAAAAAAAAAAAAACAAAAAAAAAAAAAAAAAAAAAAAAAAAAACAAAAACAAAACCAAAAACAAACCCACTCTGAGCAAGGAACAGGGGAAAGAACAAACCAAAAGAGATGGAGAGTGAAGGAGGGAGATAAAATGGCAATATCGAACATTGGCTTCTTTTAAACAACTGGCATATTAAGACAGCTGAATGAGTTTTTTTCAAATACCCTTTGGAAACTTGATAGTAGAATAATGTGAGCAGTTCTAGCATTATGATATATGTATGTATTTACATTTCTGATATTAATGTTTTTCAACAATGAGTCATCTGTCTCAAGAAGCAGCTATAGTGGATAACATTTTGTGTTGCTGTACAATTCACCAGCCTGCTAAATTAAAGCATCAGCAGAAGATTTTGAATTAATACTGTCAAAAGTCTAATAAATTTTAATGGTAAGAATCAAAGCACTTTAATATGCTGAGATTAATCTTTAAACACATTTTTATAGCTGTTTTTTTCAGGCTAACACTCAATCACAAGTGAAAGGAAGTTTTGTTTACTACTGTCATCCTAATAATAGTTTGCATTATAATGCAGAGTATGTCAGCACTAGTTTTCTGAAACTGTCTGTATTTCACTAAAGTATGATTCTGCCAACCTTCTGGAAGTCATGTCGCTATTTGGGAACCATTTGTGTGATTACTTTGCAGCACATGGCTGTCAATTTACATTCATTCCTCGCCGTATGTGAGGGCTATTTAATAATTAGAGCAGTTAACTCTGTAAAACCAGTGTAAGTCAATTTCCCTCTTACGTGGGATTATTGTGCACATCAGATGACACAAAACACTTTATTAAAGTTGTGTAGGTGCAGTGTGAGGTTGCATTTAGTTGCATCTGACCAAATTCCATTTATTTTTTTTTTTATGCCCTTATATATTTGGTCCTGCACATGCATTTTTTGTTGAATCAATAAAGATCATATATTCTAATCTGTAATTGGGTTGGTAAAAACATGGATTCCCCATATTCCATCTACTTAATTTGTATTTTTACAAACTATAAATTAAGTACCTTGTAATCTTGTAGTGTTGTAACTAATAGACCTGATTGCAATCCGAAATCAGTGCATAGGCCACTGACCTCTGTTATGACACATACAGTTCAGTAAGAATAAGTTAAAAACTGATCAGTGCTGTAGAACTACGTGTCCATTATATGTACGTCATGGCTTTTCTCACAGAAGCAACACTAAAATTTTGTAAACAAGTAAATACAGAAGGCACATGAGGGTGACATAATCAGGAGGTATGATCCACTATTCATAATGGAACCGATCCAAGCCCTAGTACAGTGTTCTGTTTTACAGGTCACATAATTTCTAACACATATTTGACTTGAGAGGAGAGGTTTATGCAGGATAAGTCTACCTGGAAATACTACTTCTAAATAAGCTGGTTTTTGAAACTTCCATTTTTTTTCTTGGAGTGCTTATAGACTGCTTGCATTTGTGATTTTTCATGTGAATGTAGTTTCCTGGAGTTACTTATCTGCATTTAACACCTTTTTCTGTTTTAATTTTAAAAGTTGCATCCAGTTGTCTTCTGGCACATTCCCTGCTTTTTCTTGTATTAATTTTCAGTTATCATAAGATAATAGGCTCTTCAGATGACTTCCATCAGGAGGCTGGAAGTTTTTAGAACCATCCTTTTCTATTCTCTCAAGCATATGAGCCTTTTAGCAGGACACTAGAGAGCAGAAAGGGAATGGAGAGGGAAGAAGAGTCTGCATTTGTCTGTAAGAATTGAGAGGGGGGTTGAAGGGGCAATTCCTGCTCTAAATAAAACAGCCTAACGTTTTAGATACTTCCTTCTGACTGACAGTCTAAAGGCTCCTGTAGGTGCCCATTTATTCTCATTATTTGAAGTAATTTATGTGTTTTTCAAAAATTTATAGGCTCACTGAATGAGGATTGAAGTCTCTCTGGGTGAGAGGAAGCTGAGAAGCTGTTGTAGTGTGGCATATATAAATGAGGAAAACCAGAAGTTTGAGCCTTAGATTCAATGGTGTGTTGATAAATGTCCTCTACCATACTGTAGGCATGCCATAACACTTCATGCACTGTCCTTATCAGTGTCCATAGTATTAACTGAATACCAGTGAACTTCTTTCTACTAGATCTTTAAATGTTAACTTGGTACTGCATTACTTCATGCAGTTTCTGAACAAAAGGGAAGATATTTTCCTCCTGGAAAAAGAAATAAATAAATATGTAAAAGGAGAAGTATAAATGCCTGGTGTTTGAGATAAGGGAATGGTTACATCCATAATAGTCCCTTCCTATCTGCTGGGTGCTAAAAGCTGTCAGAATTCTTTATATTTTTAGCAGGCATTTTGTATTTAGTTGCCTATTAAAAAATGAACAGATAATCTTTTTGTTACTGCATAATATGCTATTTTTAAAACAACCAGTTGTTTTAAAATAATATTCTGTGGTAAATGCTGTCTGCTTATCACAAAGCTTTAGTATCTGCTTAGAAGAATATGCACTTTAAGAAACTGGGTTCCAATTAAACTCATATTTGGCATTGCTTCAAAGAAAAAAACCACACCTGCTCTTTAACTTGTTAAAATCCCCCCTAAACCTGTTAATTTAATATTAAAAGCAGATTCTTGTCTCAAATATATAGCTTTTCCACATAGAGCAGATTGATGGGTTCTGAATGTTCCTGTGATGCTCCCATGAACAGCCAGAGGGGAATTCTCTTGTCACAGGCAACCATAAAAGACAAATTTGAGGCTGCTTAATCTAAGCCCTAGGAGTATCCTGGGAATATGTTTTAGAGGAGATTCTGGGAAACACTGCTATCTGTAAAGTAGCTTGGAGACATTCAGGTGACTCAGCTGTGGGACTTTTTGAGTGTTACAGTACACTTCTGGTAGGCGCGTTACACAGCCTTAATCTAAGACCTTGGTTTTTTATTATTAACTAGATGACAGAAGAGTTACTGACAACTCTGGAACATGTTAGAATGGGATTTAAAAAAAGATTATCCCCTTACAGTCCATGTTACTATTTTTTTGCTCATTTGGGGGTACTTGTTCAGTTGAAGTATTAATATGATTTGCTGTTGGTTCAAGCCATAAACTCGTGGTTTGTCAGGGTTCCTGTTTAGTAAGAAGCTTATTATCCATGATGGGTTGTCCTGACAAACAAAAGGATGTTAAGAATAAAAAAAAAACAACAGGTAGCTTGGCAGCCAGTCTGATTTGTGCTGTACCTGAAACCCTGTACCTCTGTTCCTTCTTTCCCTGTATTTCAGCAACTGTGGGCATCAGGGAAGTGTAAAGAAAAAGTATGCTTAACTGTTCTTATTCACCCTGGGTATTTGGGGTGTTAACCTACACACAGCCTCCTGCTGATTTTAGTAAATCCATGCAAGCTTTTTTTGACACTATTAGGGCAGTCTGGATAAACATTAGTTTCCTATACCTCATAGTTATTTCACCTGGCTTAAAATGAGAAATGCTGGCTGGTTGATAGAAGGATTAGAATGCTGTCTAGTTTTTTTAACAGTTTGTTACAATCTCCTGAATGCTATTACAGAATTTCATATATAATTACTTATTAAAAACATATTTGAGGCTCCTGCTGCAAAAGATGTACTGAGTGCCAAGTAATACATACCTCTATTAAATAAAGGCACTACCTTTTTCTGCCATTGGTTCCTGTCATGCTTGAATGCAAAGTACAAGGCTAGCAAAAGATAAAAGAACTGTAGCTCAATTTTTAATGACTCTACAATCCTGGACTGTAGTAACCAGGCACTATACATGGACATTAAAATTAATCTGTCTGAAAGGATTATAATTTTAAGTGCTTTCCTAAATCTGTTGATTTCTAGAGGAACTCCATTGGACTTAAGAACATGTGAATTTCGTACTTTGCTCTGACAGCAGCAAGCCTTGGAAAGATGCTGACCCTTAGTGGCAGTGAATGTTTGCCACAGAACAAGACTGTTCTTCCCAGGGCATCATCCCGGTTCCTGTCAGCTCCAAGGTGACAACGCTTTTTGCCATGGCTGACCACAGAGAAAGGCGTTCTTCAAAGGCTTCCTCTGATGCTGGCCATCACCAGGGGAAACCCTTTTCACTGACCTCAGTGGGTTCTAGTGTGCTACCCAAATCTTCATTAAATAATTAGCAAGGGTAATAAGGACTGTGACAGTGCCTGATTCAGCTTAGAAAAAGTAATGTTTAGCCAGAGGGTGAAATCCTGTATCTATTATGTATGTATTACCACAGTTACTTGGTAAATCCAGCATGAGTTCTGCAGCCATTTCACGTGTCCTTGGTGAAGAATGACTTTGACTTCCAATGTTCTTCCAGGGAATTATGAGAATTTTTTTTTTTTTTTAATGCATGGAATATAGGAAGGCACTGGAGAAGAGCTGCCTTTCATCACCTGTACTTTCACTGGCAAGTTGACATGTTACCAGCCTAAGCCAAAGTGGCTCCTGGAATCAGACTTGAAGAAAACCTAGGCTCAGTGATCTTGGTTAAAAAAGAACCTGGGCCTGTGTAAGAGGAGATAAGCAAGCAAATAAGCTAGCAACTAAAATCAAGTTAGTCAAGAGCCACTGTGCAGTAAAGGCAGCTCAGACTTGGCCACTTCCTCACTGTAAAGAGAAACTAGAAGCAGCTGCCTTTTAAAAATGATACTGCTGTTATGGGCACATGTGTTTTGGAGTGTGGGAGGGGCTAGCAGAGTGAGTTTATCAAATGGGATGAATTATAAATGCTGTGACTCAGAGTAAAGCACAGATTAAACCAGAAATTAACATAGAAGAGTAATGCAGCAGAATTTTACATGGTCTTGCATGACTCTTAAGTACCAAGGTCGTACAATTCAAATATTAAAAAAAAAAAAAAAAGAATCTATGAATATAAGTTTCTAAATCTGGAATATTTTTTGGAATTTTTCTGCCTTACATGCATGTTATGATTTCCTTTCTAATAGCATAAGCGTCTATACAGGGTAGATGGAAATACAGTTGCATGGGAATAATAACTTTGACATCCTTACTTATGTGATGGCACTGATTCAGGCTGGTCCAAATAATTACTGCTCCTCTTGATCAAAGACTGCTCCCTTCCATTTCTAGACTTGAGTGCTCATTCTGTTTGTCTTCCTCTGTCACATTCTTTAGACTGTGCTGGGTCAGTCTGGTTCATTCTAGCTTTATCATGCTCATCCAGTTGATCTAAACAATGTGGTAGTCCCATTTGTTACTCAGCCTGGTTATTATATACAACCTCTTTGCATCTTGATGGGAGCTGTAATGTCTAGAGGGATAAGGTTTAGTGCTGATGTTTTATTTTTCATTTTAATGCCATGTAGTTTTGGTTTTCTGCCAAATGCATTGTGTTAGCTAAGTTCATTTTACTTCAACCTTTTAAGTAATCCATCTCAACAGGATCACTTCCAGCCAAACTCAACTATGTTTTCACTTCCATGTTTCTACTGAGCATTTTGTGCAACTCCAACTTACATTTGTTGTTTATTTTAGAGCTGAATGCTTTATAATTATTTTCCCCCTTTTTCCCCCCTTTTTTTTTTTTTTTTTTTTTTGGGTTTTTGTTTTTTTTTTTTTTTTCCCCTTTTTTTCCCCTTTTTTTTTTTTTTTTTTTTTTGGGTTTTTGTTTTTTTTTTTTTTTTCCCCTTTTTTTCCCCTTTTTTTTTTTTTTTTTTTTTTGGGTTTTTGTTTTTTTTTTTTTTTTCCCCTTTTTTTCCCCTTTTTTTTTTTTTTTTTTTTTTTTTTTTCCCCTTGGTGTGGATCTGAAACCGTGTCTCCCACTTTTCCAGCTCTGTTAACTAGACACAGGGCTTTTGATCATTCTGGTAGAGTGGTTTCTTCCACTGGAGATATTTTACTTTTCATAAAAGATCTACATATGTGTCAGAACATGGAGCAAGACCTATTTTTTGTACTGCTGAATGCAGAGCCAGCTAGCTAGTCTGGCTAGTCAGCCCCATAGAGACTTAAGGCTCAGGTTTGGCAGTGCCTATATCTCCTGGAACCCAGGCATTGTGCAATTAATTGCTTTGAACAGTCAGGTCTCCTTTTTAAAACATGGGGAAAGCTAGGGGTCTTGGCACACCTCAGAAATGGTGTGGGCATAGCCTTAATGGTCTACAAAAGCAGTTAACAAGGTCAGTAAACTGAGTGCGAATCTGTCAACAAATTAAAAAATGCTGAAGAGAGACATGCAGCTGAAGCCTTTTCTTACCAACACAGGTGAAACATCCAAGCTTGGATGAGAAAACATTACCAGTCTCCATCTGTCCACAGTGGAGTGCTTTCTCTACAGCTCATACCATTCCTCCTTTCCTGAAAGGAGCTGATAGCCTGGGATGATGGAAACTTGTGGGAGAGCAACTATTGTGAAGTGCATGCTCTGATTTAAAGCAGAAATATGAACTCAGGTTACTGTGTGTTAGGGTCTTTCCTGACCACAAAGGTGAATTTTCTAAGGGCATGCATCATCAGTCTTTGAAAGGAATTGTTCTGCTTTGTGTAAATAATTAGATATTGAGCAGAGACTTCAATTTATGCCTACTACATCCCATGAGTACTGCTAGGCTGTGGAATCAGTCTCATGCTTGATTTCTTGCTTTCTCTCTCGAAGTCTTTCTGGCACAGTAAATTTGTAATTATTTATAGTCTGAAGAACTCATTGAGATTTGGTTGAGAGCCAGGTCTTCAAGCTGCTTGGCAGTATTAGGGTATTTTTCCTCTTAAGGTGGAAATAAAAGCAGCCAGGGAATTTTAGGTACTGATAGTGTTAGGAATTTGAAAGTAAAGAGGGTTCAGATATCATGGAAAATGGAGCCATTATGATCTGGACAACAGTGACATTCAGATTAACTTTTATCGATTTAAGTGGAAACTTGGAGCCTGAATAACTTTTTGGATCTTGTCCAATATACTTAAAGAGATAATTGGGCACCAAATCAGTCTGTAGCCCTATCCTTGAGTGACTTTCTCAAACTTGTGGAGGAAGCCTATAATAAAGTTAAAACTGCATCTCAAATGTCACTTGTATCCAAGGCACTTAATTTATCGGACCCTTTGGAAATGTGTTTGGTTTTGTTACCTGAAGTAGTAAGATTTGTAAGTTAAAGGTTTCTTGGTAGAGAAGAAAAAGTAGCTAAGACAGTGTTTGTCTATGTGAGCTGTACTCTTTTGAGTGAGAATTAAACCTTAAGCCTGTCATATGGATGTAAAAATTATCTTAGTAACGTGTAAATGTATCACTCAGCACAGAGGGAACACTTTAATTTTCTGTTCACTAACTGGAAGGAGTGCTTTTATAGGTTGCACCTGTGTCTTAAATACATGACAAATCTCAGTATTCACCCTACTGTGGAGATGTATCATGTTATCTGAGTTGCAGGTATGACTAAATTTCATTCTGTGCACATTTTATGGGTAACCTACATCTACAAAAGATGTTAGCTCAGCTAAAAATGTATCTGACAATGTTTTTGCAAGTCATATTTTTTGCTACAGAAGAAAACTATGTTGACAGTTAAGCTAGGTTAATGTGTGGTTTTTTGATGGTTGGAAACTCTCTGAAGGTGCACCTACTTTTAACTGGATTTTTGTATTACAGTAGATTCTTCCTCATGTTTAGATTTTCTTGATATTTCAGGCCAGCTATTCAGCTAAATTCTGAAAAAATAAATACTACTTTTGTGAACTCCAGTTCAAGAATGGGCTTATACTCAGAACCAGGTATTTAGTTAATCTAAATGACATAATGGTATTTATTTCAAGAGAATGGTATTGCTTTACAGGGTTGCCCACCTTTATGACTTCTGTGTAAGTCTTTGGGAGGGACTCTTAAAGTCTTTATATGAAGCTATTTAGCATGTAGTGTTATGTTTGTTATTAGATGTAAGATATTGGTAGGGAAATCAGTTGGAGTCTGTTAGCTTACTGGCTTTCAATTCCTCTATCTTCCTACAGAATATTTTCTCCTGAATATATTCTTGTTTCAGTCAACACCATGAGAAGTCAAGTACAGCCTGATTCAGGTCACATTTACACCAAAATGAATCAAGAGAGCAACTGTTTGCAGTAACGCAGGTATTACTAGGTCTTACTGGTAAGCTTACTCTACATATGCTTCATTAAAGATGGAGATTTGAAAGAGAAGTCTACTTATGGTTCATATTAAGAAATTGTCTTGCTAATAGTTGAGGATAGAGAGGCTACTGGAAGTAAAGTGCTGATGTTGAGGGAAGTGAATTTGTTTCTTCTCACAGCTGGCTTAAATTTACAAATTGGAAGTGTATTGTATAGCCACATATGACTGGATAATGAATGAAGATGATGTGATAAAACTGTCACATAAAGCACCAAAACCAAGTATAAAGAAGAACTGGCAGGACACTAATGTGAAATATTTGCATTTGTATGGATTTTGCTGTTCTTGCAGCTTCATGTTACATGACTTCCTCTGACCCCCATTCCCTGGAAGCCAGAGAGTGTCTTGAGCTGTCAACAGACATGCTAAGGAGCTTGTCAGATAAGGACAGCACGTTGAGTTGAAGCAGTGTTTGATAGATTAAGACCCTGGCTGTTTCACCTGTGCAATTTTTGACTTGTACTGTGAATGATAATTTCAAAGCCTTTGGGCAATATTGCCAAGCATGCCCTTGGAGACCATATTACAACGTCATAACAATGTCAATTCCAGTTAAATAAATTTTTTTAGCAAAATAATTAAAGTAACATCAAGCTTTTGACAGCATTCCCACAAAACCTCAGAAATCCTCCGTTAGGGCTCCCACAGCAAGGCAACTTGACCTTTTTTATTTTTTGTTGACAAAATTAAAGAGCAGTAGTTTATTTTAAACTTTTTTTCTCATGGTGTAACGGCCCTTCAGTTATAGCTTTTAGTGTTCTCCTGGGTAATAATTACTTCGCATTTAAAATTATGTTTGTAAGAAACTGGGCTCTGTATTTATCACATTTCTTTCTTCTCTTCTTTTAAACATACCTGGAACAAGCCATTCATCTTTTGTCACTACTCTCTCCGAAGAAAGAATTGTCAATTATTTTGGTCAGAAGAGAGAAGGAATGAACAAAACACAGGTCATTCTGAAATCTGAGAAATATTTGGAAAATTTATTTCAAGAAAGATAATCCTGCCTCAGTGTTCTTCAGGGAAGGGAAAGCTCTCAGGTGTTCCCAACCTTGCATGTTGAACCCAGGACAGGACTCCACACTGCAGATACTGAAACTGCTTCAGAAGTGCAGGTACCCGAGAAGGGACATTTGAAAGAAAGCAAGAGTTTTGAAAACTGCCTGGCAGACAGCAGTCCAAAGGAACTCATTCAAAATAGAAATGCCTTTATGGAAATTTCCAGTTTTGACAAACTGGTAAATGATGATGAGGAACCTTTTCATCTGACTTCTTTGACCACCTCCATCTTACTTAACCTGTGATTGATTTAGACTTTAGCCATCTCAAATTCTCTGCCAGGCAGCCTACATCAGCTGAGCCAGCTCTTCTACTGAGGAAAGAGTATCATCAGGACTTCAGGCCACCAAAACTGGTATCCCAGTGGAAGTGTTGGCATAATGGAATTGGCAAAGGCACTAATACCAATTCTAACTAAGTTCTGAACTACTTATTTTTGGTTAGTCAATGATGCTGACATTTTCAAGTGTGGATACTTAATGTTGGATATCTGTAGTCAGATTTGGTAAACACCTCTACTCTGTATTACTTACACTTCTTTAAGCCCCTCTACCTCAGCTTCTCAAATACAGAAAAATGAAAATAATCAAATCATTATCTTCAGAGAGCGGTTATTATAATTAATGTTTGTAAAATCTTAAATGTCATTAAAGCACACAGTAAACCTCTCAACTAAGGATCTATAAATCTGAAATTTGATGTATTTATTGCTTTTTCTTACTTTCTGATTTTTTTTTTAATATTGATATGACAGTTGAAGTAAGGAAAGGGAATCAGAGGAAACCAATGCTTGAGAACCACATGAAACATGATCTTAATTGGTTTTGCTTTTACTACTTCCATAGGGTGTTTTTTTTTCCTCTCTTTATTCTGAACTTTCCTGACATTTTTTTCATCATTTTACCTTTGGCTTCCATACTCTGAGAAATTGGCCTAAGCTAAGTCAACTAAGATCTCTCTTTTAACATTTCTGACCAAGACAAGTTAGAAATGGTGCTATAATAGTATTTCTTGAATTTCAGAGCATTTCATGTGGTGATTACATCTACATGTCATCTTCAAGATTTTTTCCCCTAAAAGAAGCATTAGGAATAGAAACTATATTCTTACCTTTTCCTGTTCGTATTTGTTTAACCTTCAAAGGCAGTGATTCAAAATAACTTAAAAGCTTGCAAATATAAATGAATCAGCCCTCACTCATCCCAACAGAGGGTTCTTTAAAAACTAGACTTTTTCAAAAGCACTAGGCTTTCATTGATTTAAGCTGTTTTGAAAGTCAGGCCTTTTAGATACATGTTTACATGTCAATTGAAGAAAAAGATTTTTATAATTCAAGTGGAAAAATCTTGTCCTTAATTTTCCTCAAAAGAACAGATTCCAGATTGTTCATGAACACATGTTGCATTGAACATTTTTTAGCCGAGTACATTCCTTGGGCTTTTCCACAAGTGCTGATTATCCAGAACTGTTTGAATCTCCAGTGGGTTAAGTGTGATAACTTGTGTTGTTCTTGACAGAACGTGAGTTATAAAAAGACTGTAACTGTGGTGCCTGCTGGGTGAATCCTGATTAGAGAGTCCATCTAAAACTGTTCTTTTTGCCTCTGAATTGTTTTCAGTGAGTTACTAGAGGGGCAGAGCAGTATGTTTTAATATAGACTTTATTTGACAAGTATGTATTCTTTCAAAGCAGTAACTGCAATATTTGTTGTAAAAAAAAGGAGGATTGATTTTTTTTTCTTTTTGTAGATACTGATTCTGAAATCTTGGGTTCAAATCTGTAATTCAGAGGAATTTGTATTGTAACGCTAAGTAACAAAGAAGAAATGTGTGCAAGGCTTAGGCTGCTAACATTAACAGATGGTAGCAGGAATAATTCAAAATTTATTACATTTCAGCTTCTTTTGTCTTTAAGGACCAGTTTCTTTTTATGTAGGGTATGAATAGAAGCTTATAAAATATGCAGCATTTTGAGAGAAAATAGGAGGCAGAAAAAAAAATCTGCCAGCTCATTGCTGAAGTACTTTTCTCCTAATTTTTTTTTCACTGCCTTCCTTTGTTCTCTTTCCTTATACTTCTTTTTATTTCAGTCTTATTTCTTGTAACTTTTCAGCTTCCCTTATCCTTTCCTGTGGTTTAAGCTGAACCTAGGACAGGCCCTTTTGCAAGGCATTCTATCTGCTCCCTTTACTGTGCTGCGGTGTGGCTCTCGCCTGAGGAGAAGCAGCCTGGTGGAGTGGCAGCTGTCAAGATGAACCCTCAACTTGGGGGAGAGCAACTTTATTTCATTGAAAGTCACTGCTGTCATCACTGCCTGGAGCTACACTGGTTTAAGGCAGTTTTGGCAAAAAAAAAAAAAAAAAAAAAAAAAAAAAAAAAAAAAAAAAAAAAAAAAAAAAAAAAAAAAAAAAAAAAAAAAAAAAAAAAAAAAAAAAAGAAGGTGCGTGATTACTTTGCATTCCCATTCCTGAGGCTATCAGGGATGAATTTTCCCCAGGACTTTTTATATAAATTGAAGGGCTTATCTTAATTATGTCATCCTTAAATGAAGCTCTTGCAGCTGAGGATCTGTGGATAGCAAGCCTCCTCTTCTTCCCATCCATATCCTCTCCAATACCCAAGTTCTGATCCTTCACTCCAAGGATTTGAATTATTGTACACCAACAAGGGGAATCTACAGACTGTTGTAATATCATTCAGTAATATATAGCATTCAGTTTGTTTTCAGCTCTGTCTTCTCTGCTCATTTCTGATGGGAGGATGGATCCTGAAAAATGTAGAAATAATAGGATAGAATATGGGATGATTTTGTAATTAAAACTTAAAATACAAGGCAAGCCTGAAGATTCCATGTCCTGTAGTTTACTATCTGCAAACTGCAAAGTCATTCCCATGTGTCAAGTAACATGTCAGATGCAAACAATTGATAGCAGTAGGGTGAAGTTACAAGAGGACCATGCTTCCAGCCATTTGAAGGGTGTGTGTGCAGGTTAAGGTTTGCCAAGTGACTTTGTTGCCTACAGTAGGGTTCCATAAGATTATTATTGTTATTTATACCAGTATAATTGAAGTTAGCCTTCATTCCCTGCTGTGGGGATACCTCACTGTCAGTCATATTTTTGTAACAACAGTGTTTTTCATGGACTTGTAATTAAGATTTTATGTTGTCATTAATAGCACAGGCCAAATTTCACAGTCCCTGCAGTCCTGTTTTACCCCCTGAAGAGTAGCTCTCCTGTCACTTTTCCATTTCATGTCAGTTGTGCCAAGTATCCATTTGGAGAGAATAATCTCTTTTTCTGAAAAGTCTCCCACAGGCAATTTCAGTCACTGGTTTTCTGGACTGCACCTGTGGTTTCTGTATGTTATTTCAGCCAGACCCATACTTTTCCTTGCTGAATACTAAGAACAGTGCAGACTCAGCTCTTCTTGTTGTCCACTGACTTGAAATTAATGTGTAAAATGTTTGGAGTAAAAATCAACTCAGCTTGTGTATGGATGCTGCATATGGGATTACTGAAGTCTCTATCACACAAATGAGCATCTCCCTGGACATGGAGAGGAAGTGCTGTTGTGACCTTTGTGTGACACATAATAAGAGTCAGTCTTTAGCTATTGGCATGATAAAAGCAGAGATGATCCTAGAAAGAAGATTTTTTTTTTTTTTTATAGGAGAGGCTTTACAAAGTCCTTTATTCTAATAAGCACACCTAGTGTTCAGCTGGAGAAAGAAATTCAAGTTTCCATAAAGTTGAGAGTGCAGGAATGTGCCTCTCGCATGCTCCAGAAGGTTTCTCAAAGTCCTCTATCACCCCCCATCTGGGCTTTTGATGCAGCTGCATCCCCGTCAAAATTCACTGCTGCCCATGCAGCCGCTCACAGAGCAGCCTTGCTTTTGCCTGGTGGCTGTTCAGGAGTTATCTGCTCTTATGGGTGAGCACTTCCGATTTCTCCCAATAGAGGGCAGTGATTATACTGTTGGACTCAATACAGCGGAAAGAAAAATCTGCCTGTGCTATCTATTTGTGAACAGGTAGCTCTTAGGAATATAGAAATTATTAGGTATTAATATTAGATATGGAAATCATGATATAGCAGCAGGATCACTCATGTAATAGGCATCTGTATTTTTAGGAATGGGAAATGCTGGGGTAAGTCAACTTGTAGCTTGCAGCTGCTTGCATTCAAATTTTTATTTTCCAGCCACCATCTTGAAGGCAGAGAATTCCTCGTGTTGACTCTCTTGAATGCAGGCAGTAGTTGGCAACTGCTATAAGAAATTTTCTGTGCATGTGTTCTATCCCTCTTAGTGAATATCATTCCATTCTGAGCCTAATTGAAAACTGAAGATAGAAAACTGAGCAATTACTTGTCCTTGCAGTACAATATATAATATTCCGATTTCATGGCTGTCTGACTACAATGATTAGGAAGAACATTTTCTTACAGTATTTACAGTACCACAGCAATGTATCAGGAGCATTGTGTATCAAGAGAAGGAACTATTATATTAAAATACGTGCCACTTAAAACCATACCTAATTAAAAAATAGAATGCTGTTGAATGTTACATTTGGTGTAGTCAGTAATTGCTTTGTAAGCTTTTTGATGTCTTTGGCTTTGTGAAAGCTATTCAGGATGAAGAAAACAGACTTGAACTAGAAAGTCTGTAGTGGGAATGATCTGCAACAATGGAGAGAACCTCTGCAACAAGGGCATTTCATGTTTAGAACTGTACTACTGCATTAAGTCCAAAACAGTGTGGGTATTTTTTCTGGAGAAATGTGAAACATGCATGCAGTTGCTGATGGTTGTATAATCCTTTAACTGAACAAACTACTCAGTGGGACAAACTCTCATCTGGTAACCTCTGTGGAAGTGGCGTAGAGACCCTCAGTACTTACAACAGAATACTGGTTAGGAGAAGTAAATAAGACAGAAAATTGTTTAAAATGTCTCATAATTTTGCATAGAAAGCTTGAAGAAGTACTATAAATTTAATGTATTTCTTGTTTTTTCTTTTTATATCAGATAGTATTACTGAAGTCTTCACTAATATCTATGTAACCAGTTTTGGACCAGTTTCAGATACTGATATGGTGAGTTTCTGAATCTTTTTCACATATGCTAAATGATGTAAGATATATACTGTTAACTTCATTTAAACTTGTATTCTACTTTTACTTACTGTGCACATGTTGGGAATAATTTCACTGAAGTCAGGAAGTGCCAAATCCCAGTAGCTCTAGAGACGGAATATGGTCTTCATGATAAGTAACTTCTGTTAGCTGTTTATTTTGCACTGATGAATCTTCTGGTTGACCTCACTGACTATACTTTTGTTTATATTCTGGAGCAATCTTGAGATGGGTGAACTGGATTCCTCTTGGATGAAAGTAGAGTGCAAGATGCACTGTAGAAGCGCACTTAATGTTGCCATCAGAGTGAGGGATCTGACTGGATTCAGTCTAAACTGAACTTCTAGAAAGATGTGGCTTGGGAGCTGGGTCATCAGCATGTTTTTGTTATCCTATAGACCTGTCCTTTATAGTTTGCACAGCTTAAAGGAAGTTAGTGACATCAAATAAAGACAGAAACTGTCAGAATACTGCTGTGGATTATAGGTTTTCATGAAAACAGAAAAAAACTCTTAGGGGTCTTCTGTTGTCTCACTGCAAATTGTACACAGATTAGGGAGAATGTGTCACACCAGGGAGAAGGATCTTCACAGATATAACATCTCTAAAATGAAAGAAGGGAAGGACAATCTGAGAGTTGCTTTAGCTGCTCTTACCATTTCTGCAAGAAATTATTTCCTACTTGAAATTATTTTCCTAAGTGATTTCAGTGTTCAGGATTATATATGAGACATATAAAAATGCTACGTATGTGTATCTATAGGTATTAAAAACTGAGCAATTATAAAAATGGACAAATCTGGAAACTTTGAGGTTACACATCGTACAAACCAGGAAACCTCAGTTAGGTTGAAACGTAACTAAATATTTCATGGTACAGTGTACACTTTAGAAGTTATTTGCCCACTGACTAACAGGTAGTCATAGCTTTGGAAAATATATCCTGGAGTTTTGTGTTTGCGTTTTGTGTGCAATAGTTTCAGTTTTCAAGCTTTGTTTTGATTCTGATGAATATGTTACTGAGGCCTCATACGAAAAGTCATTTCGTAGGATGAATAGACATTTATTTTGTTTTTATCACTATAAGTGTTACTGATTCTCATGTGGTCTTGTTTCATAATGAAGTTAAGTTTCCAAAATTATTCTTGTTTTATTACTAATTATACAAAACAAGTATCCACAGCTATATTCAAAGGTGGTATGAACATCTTGACCTTGTTAGTCTGGTATCCCATGACTTCACGGTGTTCACACCTACAGTATTCCCATGGAATGGAGAGATGATATTAACCCAGTTTCAAAGATCTGGTACTGTGGCACAAGTACTGAGACTTAACGAAGACTGTGAAAGTCATCTATTCTTAAATGGGAATTTAATGAGAAGCTCCTTAAGCATAATCCCTGGATCCTGAAACACTTTTGGTATCAGTGTGTAGATGTGTTGAGAACTCTGGGTGTTCATTTGCACAGATTCCAACGCACAGTAAGGGATAGGTTGGTTGACGCTACAGCTCTAGCAGCTCTGTGCAGGGGTGTTAATCGAAACAAGGTGGCAGCTGTTACTGTAATGGGTAGGTCTGTTTACAGATAAGTAGGTAGGTAAGTAAGAGCCATTTAACTTCCAAGTTTCAGGGTTAATTTAGCTTGTTCAGTTGCTAATTAAAAAATCATTTTGAAATGTATGATCAGTCAATTAGAAAATTTCAACATGTGAGTTTGGAAATAATAGCTTCCAGACTATCATATATTCCCTCAAACATGAAGGTGACATTAGGGTTTTTACCATGCATACTTTTTCATTTAGGTATTACATTACTGAATTGATAATGTAAGCTACTATATAGAGGGTTAATTGGTATTTTCTTCTGTAAATGTTGGAAGCTCTGGAGTATTCTCATTTTATAAGCTTCCTTCTTAAAATTCTTGGAGGAGTAAGTTTGACTCTTGTCCATAACCTCCTAAATTTCCAGAGGATCCTAAACTGAATCTTGGATCTTTTCAGGTCCCAGCCCTTGAGGTTCTCTGTATTCACGCTATGAATGGGGAGGCCCTCAGTCACATCACGTTTTTAGGCTGGACACTTCTGTTGCCCAAAACTCTCATAGTCATTGCTGCTAGTAGGATTCTTTCCCCTGTCATTTTTCAGATCAGCAAGTCAGCAGATGGATAACTGTGTCCCTTTGCGTTATCTCTTTGCCAGTTTGCTTTTTTTTCCCCCTTGGTTAGCATCTTGTGAAGAATAACAGTGCTTAGGGGAAAAGGGTGCTGAAAATGGGAAGGGGCTCACTACTATGGGAGATGTTTAATAGGTGTTTATAGTGTTGGAAAGGGAGGTGGCACACTGAAAATGATGGGTGGACAACACAGTTGTTGCATGGCAGTGTCGATTCACAAAGTTGATAAAATGTCATTCTAACCTTTGTTGTTGAATTGATAGCAATTTGAGAGGTTTCTGTTTTCCTCACTAAGTGTAGTAGTTGCCATTAATGACAATACAGTATCATGTGCAATCTGTGACTCAGTATGATTGCAAGAATGTGGGTTTCTATTCATATTCCTTGTATTTTTCCAGTATCAGAATTTTGCCAAAAAAATAATTAAATACAGGGAAATATGGTCTTTGATTTTAGGCTGGCTGAAGTTGTCGTTGATAAACGAGGAAAAAGGAGGTAAAAGCTGAGGTTGAGTTTTTTCTCCAAATGTGTTAAGAGTCAAAAATTTATTGTGGTTTAATATTTTGGCTAAGTTAAAAAGATGTTACTCTTTGTTCCACTCCATAAGAATCAGCTACCAAATCTATTGACTCTTGGACAGAATTCTGTAGCAAACTGTCCTTAAAATGAGCTGCTGTGACTAAAATATTGGTGTATCTATATTAGCTGTGTCATGAAAATGCTATTGTATGTCAACCACTGCATTTAATGTCAAAGGAAATGCCAGTGCACAACAGGAATTTTCAACTTTATTTTGCAAAATAATGGGAATCAAGTAAGGCAAACCAAAACATGGGATTAAACAGATTTTGCTTTTGCTTTTCTGTCTTTTTGAGTTGTTATTTCTCTGAAATGTTTAAGTTCAGTATCATGATGCTATGCCTCATAGGCTTCCAACCAGATCAGTGATAAAAATTTATTTTGACGTTAGCCTTAGAGAAGAGCTGCATTGTTTAGAAAAATAAACAAATGGAAATTTGAACAGAACAATTGAAAAACTAAGCATATCTGAGTTTCTAAAGAGCTGGAAGAGTAAATGTTGATTAAAGAGGCTAATTAAAAAATTGTAATTAACTTTAAATATTTAATATTTGAAAATTCTGAGGTGAAGAATAATCTTAGTTGGGTTATGATTTGTAGGATAGCAAGTTGAAAATAATTTATATAGGCATTATAACTAATTATTGTTCTGTTGGGCTTTTTTAGTTAATTATTTGAAATCTGGTAGAATGATGTCTGTTTACATACGCCGATAACTCTGATGTTAGCACTGCAAGCAAGATACTTAACAGCTTATCCTGAGACTTGCTTTCTTTCCAGGGCCTTCTAACACTTTGGCTTCTAAAATTTCCTTCTAAAATGTAATAGCCTTAAGTGCTGATGTCCTTGGTAGAAAAGAGAAAAAGAGTAACATATTGACTCCTCAAGCAATAGTTATAGCATCGTCCAGGACTGAACATAGGCATTAAAAGCCTCTATATGAGATCTACTGTGAAGGAAGCCTTGCCAAGATTTTGTCAAATTTTGCCTCAGAGCAGTTTGCTGCAGCAGTAGGACTGTAGCAGTCCTACAACAGGTGACAGGACCTGAATCAGTTTTGATTGAATATTAAAACTAGCAACCTTTCTAAAAGTTTTGAGTTTCAACTTTTGACCTTAGCTTTTCATTGTCTTTGGGGAGTTCTGTTTACTGTGGTTGCATCTTTGTTTTTCCCTATATATTTGTATGCAAAATTTTTTCCTAGTTTCTTGATGGTAGACCTCTATTATTTTACTCCTGAGTCAAGGAATATGAACATTCTCTGTAGAGACAGCCATACTCAACTAGTTCATCACTACACACACTTCCGCCTTCTTAGTTTTCAATTAACTTTCAATGAGTGTTTCTGATATTTCAAATATAGCTAAAACAGAATTTTTTAATGAAGGCTATAGGTCAAATACAGAAATGATCTAAAGGATTGTTACAGCATCTCTTACTAAAACTGAGGATGGTTGTTCAGAGACAATTCCTGAAATGGAAGCTGCATTTCTTTCTTTTTTTTTTTTTTTTTTTTTTTTTTTTTTT
>NDXB01007401.1:31067-55064 GCA_002631895.1 Agapornis roseicollis | reverse complement strand
TTTTTTTTTTTTTTTTTTTTTTTTTGAGAATATTTAATAAATAATTTGTTGTAAATATAGACTTAAAATTCCCATTCTAAGGAAAATATAAAATGTGAGCAGTAAAGCAAGTACTGTGCATTTTTTTCCATGCAACAATACCAGCATCTCTTAAACCTGATTTACTACACAGCACACTTACAGTATTAGGTGTTGATGGGTAGACTGGTAATAGTGTTGAATGATGTGATGGTTGGAGAGGTTCAGAAAGGTTTGCTGGAAATAGAGAGCTTGGGCTCAAATCAGTATTTGCACTTATATTTGTATAAATTGACTGAAATTCTGTTCCTCCAAAAGACATTGTAATCATATGCTGTAAATAAGAAGAAATACTGTTTGAAAGCATTATGAAGACTTTTTTTAGAAAACCAAAGTTTGGTCCTGTCACCTGGAATTAACTAAGCTTTTTCCTGACTTTTAAGTATGTTGCTTCTGAGAGCATGAGATTAATGTGTAAACTGTTTACATCATCTAGATTTTCAACAGCCATTTTTATCTGTATATTTAAAATCATAGTGTGATTTATATCAGGGGCTCATGCAGTTCCTTCATCTTCAGCTGTTTGCTGACTCATCTCTCTCTCTCTGCCCCTTGACTTCACTTTTTTGGAGAGTGGGGGAATAGTAATATGTAATATTTTGGGGTAGAAGGGTGGGAAAACATAGTGGGGAATACAATGACTGTGAACCACTGGGAGTACAGGAGGATATAGCTGACTTTTGAGGCTGGATGAAGAGGAATGAAGATATCCAGAAAAAGAATCTCTACCCAGAGGAGACTTGCAGGATAGGAAGGAGAAACAGAGTTTTGTATTGTTTATTTGTTCATTTTAAAAATAACAAGAAAGAAAAGTCTATCAAAATCCTTCTTCAAACTTTTGATTATTATTTTTTTTTTTAATCCCTGTATTTGATACTGGGATATTGGTGGGATTTTTTCACAAAAGAAGCAAAAGTGAATGAACTGTTAACATATTGTCACGATTATACATACATAAAAATAATAATAGCAAGTAACATGGAGAATATTGGCAAATATTTCAAAGAGCACAAATGAGGTTTTGTCTATGTCTTCCACATCTTCAATTCAAACAGAAAAAAAAAGCCCCAGGAAACGGTGGAGCATAGTCCTTTGGCAAATTAATTGTATTTATGTGCTTTTGTAATGAGCCTTTGAGAGCCATATAATCACACATGTACCTCAGAATATTATGAGAAGAAAATGACAGTTCTTAACAACCTGCAGTTACATGGTTACATAACTTATATTTTCATTTAAATGGCCTTTGTTCATAGTTTTGAGGTCAGTTCTTTCAAGTTTTTTATGTGGTAAGTCAATGCCTTCCAAAGGAACACATAAAAGGGAAGAAGCAAGAGCTGATTTAAATTTTAATTAGTTTAATGTAACATTTCAATTTCATCTCCTAAAACAGCATGAACTCTGTTCATTTCTCTTGAAGTGATTTTCTTGTGTTGTTAAATGACTTAAATACATAGCGGTCTTCTGCCTTTTAGGCTTACAGTCCAAGCTGAATGTCCAATGCACTTGGAGGACTTCCCTATGGATGCCCACTCATGCCCATTGAAATTTGGCAGCTGTAAGTATATAATAAGTATAGCCTAGGTTAGTGAATACCTAACATTGCCCACCATCACTTTGTTTCAGCAAGTTGTTACATGAGAGGTTTAAACACAAAACAGTTCTTTTTAAAAGGTTTGTAACCTGATACATCAAAATCTCTTTGTGTGGAGTCTTCTAATGTATTTTAAAGCTTTCTTGACTCCAGTTGACAATAAACACTATACACCTATTTCAGCATTTTATTCCAGTGTTGAAACCATACTGATGAATGCAGACCTGGGTGCATGTAGCCCACGTAGTATTAATGAAGAGCAGATTAAAGACTTCAAATATTCATTTATTTAAACAGCTACTTTCTCTATATTAGTGAGATTTGGTTTTACATTCTTCGTCAATGAAGGCTTCTTGTGTTAAAAATTTTCACTTAGCACATCTGCATGTTATAAACAGGTGAACTTTGATCTCAGAAGTATTACTTTAACAGCAGCCTAACTCCATTTACCTATACTGCATCCTTTGTTTTTCTTCTTCATGAACTAGAATCACATTATTTTTATGTCCTGGATTTTGTACACTGAAAGGTTTCCTTTTTTTGCTTTGCCTGCAGTCTACATTCTCTGCTGGGCCCAGGGAAGAGAATGTTTTTTTGAGGAAACCAGTTATTACCTTTAAATTCTGGCCATTTTACACCTCATGTTACAAAAAAAGGTGGTAAGCTGCCACTAAGGACCATTAATCAGGTGAACATTGTCAGGGCACTATGCACACTCTCTCCTATAATCCTGGCATACTTTTCCGTGGAGTTTGAAGCAAATTAAACCAAGCCTGTGTTTCTGATGATGCTTCCACACTAGAGGGAAAACTTGGCTATGGAGCTAAAAGAGCATTAGAACTCATGGAGCATTACCCACCCCTAACTTACTAACACTGGAGATGTTAGCTGAAATCAGCTGCTGTCTAATACTTATTTATGTATATGTGCACAGCAAAGTATGTTTGATTTATAAGGTATGGTAAGAAAAAAGACTCATATGTAGCCTTATTTGGTTGGGTCTTTTTTGCTTACTAATTTGTTCTTTGTTTTATGCCCATGATTTCTGGTTTTCTGGTAAGAAGGAAAATTGAAACTGTAAGCAATGTGATTTTAGAAAATTTGTCTTTCATTTCTCTCACACTCGTGCACATTCAGGAGACTCGTAATTTCTGTCCATTTAGAATAGCTTCACACGCATTTTATTTCTTTACCAACAGCTCATTTCTAGACTGCTGTGCATTTTTCAGCTGTTCTGGGATAGAATTTGAATGATGAACAGTCATAAAAATAAGCAGGAATCTTGAGGATTTTGGTTTAGCTGAGACAAGTTTGCCAGTAATGTATATTTGTTGCATCGCTTTCTATGCTGCTACTCTTACATTGCTAGGAGGATCACAAGGCTGTATGTGTGTCTTTTCGGGTGGGGTTATTTTTGTACATAGGAGAAAAGCCAAACAGAGTATTTTGGAGAAACTGTAGCTTAATAGATAGCTTAATAGCCTTTCTTTATCCTCACCATAAAATCTAGCCAACAGTGGGGAGAACTGGGGCAAATCAGCAGTTGGCAATACTGCTGGTTTCCACTGAAGCAGAGGTCTTCTTGTGGGAAACTGGAAAGATAGAAGGGAATTGTTAAAAATCTCTACATGCTACCCACCTGCTAGATTTTGTTAGTCATATAATCTATGGCTGCTTGCATGAAAAAGCTTCTTTCTGGGCCTCCAGATATTTCTCAAGCAAAAATGTTTGCAGCCCAACAGAAATGAAATGTTGCTGTTTCCTTCTTTCTTTCTTTCCTTTTCTTTTTCTCCCCACCGCAGTACAGTTAATAAGACTTAAAACGTACTTGTCTCAGTCAATCAAACTGAACACAAAGTTTTATCCATCAGTGCTTTACCACTTTCCTTTCATTTTCCATTTGTTAGTAGGGTGTTAGACTGGAAAAACTAGCAACACGCACTCAATTATTTTCTTCTTTACTTATGGGAGAGGCATTTATTGAAAATTTAGTTTAAAATAAACTATTTAAAATATAGTTTTGATTTGCTTTCATTCTAGTTTATTTTGACAGATCCTAAACTAAATGTATGTACTGAGAGAGCAATCAGCCTGCTTAATGTCAGTGTGTCCCACAAAAAGATGCTATCTTAAGTAAAATTTAAGGGGGTACACAGGGAAAAACACAGAGCAATTACAAGTTTGTTAACGGCATTATCACTAAACCTGACTTCCCATGTTTATGTATGAATTTCAGTTAATATTAAATGCTTATGATACAATCCCAAAGTGGAGAGTGGGGACAATAGAAAGTCAGAACAATATATGAAACAATTTTCAGAAATGTGTTCATTCTAAATCTTGCACTCTGATGCTTTTTTCATCTGGTTTACATGAGTTTTTAGGGTACGTATAATATCTGATCTCTGACAAGTTTTTTTAACAGTGTAGAAGATATGTTGTTTGTAATTTAGTAGCAGTTAATTGTGGTTGATAAGATCACAAATGAGTGCCCTGTTTCCATGTTGCAATAAGCATTTATTTACCCACAGTAAAGCTATTTTAACTGTTAAAGCATATTTTTCCCATATAATTGTAAGTTTATGGTGTCAGATTTTTATTTTTTTTTAAAAAGTAGCTCTTCTAGTTCTATGAATTTTGATAGAAACTGTTTAAATTTCTGATGAAATATTTTATCTTATTTCCCACAGATGCATACACAACTTCAGAAGTGACATACATTTGGACTTATAATGCTTCAGATTCAGTGCAGGTGGCACCAGATGGCTCAAGATTGAATCAGTATGATCTTTTAGGGCAGACAATTGGAAAAGAGACAGTTAAATCTAGTACAGGTGAGTAAAAGTAATTTTGACAAAAAAGGTACTCACGGCTATGAAAAACATAGGCATTGCTGGTGGTGTTGGAAGGCTTCTGAAAAACACTTGAGAAATGTGAGATACTAGGCAAAGTCTAGTAATGTATGGTACAAGTAACATGAAGCAGCACTTTACTGACTCTTTCAAGTTAATAAGTAAACTGGTGATAGCAAAGGTGATCTTGTCCCCAGTAACTGTTGTTTTTTTTTAATGCTGTGTCTGGAGCTTAGCCTTGAATCTTAATGTTTTTAACCCAAGACTGGGATGATTGTTTAATTTCATGTGATAAATGACACCTTTTGTCTATTAAATGGTGAAGCATACAAGTTTCAGCTATTTTTCCCTTCCATCATGTTTTTGGCATTAAACATTCTACCAAACTCTAGACTGTGTTCCTGCATGCGCCAGGCTGTGATGGACCCCCATGATTGCCTTTTGGTTAAGTTCTCAGGGTGCCTTTGTGTGAACACAGAATGTTGTTCATGTGCAGAAGCCTGCCTGTAAGACTAAAGTTCTTGTCAGGGCATACAGAGTTCCTGTAAATTCCTGAACACTGATCTTCCTTGGAGCTCAATGGGAATAAGATGTAGTTGTGCTCATAAACTTTCTTATATTCTGTGGGATGCTTGCTACTACAGAATATGTTCTGTGCAATTTAACCCTAGCACATTTAGTTCACATAAACATACCAAACTCTTTTTTTACCAAAGAAATGGACTTCCTTAAAACAATAACCTTTCGTTTCATTGTATTTTGTTTGTTTGTGGCTCCTAGGTGAATATACAGTAATGACGGCTCATTTTCACTTGAAGAGAAAAATTGGTTATTTTGTCATTCAGACTTACCTGCCTTGTATCATGACCGTGATTCTCTCTCAAGTGTCATTCTGGCTGAACAGAGAATCTGTACCTGCCAGAACAGTTTTTGGTGAGTATACTGGGCAGTGTTAGCTTTGTTTGCAGCCGATAAAGCTGTTAGGAAGCATTTCTGAAGTATGTTTGGTAAAGGCCTTTTTCATCCAAATTGGTGTGCTTGTAGAATGTGATACTCTTTCTAGTCCAAGTAGGTTTCAACTACAGCTCACAGATCTCCTGAGAATCCTGAAGTTGTTTTGAAATTAGTGCTTAGGAGAAAATTGTCCATATGTATGTGACTCTTTTGAGAGATGAAGTTTTCACAAAATAGAAAAAGACAATAATGTTTCTATTTAAAAAGTAAATTTAGATTATTTTCTGAAATGTCTTTCTTACCTTGATATTATATGAATAATATTTTGGTACTTGGTAGATAAGCATATTTCTAAATATATTTTTTATATTCAGGAAATTAAATTTGAATTTGTTGAATTATTTGAATATGTTAAACTTTGCAAGCTGCAGTTGTTTAAAATTAACCCTGTTCTGGGAGTGTGGGCAAAACCTTCCCACTAATTCAAATTGGAATGTGCTACAAGGCAGTGAACAGCATCAGCAGTGCAAAATAATGTTGTTTCTCTTACAATAAGGTTTTGTTTTCTTCTTTATTAAAGCAAAGTAACAAATGTCTTCCTTATTTGCATAACCTAAAGTTATTTTAATGTGTTTGCTTTTAAAGAAAAAGAGGCTAGCACAACAAAAGAGGGAAAGCAATGTCTGTGTGAAATCAGCCATCAGAAATGCTGCATAAATCATATGATTAGTCATCAGTAAACACTATGCACTCTTCAAAAAATAGGTCAAACTCACATACTGTCTCTCCTGGTAGAGAAAATGCCACACAAAGCATTGTGAAAATTGCAGATTCTAATATGAGCTTTATTAAAGGCAGATGAAATGGATCAGTGGTTTCAGGACGGACTTCTGCCACGTTTTCCCAGGCAGTTATCCAGACAATTTTTTTTTTTCTGTCTTTCTTCAAAATCTTCTGTGAATGTGTCCATTTCTGCTTATCAAAATTCACATTTCTATTTTCCAGCCTTGCAAATATACTGTCAAATCCTTCTATATCTCTGACTTCGCCCCTTGTACTCCCTCCTGTACATTTAATGCAGTGTAACTGGTCTGTCCAAAAATGTCTCACATCTTATTTTCTTAAAACGTATTTTCTGTTACTGTGTCATCAGTAACAAGGCATTAGGACACTTTATATGAAATGTTGTGTCCCTTCCTCCATACCTCTTTCTTTCTGATTTTATTTATTTTTTTAAAAATGTATGGTGTTTTCTTTGGAAATAAGTAATATTGCATGGTAGCCTGCTGCTTTATTCTCCTGGGGGTTTAGCATAATATGGATAATAAACAGTGTCCTGTTTCAGGATGTCTTGAGGGAACTGGGTAAGATGGCTGCAAGAACAGGATCTCACCACCCAGTGACATAAAATCTAAAATATGTGTAGTAAGCACGATGGGTATATTGAGGAGATAGCAATTTCCATGCTAGTATTTTATTGCTGACACAGAGACATGCCCCTCATGCACCAGTCAGGGTTCCATCCCATTCAGGCCATCTTAGACTGTACCCTGAACCCAGGGAGCAAGACATGTCCAGGCCATGTCTGATGGAGCAGACTAGCCCCTGTATGCAGCGTTTGCGCCGTGGGCTTAGCCTTTGGCATTGGCTTGGAAGTCCCCTAAGGAGCTATTTCTTAATGTTCTTCTACATTCTAGATGAGATTGTCAGCATAAGATGCTGGTGGCTTCTCTAATCACACAGTCCCAGGTGAATCTCCTAGTCTTCAGACTTATTGGAAGCAATTGTCACTGCATCAATGGAAGTGTGACCTCTGCTTTCATGAGATCTCACTTGGAGTATTGAGTGCAGTTCTGTTGTCCTCAACATAAGAAGGATGTGGAACTGTTGGAGCGAGTCCAGAAGAGGGCCATGAGGATGATCAGGGGGACTGGAGCACCTCTCATGCACCTCTCATACAAAGACAGGCTGAGAAAGTTGGGGCTGTTCAGCCTGGAGAAAGGAAAGCTGTGCGGACATTACATAGCAGCCTTCCGGTATCTGAAGGAGGCCTATAGGAAAGCTGGGGAGAGACTCTTCATTAGGGACTGCAGAGATAGGACAAGGGGTTACAGGTTCAAGCTTAAACAGGGAAAGTCCAGGTTAGCTACAAGGAAGAAGTTCTGTAAGGTTGGTGAGGCACTGGAATGGGTTGCCCAAAGAAGTGGTGAAATCTCCATCCCTGGCAGTGTTCAATGCAAGGTTGGACAGAGCCTTGGGCGACATGGTTTAGAGTGAGGGGTTACTGCCCATGGCAGGGGAGTTGGAACTTAAGGTCCTTTCCAACCCTAACCATTCTGTGATTCTATATTTATGGCACCCTTCTTGTCTGCCTAAATGTGTTTCAAAAGTGTGATTTAGGTACAGTTTCATAGCAAAGTTCATCTATTGCATCTTACTGTTTTCTGTCTCTTACTGAATTAATCTTGGCAATTAGAGTTGGGCAGGTATAATCAAGATCTCATTTGGATAGTACTTTCACATATACTCCAGCAGTGATACATGAAGCCCATACTACAGCTAAGTTAATAAAATAAGCTGCTTCCAGCAGGGAATATAAAACTTGTAGGAGATTTCACTTTACATTTTTATTGATTTTACTTAATTTTTAGTTTTTATAAGGAGTTGTCACTAGATACCCATCTTTGCATTGTATAATAAATATATAGATATAACAATAATATATTCTACATAATGTATAAACATAATAATGTCCTGGGTATATGGATATAATAGTATAGCAATAATTAATGTATAAATGTTAAAATATTAATAAGTAGAAAGTATTAGTTTTGTCAGAATAAATAAGAAGTTTATTACAAGTATCTTCTTGAGAGCTACCAAGTCCTGGAAAGGACTAACTCTTGGAGTACTGTTGCTTTCAAAGAAACATAACTGCCAGGTATTCAAAGCAGCACTTACCATTTATTATTTAATGTTTGAAAGAAGTTACTTTTCTTTCCCCTTTCTATTCTCTTGCAATGTAGTTTCAAGTTCTAGGGTAACATTAAGGGCTTAGTAGAATGAAGCTTCTTTTATAATTGAGCTCCTTAATCCCTCTCCTTTATGGCATCTATTTAATATTGTTGACCTAAGTTATCCCAAATGAATTATGGACTAATGTTATCCTGTTTTAACTTTGCTTTAAATTAATGGAAGAAGAAAGTTTCATCATCATTAATTAAGTCTTGAATGTGTTTTCTCTAGCAGATAAATTCAAAAAGCATTTGGTTGCATTTTTAACAAAAGGGAATGAGCCTGGTTCATAATGCCTTCATTTAGTGCAAGATTACAATCTGTTTCATTTAGTAATGTGTTTATTGTTACGCATTTAGTGTCAACAATGTTAGCAAAACTAATCTTGTGCAGCTTATTGAATTCTCCATTTTTAATGGTCATAACATTTAGAAGCATCACATATATTTGAATTGCAGCACTATAGGCAGGTGACAGAAAAATCAGAAATTAGTTTTCTTAGTGCTATAGTTATCTATGTGGTTTAACTCTCACACAGAATAGGAATGAGACTTTTAAAAGGAATGTAGTATATATATAGTGTGTATATGTATATATTTATATGTATATATATATATAATTTGATACCCAAAGCAGGCAAAAAAAAAAATTAGGAGTTGTATTATTTTTTAGTAAACTGTACAAGATGCAGAATATTAAATTCACAAAGCCATGTTCTTTTGTCAGGACTGTATTCTCTGTGATCATATTATTATGCTGCTTTCCTGCCCCTGAGTTTTGCTTGTTCTTGGTTTATCTTTTCTGAACTTATATTAATTATTGTACATTTTGAAGCAAAAAGCTATTTAGACCTGAAATAGGCAGGCTATGTACAAGCACAGAAAGGGGAACCTAAGAAAAATGCAGAATTGCTTTCTGGTTATTTTTACATGGTAATTCAATAATGTAGACCTTTCCTTTTGAAAAATTACATATATGCAAACTATATTTTCCCATTCTGTTAAAAAAATATCTCAACTCTCTTTATTTGCTTTTCCTTTCACATGTTGCTGATTATCATTTGTGCCTTTAGAGTTATGCCAGCACTCACAACTTTCAGTCTATAATTTCTTAATTTCTGCTAACTGTAGGTATAACACTACTAGTAGGCAGTGGGAAAGCATACCTGGGAAACTGTGGACCTTAAGTTACTGAGGTGGCTGCAAACAAAGTAATATGTCTTCTCAGCTCAGTGGTGGTCAAGACAGTAGCTCATGTTCCAATAGTGGCATTTGAGTGGAATTTGAGTAAATAGCACTTACTGTTTGGCTTTAGTTGTTGTCTTGGTTCAAGCCCAGCTGGTAACTCAGAACCACACAGCCAATCACTCACCCGCTCCCTTCTCCCTCCCTAGGCAGGATGGGGAGGAGAATTGACAAAATATAATTTTCACTGGTTGAGATAAGAACAGTCCAGTAACTAAACTGTAATACAAAACTAATACTACTACCACTAATAATGGTAAGGGAAATAAGAAGGGAGAGAATATAAAGCTAAAAGAGGAGAAGGAAAAGAAAACAATAAACACAAGTAATGCACAATACTGATACCCAGCCTGACCTGAGCAGCAATCTCTCCTTCCAGGTAACGCCCCCCCAGTTTAGGTACTGAGTATTATGTGCTGTGGTACGGAATACCCCTTTGGCTAGTTTGGGTCAGGTGTCCTGTGTCTGCTTCCTGCCAGCATCTTGTGCCTCTCCTCACTGACAGAGCATGAGCAACTGAAAAGTCCTTGATCAGGGTAAGCATTACTTAGCAACAACTAAACGTCAGCGTGTTATCAGCATTGTTCTGAGACTAAAGCCAAAACACAGCACTGCAACAGCTACTAGGAGGAAGAAAAATAACTCTTACAGCTGAACCCAGGACAATTCAGACTTATTTGCCAGTGTCTAAGCAAAATCAATGTAAGTTTCCTTTGTATTTTATTCTCAAGTAATACATATACATTACATAAATAAAAAAGAAACAGTATGGTGTGTAGCCACACTTACTTCAAAATTACACTGTCTATTTCCAGAACTTTTAAGCTTTTGTTTAGACCTCCAACTGTTTACTTTTGGCATGATAAAATGGAGCAGCAATCTGTATCTTTCAAAAAGGTACAACAATTTTTTCTTTCTTCTATGTTATTTGTATTTATAAATCTATTCAGGTTTTGGACCAGGTTGGGTGATCTAACTGCCTAACAAAATTTGCAATTACTTTTAAGAAAAAAGAAAGCATGAAATAATAGAGCAATTGAATTAGTCTCCTCATACAAAAAGAGCAATTTATCAATCCTTTTGTGAAATGTTCTTTAACCACCCTGTGCATCTTTGCAAAGTGTTCTGGTGAAAAGATAAAATTGTGAGAGGAGTAGCATGACATTATAAGAAATGGAACACATTTCAGACACTTTGTACAAACTATTTGCAAAGCTGAGGTACCACTTTTGTTACAGAAATGTTCTTTAGTAACTCAGTGTTTAGGCCTTTGGCTTTCATTATAGAATCATAGAATCATAGAATAGTTAGGGTTGGAAAGGACCTTAAGATCATCTAGTTCCACCCCCTGTGCCATGGGCAGGGACAGCTCCCATGTCACCCAAATGTAAACCATGTCACCCAAATGACTGTGTCATTTTCAAAGAATGCATGTGCATTCTAACACAAGAAGGCTAGGACATGATATAGAATCATAGAATGGTTTGGGTTGGAAAGGACCTTAAGATCATCAAGTTCCAACTTCCCTGCCATGAGCAGGGACACCTCACACTAACCAATGTCTTGAACACCACCAGGGATGGAGCATTCATGACTTCCTTGGGCAACCCATTCCGGTGCCTCACCACCCTTACAGTAAAGAACTTCCTCTATATATACAATCTAAACTTCCCCTGTTTATGTTTTAACCCATTACCTCTTGTCCTATCACTGCAGTCCGTAATGAAGAGTCCCTCGTCAGCATCCTTATAGGCCCCCTTCAGATACAGTTAACTAAAATCTGTTCAAATTAAAAAAATCAGTTGATACACAAGAGGTGAAATTAAGGTCCAGAAGAGCTTGTTGCCGTCAAGGAGTAGACTGACTTTTTGTGCAAAATATGGGCATAAACTATTCATCATGACAAGATTTTAACTTTAATATTTGTGATAACTCCTTCAATTTCCACTGAATGTTTTTAGTTAACTATTTCTAGGTTTTCAGTTTACCTTTTCTGCTGTTGCATGGCAGTGCCCTAGACTGCTGAGTGACAGAAATTGTTTGCCCAAAAGGTGGTTGTCTGACTTAAAACATATGTTGGATGGCGTCCATCTGTCCTGGAATCAAAACAATGTCAGAGCTGGTATTTTCCACATATGTAAGTTTAGTGTCAGTTGAAAGTGTTGAATTTGGAGTCCTGGAGATGGGTGTCTCCCCTCTGCTGAACAGATGCCACTTTAAAAGTGGCACCATGAAAAAATCCTAGGCAGTCAAATAGCTCCAGAATGGGTAAAACTGTAGTGGTATAACATATTTAGCAGTTATAAGCATGCACTGCTGAGAAAAAAAAAAATGTATGATGTTGGGTTATATCTGCTGTCAAGTATAAAATGCTTGGTCCTCTTTGGAGCAGAGATACATCAACAGTTTATGTTTTGGATCCTTTTTAAAGACAAATTGACGACTGCTCATGGTCTCTTACAAGATGATATGTGACCATGTCCTTCTGGCACCTGCTAAGTGCCATATCTGCTATGGACGATAGTTCTTGACATGTCTATAAACTGGTCTTTCTACATCATAGGGAGACAGCATGCAGTCTTTACATAGCCTATTAAATTATTTAGGTTCTTCATAGTCTTACATGATTTAGGAGAGAAGATTGTTTTTCTCTAATTTTTTGGCTGCCTCATTGTACAGGAACAATCTACTCAGTGGGTTTTATACCAATTTTAGTTCACCAGTGTTACAAATGTTTTTTGTAACACTGTTTCTGATCTGGTCAGTGTATGGGATTTACGTTAAATCTTTGTGAAATAATTGTGTTTTGTTTTAAAAGTTGACCATATTCTTCTGCATTAATAATTTTTCAGTATTATCAAATTTACCAGTAACAATAATGGAAGCTATTTCCATTCAGTCCATTTTTGTAAAGGAGACTTCATAATACTGGTTTTTGAAATTAACTATAATGTGCAAAATCATGTCTTTTGACTGAAGAAAAATAGCAAGTATAAAAATATTAGAGATTCCAATACTGACAGGTTTCACAAGTGAAATTTTCTGCCCATTTTTTTTTCCCACTCTGATGTCCAAGCTACCACAGGTTAAATCACTGTGGTAGCTTGAACATGTCTGAATTTATAGAGTGAACAAGTAAATGAAAGTGCACTGACAATTGTTTGACAGTGGGCTGTTTGACTGGTATTTGGGTCCCAAAGTGGTGTGGTTTGCTTAACTTTTTAAAGAAATTGTCAACTGGTACCAAGATGCAAAATGTAAATTCATGATGTTTTAATTGAGACTAGAAAAGGTCAGCAGTTAAATTAAATTTGTGAAGCCAGTGGGGCTTCCAGAAGATTAGTTTATTCTAAAAGGTAGGATTTAAACAGAACATTACCTTAGCAACTGTATATATTTACATGTGGATAAGGTCACCTTATCTCTTAGAAACAATCACTTTACTGATACTTCCATGTAATTAAAATGATTTATTTGCGGCTCAGGACTGCTGTTAAAATTTGCATATGATAATTTTAAATGTAAGATAGACTGCCTTTCCCTGAGGTGCTGAAAATAATTAAGCCATATGTTGTGTAAGCGTTAGGAGAGAGTAAGTTCTTTACAAAATATATTGTCTACACGTTTTCACACAATATAATATGATAGCTGCTTCCTTTTCACTGTATAGGCTAACAGTGTCATGGCTGATTCCAGATCAAATCCACTACTTTCATTTATGGAGGTTGAAAAATGGCAATTACAAAATCATGTTTGCTAAGGTGTCTGGATACTGTGTGACTCAGCAGGTTGTTTCTGTGCCTTGTTTTCTCTGCTGCATAGGCCTTTGGAAGTGCTATCAAGGGAGAGTAACGCTGAAGCTGAGACCGCTTAGCTTTGCTCTGTCATCCTGTGTAGCACCCTCAGAGATGGAAATTCTTCACAGGAGGGATGGAAATTGCAAAGCCTAAAGAAGTCTGAGTAGGCGTAATTGCTGCCTCTCTTCCCTCTCACAGAGCAGTTTAAAAATGCTTCTCTTGTAGCAGAAGGAAAATCTGAGCTAGGTCAATCCTGCAGAACCTAGGTGACAGTTTGCTGACAGTGAAGGATCTGTCTTAGGAAGAGTGACTTTACTTTCTCTTGGGAATCCTTTTACAACAATTTTATGAGTGTATAGTTGTTGAAGCTGTGATGTGCTGTTACTAATATTTCTTTCATGGCATCTGCTTTGTGTGTTGTAATGGAGTGTAGGTTTGTTGGTCTGTGCTAAGTATATTGCTTTGTGTTGCTTTTAATTCTGGAGACTTATTTAATGGCTTGCCACAAAGGTAATAGTTCAGTTTGTCTAAGTGTGATTCAGTCTCATGTGGGAGAACTGATTTACTTAAGGAATGGAGACTGTGTTTGTGGCTGTGCATTTCTGCTTGCTAAAACTCGATTAAAAAAAAAATGTTCTTCCTTTCCGCCTATTTATCTTTTTTCTGATTTTTTTTTTTTTTTTAGTTTGATTCCTGGCTCTCTACTGAGTCTTCATCATGTACAAAATACTGTGAAGTACTTTTAATAACTGCTACACTGAGAAACAATCTTCNTTGTCTTTTTTTTTTTTTTTTTGTTTTTTTTTTTTTTTTTAGTTTGATTCCTGGCTCTCTACTGAGTCTTCATCATGTACAAAATACTGTGAAGTACTTTTAATAACTGCTACACTGAGAAACAATCTTCCTGTGTCATGAAGTCTTGTTTTGTGGCACAGTTAGAATAATCTAACATTTCAAAACAATATGCTCTTCTAGAAAAAAAAAAAAAAATCCATGTTACCTGAATGAAGACTTTATCTGTTTATATCTTCAACTATGTCACTGAATGGTTAGTGAGAGAGGGTGCCAGACCTGCAGTTACTGCAGTGAAGCCATCCACAAAACATTAACGTATTAATCATTATCACTTAATGCTGCAAAATATTATGATTCCATTAAGAAATAGCTAATTTTTTTTCCTTAGCTGTCCTGATAGCTAAAAATATATATCTATATATATATTTTCTATCTCCTATAAGTAAAATCTTGAGCTGATTAAAAAAACCGAAGTTCAGACAACAAAATTGAACTAAAATGTGTCAAAGGAAACCCAAGATACAGCTTTTAATAAGGTTCTGGCAGTCTGTCACCAACCTAGATAAGAAAATTTTCCACTGTGTTCACAAACATACCATAATAATTTTTAGTTTGTATTTTTGTTAACCTTAAAAATCCAAGCAAAATTGTTACTATTTTGTTTTTTTCCCCCCTTGCAGGAGTCACAACTGTGTTGACAATGACAACACTGAGCATCAGTGCTCGAAATTCACTCCCCAAAGTAGCGTATGCAACAGCTATGGATTGGTTTATTGCTGTTTGTTATGCATTTGTATTCTCTGCATTAATTGAATTTGCAACTGTAAATTACTTCACAAAGCGAGGATGGGCTTGGGATGGAAAAAGTGTAGTGAATGATAAGGTAAGTCCTAAGGAAATTTCCCTATTTCCATTCAGTCGCACTAAAGCAGCTGTAATACAGTTTTGATAAAATTGGCTAGATAAAAACAAATAATATATGATGTTTTAAATCAAAAGATTGTAGATGTATTTTCAGTCCTGAACAAAAATATATCTCCCCTGATGCAGCTAATGTTACGTGGCCTCAGTATTCCAGGTTTATATATCAAGCACATTGCTTTTTTTACATGGGGAACTGAGTTGCTTCATGACTCCTTAGATACAAATGTTTATCTGTTTATTCAGAAAATTTAATCTAGATTTATTGGTTGATCACTTTTTTATTATTTAATCCATTTCAGTTGAAAACAAGAAAAATATTAGAGATATAGTGTATATTAATTTTCCCAGTAATTAAGGGTAAGAAAAATAACTGAATGCCCAGTATGTAAAAAACTATTAATAGCAAAATCTAGGGGTTTTGAACATTTTCAGTATTCTGAATCTTATCCTTAGTGATATATACACATTGATTTTTAAACTATTTTAAATAGCAGTTTTGCAGAATTCTCAGTACTTCTTCACATATGATGCATTGTTGCTCTGAGTGTGCAGAAAAATAGTCATGCTTTGATTTTCTGGTATTGGTAGTAGTGTGTGATAGCGTGAAGAAATTTTCACCTGATAGAATTTCTCATTTCATGAACAAAATTAACTGGTGATATTCCTAAATTTGTGACAAGCTTTGCAGTTTGTAATTTTAATAACACAGAATGACTGTTGAAGCTGACTTGTTGTTATGATAGAGAACTCTGATTTCTATCATTCTCCTTAAATTAGGTAGAATATTATTTGCTTCCTAGATGATAGTATTAGATGTAAAGCAATGTTTAATTGACTGGTGGTTTCTCAGCACTTTGAATGCACTATGCACAATGCATAAAGAAACAAAATGTACAATTAATGGTGAAGGAGAAATAGAGGAAAAAGTACATTGTTTATAATTTCCTATGGCTTCCATTAAGACATGAGCTGTCCATAGCTTCAGGGTCTGTTCCTTTATGCTAAAAGTAGATACAGAATCTCTATAAGTTTATCAGCATGTCACAAGTCAAGCTTTTCAGATGGGCATATTACCCTGGCATTGTAATAGGGTAGAGAGCCCTTATAAAATCTCTGATCATACTTTGGCTGTTCATTCAAATTAATATAACAGTTAGTGTTGTCTCCTGATCTTAGGAGTGGCAGCTGTTTAACAGCAAGGTAACATTTCTTCCCCAAGAAAAATAAAATTATCTATTCCATGTGAAGATTTACATACAGTTTACATGCCCAGTTCTCTATTTTCTTCAAGTTGTCTTAACAAAAACCTGAACTTTTAACATACTCATAGTTTGTCATACAAAAATGTGGTTCCTCTTTATTATGCAGGTCTCTTTAATGGTTTTACAGATACCTTTTAAAAACACACTAAGTGTGTCTGAAAGGAAGGAATTATAGATCAGTTAGAGTGTTCCTCTTGTAATTAGATTTTGCAATTATTTTTCCTGAATGCATCTGTGCACCTAAAGCCAGGCTTACTCTTCACCAAATAGAGTGAAATGTGTTTCCTCAGTGACAGTCATCTGTGTTCACATTATATGGAAATTCCCATCTAAGTGCTGTCAACATGGAATTTGTCTCACAGGAAAGCAGGTGAAGGGACAAGTTACAGATTTGATCAGCCCTTTTTCACATTCCAGTCAATAAGGAACAGTGCTCAATTCTCACTTGATCCCAGATTTTATGTGACACGATCTCCTGAGACATGGTATTAGGGGCACAGTATCTAACCATGAAGATCTTATCAAGATTTGTAGATGGCCCTAATAAACATCAAATTAGAGCTAATTTAAAACCAAAATTGGAAATTGGGTAGATGCCTCCCAGTGGAAGTAAAAAATTGGAATGCACCTGTAGGAAAAAAGTCACACAGATTCCTTCACTTGTGCCACTTTAATTAGATCAAAAAATCAAGTCAAACCAATACAACAGCCAGAAGTTAACTGTTTCTTCATCTCTTTAATTCTGTATTTTGTGAAAGAGATGGACTGAATCTAATATTTATTTGCCTATTTCTAAATTCTATATGGAGAGCTTTGCTTCCTGATAAACTTCTCTTCCATTCTTCCCCGTCAGTTATTGGAAATTATTTAGTTTGGAATTGCTGTAATATGGTGAATCAATTACATTCAGTCTTGTTGCAGAACAAGTCTGTGTACCTATATATACGTTTAAAAACTCAAGCCTCTTTTAACTTTACAACACTGTATCTATCTATAGACATAGTGTCTCCACTGGATTTGCTTTGGCTAAAAATTAACCATTTGACAGCATACACAATCTCATAAAACCACAGAATTGCTGAGGTTGGAAGGGACCTCTGTACATCATTGAATTTAATTACCCTACCCCAAGCAGGGACAGGTGCTTAGAATCATATCCGGACTGGTTTTTAGTATCTCCACAGGTGGAGACTCCACAGCCTCTCTGGGCAACCTGTTCCAGTGTTCAGTCATGTTCATGGTAAAACAGGTATTTTTGTATATTTAAGTAGAACATTCTCTATTTCAACGTGTGCCCATTGTCTCTTGTCCTTCCACTGGATATCACTGAGAAGGGTCTTTTCTGGTCTTCTTTACTCTCTCCCACCAGATGTTTATATACATTGATAAAACTCCTCCGTGAGCCTGCTGTTCTGAACAGTCACAGCATTCAGCCTTTCATGTTTCAGATGGTTCATGCCTTAAATGATCTTTGTAATCCTTTGCTGGACTCACTGTCCATGTCTCTTGGACCAGAGAGCCCAGAACTGGGTCTATCACTGTGGATGTGTCTTATTAGGGCTGAGTTGATAGAAATGCTCACCTCCCTCGGCCTGCTGACAACATTCTTTGTAATGCAGTCAGGGCACATTTCTGACTTTTGTTCAATTTGGTGGCCACCTTGGGCCTTTTCTGCATAGTTGCTTTTCAGTCCATTAGTGCCAACCTTTACCGGTGCGTGGTGTTATTCCTCCCAAGGTGCAGGACTTTAATTTCCCTTTGCTAAACTTCACTAAATTCTTCTAATTCCACCCTACTTTTCTTATATTCTGTTACTTTTTAGGTTCTAATGCCCATATTCATCACTGTTACACGTTTTTTAAAGAATAATTTCTAAAGAACAGAAATAGTTCTTAGACTAGTTCTCAGCTTGCTTCCGCAACTACTAGGCTTGAGTCATTCTTTCTCTCAATTGCAGTCTCTTTCTGACATCAGTGTATGTCTATGTATATATACATGTAAGCACACACATAGTTCTCCAGAATCTCTTAAAAATGTATATCATTGCTGAAATTTCATTATATATTGGTGGTATATTATGAGAGTTTCAGTTAATAGTGATGTTAGATTTATGTGGAAAAGATGGCATAATTTTCCTTTTCTTACAATGCCAGGTAATTTATTTTTTTTTTTTTTTCCAGTCCACCCATTCATTCCTTGTAGTTCTTTTAACAGAACATTTTAAAGATCTTGCAATTATATTGTAAGGAGCCAGATACAAAGCAGCTAGAGAAAAAACTCTTTTCCAGTTATCCTTATAATTGCAGTAGTAGATCCTTCCTCATAGAACTTCAGTAGGGCATTTGATAGTGCAAAAGTCTATGCTTTTACAGCATTCTCATGGTGCCTGTACCTTGTTTTTTTGGTAAACTGAAGTGTTTTTCTTTATATTTGAATTTATCAGCATGGTATTGCTAGTTATTTATTTTAAAATACTCATTTGTTTCTTTTACATTTGGAATGATGTTTAATTAAGTCTATTCTGGCAAATACACATTAATATTTAACTTCATGCTGTCTTCCAATAGAAAAAAGAAAAAGCGTCTGTCATTAAGAAAAACAATGCCTATGCAGTGGCTGTTGCCAACTATGCTCCAAATATTACCAAGGACTCAGTGCTACCAACTATCTCCAAGAGTGCTACAACTGCAGAACCCAACAAGGCAAAACCAGAAGCGAAGCCACAGGAAGCAAAGAAAACATTCAACAGTGTTAGCAAAATTGACAGAATGTCTAGAATAGTGTTTCCAGTCTTATTTGGTACTTTCAATTTAGTGTATTGGGCTACGTATTTAAACAGAGAGCCTGTCTTACTTGGCTTTGCACCATCAACCTAAAATCTGAATTGTGCTGAGGACTTAAAGAATTCTAATCAGATAGGTTGTTTGCTATGTACAGTCCGACTAATAACTGCTAATCTGTGAACCATTATGTACAGAATGTATATAGAAGTCTTATTGGTGTATCTCCAAAGGAGGGACACACTGTTATTTCATGGGTCTGTAAACAGATAGCACCCATGGCAAATATAGCCAGCTGTTTAAAAGTTATACCCAGGAGAGTTCTGTTAAACTAGGATTCAAATACACAGAATTATATTCTCTCCATACGATGAAATGAAGATGTGATCCTACATAATTATTTAGGAACAGTATTTTTTTAATTTAAAGTTAAAATATTTTTCTATAAAGTAATTCTACTTTAATGAAAGAAACTGTCATTTAAAAAAAGTGATTTTTTTAAAAAGGTGTAATTGTTTCATACAATAGCGGTACCCATGTACATAACAAAGTATGGAGCTCGTACAGTTCTACTGCTCACAAACATTCTGGATATTAGTTAGGCTGAAGAGGTCCTAAAGACTACTATATGGCAAAAGCCACAAGTTTCTTTCTTCTGTACTGCTTATTAAACCCTTCTAATTGGTCTCAGGCAAAAATAAGTGTTAATCAAATATCCAATTTCAACCAACTTCTGCTAGTGAAAAAATCTTGTTCTTTTCACTGTTTTATTTATTTGCTGTTGCTAAGCCAGGATTGTCTGGTTCAGCAAAGTTGGATTTTTTTTTGTTTGTTTAGTTTTTTGATTATGTTCTTAATTGGATTATTGTGAGGTTCATAAAAGTGCTCAGAAATCTTTCATGGTTAAGTATATCAGTAATATAATACACTCTTTCCTTGCTTAATGTTAACCTAAAACTTGCCATTAAAATATTTACCTGTACTCATCCCAGAAAACATTCTTTTGAAGGGAAATAAGAATCATGACTTAAGTTCTGGAAATTGTCCATATAATAAAATTTACTGCTGCTTTTGTAAATTGCAACTTTGCATTTCGCTGACATGACTTTACAACAACTTTGTATACTAGAAATGGTTTTGCTAAGATTTGAATGTTATTTTTTTAATAAAAGGTCATGCATTTTCAGTAGGTATAAACTGTATTTCATATACACAAATATAACAAAATTGGAGCTGCCACTTGCAATTTTATATGAACATTTAATACTGATCAGCAAAATTGTTTCTCATCTGAGCCTTTGCAAAGATTCTTTATGCCCCTAAAGGCCTGATAAATCATAGCATAAGTAATAATTATATACTGTATTTAGATTTTAGTATACTTGGCCAATCAAAAATACTTCAATTCACACATACATTAGCAGTTATTAGTTGACCTTTAAAAAAAGATACACCTTTATGATGATGTCTTCTAGTAGGGACATATGTAGTCGTATAGTGTCATTTATTGCAGTTTTGTACAGTACTTGAGTATAGTGCATAAAATAGATATGTTCAGAGTTTAACAAAATTGTACAAATATTTCTAAAATCAAATAAAAGAGTATCTTAAGACATGGAAATGTGCTAGAAACAGCAAAGAGAAACACTGCTTTCATTTGCTGATTTATTTTCTTGCTTTTTCTTTGCTTTTAATGTGATTCTGTTTTGTACTTTGTGTGACAGTATAGGTGCCAAGGTCACAAATGCATATTATGAATAGAATTAACAGTTAAGACAGAGTTGACATCAGGAAAATGTAATTTAAAAATGAAATGGAGAAGCATGGACTAGGTGTGTTTCCCTTGAAGTCCCTCTAATTAAACTGTCAGATTAAACCTTTCTCATCAACAGTAGTTAAAAAAAGAGCACTTTACTCAGAACATTAAAATATCCTTATTTTCATATATATTTATATATAAATGTAGATTTTCCATGTAACATGGAGATGTGTGCAATAGTGATATTATGAGCATAAGGCTGGAAGGCAAGCAATAAACAAAGGTTTATTTCATGGTATAATTATACATTTTTAAAATGTTTCATTTGTAAATTATAAATGATCCCTTTAATGTCACATTGTCCAGGTATGAATAAATATATAAATATGTACATATGTACAAACAATTGTAAATATTAGAACTGTAGAAAAATCCCTTCACTTTTAACTCTGTTTTTGGCAAAGGGCTCTGACTGTATAGTTTAATGGAGGCCCATGTTAAACTGTTCTTGAACTTGAGTAGCTAGAGTATGTTTTCTATGGCAGATGTCTCCTGCCTGTGACCTAGTGCAGGTTCTTACCTTCTGTTTGCACCAGCAAGATGTAGGGACCGTCTGAGCCTCGCTGAATGAAATGAGAATGGTATGAGAAACAGAGGTTTGTGTTTCACTATTGGTCACTCCCAGGTACTCCAAAGTCTTCAAAATATTTAAACAATGCTGTGTATTGATCCATGCATGACACTGTATAGTCAGAACTCTCCCCCCCACTACAAATATGAGTGTGCTTAGAGGCATATTGGATTAGCTGATAAAGAGGGATTTTGCATCCTAATCCAAGAACGGGACCTCTCAATGGTTTTTGACAGTGCAAGTCTTCTACAGCAAGATGACTTCTCTGGAAAATAACAGCTGTGTAATTCAGAGCTGCATGCAAAAAGTGTATCTTCAGTCTGTACAAGAAGCTTGATGCTGTCTCATGTTAGTCAGCTCTGCTGCTACTGCTTTGATTTTTGGGTAAAATGATGTTTTTACTCACTGACCATTTTCTCTATGCTTGTGCTATGCTTAGGAGTCAAACAGGCAAAAAAGCAGGTGTTTATCACATGCAAAAGATACATTTATTGCACACTAATATAGAAGAATAAGTATAATGTATAAATTCAGTCAGTGAACGAGAATACATTTTAAATATACACGTGCAGTTACTGTGGGCATTAGCAAGACTTTTGAGTGAGTATGCTCCACAAAGGCTTCATTTTTACATTCAGTTCAGCTGGTCTGTGCTAAAGCAAACACCTGCGGGAGGAAGTCTGCTTTATTGTTTCACTACTGAAACATTTATAGTGAGTAAAATGACTACACGTAAGTTGCAAATTTGTAAAACTAATGACTGGATAAGTGAATTTGAATGTAAAGATGTAAATGGATGCAAGCATCGTGCAAGGAACATTGGAATACAAGAGTTAGGTCTTCTTTCAATTTGGTGGTGTTGAATCTGTGTCTAGGATTTGAAAACTGGTGTTGCAAATTTATGAGCTGAATACGTTGAAGTTTCATTTAATTTAAGTAAAACTTGCTGGTCTTAAATACATAAAAGTGAGGAGAGGGAGCGTAAGTGAGCAAATGCAAGTAATTTCGCTGTCAAAAGACTTGCACAGTGAAATCTTTTTACCAGTGAAATTTTTGATTGACATGTTAATATAATTTATTTTTCCCATTATTCTGGGGTCAGGGTGTTCATATTTTATGTGGGTTAATAAATAAACACAAAAAAATACAGTGATATAACACTATGGTAAACTTCGATTGAAATTACCATAATAACAAATGAGGTTTCATTTATGAATTTATGAAACAGGTCATTTATGAAACAGGTTTCCAAGGTAGTACTGGGACATGCACTGCTGCCCCAATATACAGATCAGCAGGGTTTATCAGCCAGAGTTGTCTCCTGGAGACTTAACTCCTTGCTTTTAAGAGTGGCTTCCAAAATTCTCAATTATGTTTTAGCCAACGAAATTACCTTCACGTTCTGTATCTGGTTAATTCAACTTGTAACTGCTGCATTGTTGATCATCTTTAAAAAAAATATTATGCTGGATTTTTTGAGGTACAAACTTTAGGTTTGGAGACTACTCATAAAACTGAACATTATGCTGAATTAGGAAGCATGAAAGATGGCATCTCCAGATGCCAAAGAGGAGCCTTACTGAATTCCCTTCCCAGTGATTGTAGATAACATCTGATGTGGTGAGTCTTTTCAGAAGTGAGGTGACCATAAATGTCTGTTTGAAAGCAACTAGAAGCAACTGGGAAGAGGTAGGGAAGTATGGGGGAAGAAAGGAGGAAAGCAAAGAAGCAAATGCATTTGTTACTCTTAGTGGATTGTGAGGTGATTGAGGAAGAAGCCGTTGAGGGAAGTAATACGTATTTTTGTATCAGCTTCAGTTCTGAGCCTTCATTAGCATGAGTTGTGGGAAAGTAACTCTTAGAACATAGGAGATTTAAATACTACTTTTATAATTTTGCTGAGCTTGAGGGACATGAATTGTGCCTTTGAAAGTGAGAGGCTTCTGCTGGGTGCATTCTGAAAACCATGCAATATTGTGTGCTTCCTACCATAAGAGACATCTAGGATGAAGGGGGGAAAGAAGCTTCATTAACAAAATAGAACTTTGTTAATTCTATTTTTTTCTTAAAAGGTGTGACTTTCACTTAAGCACAGGTTCTCAGTATCTATCCTTCATACCTCTCATTCCTATTCTGAAAGCCGAGTGGTGCGCAAGTCTATGCCTTGACCTTTCACAAAATAGAGGAAGCGTATACTTCTGAATATTTCTATTCCTAACAAATATTCATGGAAGACAATTTCAGTATGGATATGATTCATCAATCTATGCCCGATTATGGGTAAAAGTATAATGCTAAAAAAAAAAAAAAAA